>NW_010581254.1:0-86861 GCF_000705375.1 Tinamus guttatus | reverse complement strand
CTTCTTGAGTACTTGGTCTGGTTACATAAAATTGATTAAAAATAAGTGTTGCTAACTAATCATAAATGGGAAAAGAATGAGCGAACTTCTTTCTGCTTTCTGGTACTCACTACAAAATGAACACAGATTTACCTGAAAGTATCTGAAGTACTAAGTGAAGTGCAGTACTAACTAACCAAACTTTAAAGATGAATGAGAAAGCAGGAGATGGAGACTACAATCAAGAGGTTTCAGCGCCATGAGATTTCTGTAGCTGTTCATGTGTTCTGGCTCTTGCATATATGCCCTCCCCTTTATCTATTCAAATCACAGAAACAGGAATTAACTAGGGTGCATGGACATATTTCCGCAAAGCATTAGTAAGTGAGAAGCTTTATTCTTGCGGGCTTTTTTATTAGAGGCAATGGGATTATTTCTGTGAATAGTTTGTAAGATGCAGCAGTAACCTTACAAGCAGTTCCTCAGAATAATCTAGGAATTATTTGTTGTTGTATGTAATATCTTCTACTATTTAGAGTCTGTAAATTATATTTTAAACATGCTTCTGGATTCACAAATAGCTGAAACCAGCCACTTTCCTCTCTTCACTGTGCAATCAGGTTTCTATTCCCTTATGAAATGGTCTACATTAAAAGAAATGAGTCATGTTTTAGGGAATTATAGGATCATTTTGTAAATTGGATTAGAATGAATAGGCTTAAAATTCTTTTGTAGTTTTACAAAATATAGAGAGACCATTGTAAAAGCATATGGGTAAACTGTGTGTTTACACTGAACTTCCTCAACAACTCAAGTGCCTTGAATAAAGTGCTAAACAACAGATTTTCATATACCAAAGTATTCTTATATGAGTTACAACAATACTAAAATCTCCAAAACAACATTTTTTCATATAAACTTCATATTTTATAACAAAAACATAACAGTGAAATCTGCTGAGACATTTTTTTCTCAGTAGGTGGTCAGCATTTAGCCAAGTACTACCAATAAGCCCACCTTGGGCTGTATTAAAGATCTGAGCCAACTTTTTCTCACATAAAAAGGGATTAGAGAACAGCTAATTAAAAAAATCCCATTCTGTAGAATTTATTCAAAAATACATAAATATGGAGTGATACAATCTATGAAGATGCCACTAATACAGTTTCAACAAAATTACAGCTAAATATGCTTAAAAGTTTAAAACCATACACTAAAGAAAAATATGGAAGTCTTCTCAGTGGTCTCAGTTCCTCAAATATTTAATTGTTCTTTGTAAAAGTTTAACTGATGAATAACTCTGTTAGCCCAAATCTGCCCAACTTTGTTAGCACTGGAAACCTATGACTGTCGCTACTAAGATAAGAGAATCTAAAGAAAATCTATTTGGTTCTTGACAAGGCAAAAGTAATTTTGAAGAGTTCTACAAACTGCTTTCTAAGCCAGCCTGTTAACTTTCATTAGTAAGCAAAGTGATGCTAACTAAAGCCGTAATATGACCTTTGTTTAGTCCTTTGTGCACAAGCATATATTTACTAAGTAATTTTAGAGGTCTTTTGTTTTGCTGACTATGCATTAGGCTGTTTAGATGAAAGATATAATTAGTGTTTAACCCCCTTATTTTTTAAAAGAAGTCTTAATTTCTTACTTATCTCTTTCTATTATGTGAGTGTCAGTAAATGAAAGGTGGAGTTTGACCTTTAGTTCATAGGTTCTGATTTTTTTCTGCTTTAACAAAACAGGATTTAAGTGAAAAAACTATGAGACAGTTCCTGCTTTATAAAGACTTTTTAGCATATAAAACATTAGATATATGTAGTTAGATCTTTTACTCCATGGAAGTGGTACATAAAACCCCAAACACACAGATAATTTTCTTTCAGCCTCATAAGGTCCCAATTGCTTCTATTTTTACAGAAGTCCAAGGATTTAAGCACCTGGCTGGGGTATTCAGTAACTGGCAAGATCTCCTCCTTCTACATAACATTAGCAACTAAAAACAATAACTATTTTCCACATTTAATTAAGAACAGAAACGCAGATGCTTAGGAATAACTAAAATATTCTTGAGTTAAGGAAAAGCAAGAAAGCATCAAAAAATGACTGGGAGTTTGGTTCAGAAAAAACATGTGAAAATTCTCATCTTTGACTAAATATGAGCCCTTTCTGTACTACCCAACTAGTTCTCCTCATTTCTACAGCAGCTAGTAAGTACAAAGGTGTGTACCTCAAAACAGAAGGGGAGTTTGTCTGGCTTGAGAAAGAAAATTCACCATGACTGCCAATACAGAAGATTTTCCTCATTCTAGAACTCAGTCTTAGTCTGTGAAAAAGCACTTCTAATAAATTTCACGATCCTTTGAGAGCTATGTTCTGCTTTTCTTTCTTACATTGAGTGATGTTCTCCTAGAGTACAAAATAAAGTACCATTCCACAGGGGTATAGATGGAGGACCTTGGTCTTCAGAAATGTTCTACAACATTTGAAAGATGACAACTATTCTTCAGGATTTCTGCTTATATTTTATAATTAAGTTATTGACTTTTATTGTATTTCTCTGCCTTTATTATATTTATAATGTAGCTGTGTTTAGGAAATTTAGTTTACTCAGAGTTATAAGATATGCTTTAAAAGGTAAACACATTCTATTCCAGTGTATAATGGATCTTGGGCAAAACTTTTTATTGTCATAAAAGGTAGTGTTTGTGCAGAACAAGCTTGAGAAGAATATTATACATGCAAAATAATTCCCCTTAGCAGAAGCCTGTCTTAAAAGCTATCCTGCTGATATACTAACCACAATGATGCAAACTTTCATAACTCATACTACTAGACATGAAAAACTGTGTTTACTTTCAGTGTCTGCTGAGCATCAAGTTTCTGAGCAAGAAATGCCAGCCAAAGTTCACTCCTTCACACCAATCCTTTTTGCTACTTATAAACTGTAGCAAAACAAACCACACTACACCACACCACAACGCTAAACTAGAAGCACCTTGTACCTGGTATTGGATGAATGGACACGCTGGGACAGAAAATGGGCTTATACATATCAATAGTGTTCTTTGTTTTTGCTGCCAGGCCATTTACTAGTAACAGATACCAGTTCCACCTCCATGTAATTTAGCTTAATGGAAATAACTCTTTCTGTAAACAACAACGAAGTTAAGTTCAACCATCATATGCGATGGCAACAAGATCACATATCTCATCATGAACATTCCTTGTCTTTAGAGCTTGTATGCATTGCAGAAGCATCAAAAAATCAGAAAAAGAAAATCACCCAATTCTGCTTGGCTGAAAGACAAGGAAAATAATAGTGCCAAAGGAGAGAACTTCTATAAAGGAAATAATCTTCTATCCTACTATCAATTACTTGAAAATAACAGAGCAAAACTCTTGCGAGCATATATCATGTGATGCTTATTATCACTATTATTTATCAGGAGAACATGTTTACCCTTTTTGATTATCAGTAACATGAATACTGAAGAATGCAAAGAGTGAAATTAGCTTTCTGGTAAGGGCCTTCAAGTAGCAAAGAGGATATATGGAAGAGAACATGTTTACCCTTTTTGATTATCAGGATCTTTTCAGCAAGTAACATGAACACTGAAGAATGCAAAGAGTGAAATTAACTTTCTGGTAAGGGCTGTCAAGTAGCAAAGAGGATATATGGAAGGAAAAAAATCCCTTTATATCTTCTTTTAATAGTATTATTCTTATATACTGCTACAATGTCTTTAGAACATGAAATGAGAGGGGAGGTGGTATTCAGCTTGAGCGTGCCGTTTAAGATTGACTGAATTAATTCAGTTCTTACTAGGCATACGATCCATCAGGGCTCTCTACTCGGCCTGAACTCACAATGTGCATCGTATCCATGTGGTCTCCTTTTTAACTCGCTTTGGGTAAACCCCATAATATACCCATTGACCAGCTGTATTCCTTCTAATCTCACAAAATCCCACTTGGCAAACATCAGCGACAGAGAAAATGTAAACCTGTGGCAATCAGGGAGGACTTTAGTTACTGGTTAACCTTCAACCCCGCATATCCAAACACAGCTTGATCTCTGACCATTGCTGAGAACTGGAAGTTTCATGGCCTTATTTAACCAAGTCTGTTTGCTTTAAAGGATTATCTCCCGCCCTCCCTTCCTCCAGCGCCCAGGCCTTGCTGAAAGCTCTCCTTGCTGCAGCCGGCGTGACCTTTTTGCCTTGCTTACACCGCAGCCTTGATTGATTGCAGCGGATGTCATCGGCACACACGGCGGGACCAGGCGTTGGGCACTGCCACGGCTCCGTCTCCAGAGCAGCAGCTGCTTCAACTGCAGTTACTTAAGTGCTTCTGATCAAGACTGAGACAGCAAGTATGCACTTACTTAAGCTTCACTGTATAATTTAATCTTTGCAAGGGGCTGATTTTTTTAAAAAAGGCAAAAGCAAGTTTACCTTTTCTCTCACACTTAAACAAACTTAGTCAGCTTCCAGACAAATGTTACTATAAGCTGTGTTTTTCACACATGAAATATTAACTCATGCATGAGAGCAAGTACTGGACAAGAAACACAAAAAGGAAACTATCTGATTCTGAAAGCCTTTTCCTTTTCGGCTAGTATCGCATATTAATTCCTTCTCATTCAATCAAAAAGGGAGAGGGCTCCTGTTTTTTCACAGCTGTTAATACTGGAGATACAACTGATACCACCTTGGTTGCTTTTGGTGGTGGTGGTGTTCTTTCATCTTATTTCGCAGAGTTTTCAGCCTCACAGTTATATGCTCCTTTATCTTACTTTGCCTAGCTCCTTAAGTTTGCACCAGCAATACATTTCGTATACCAAAATAATTTTAAAAGAGTCTACTGTGGCACTATGCTTAACCACAGCACCATTTATGCAAGAAAATCAGTGTACAGCAACATACACCTCTTTCAAATAACACCCCAAATTTAATTTAAAACATATTATGAATGAGGACACCTTGTTAGAGAAATTAGCATTTGAATTTATACCTCTTCTCTTATTAATTTCCATGGAATCCTAGCTATCCATAAAATTATGTGTATCCTTATTATCCATCATAATATGATGGATAAGTAATAAGCATCAGTGCCACATGCATTAGAAAATGGTATGTTGTACAACATCTTTTTAAGAGATCTTCTCGCCATCAGTAACCTTGAATATTTTTTAAGCCTTGTCTGCCATATTGGTGATTTCTACCAATGTTATTTTAAAGTGAGGCCCTCCAAAACCGTATCGAACATATTTGTTCAATGATGTAAATTTTTTTCCACTTCAGCATGTTTTTACAAGTGGCAATATGCTACGTCTCAAACGGCTCTAACATTATAACCATTCTCTATTTATCTTCCTTAGCAGTAATTTTCTTTTTTTCTCCCTCTCTAGTGTCTGAAAACCTGACCTGTATATAGGGGATTGTAAAAATAAGAGATGGGCCAATGTAAAACCCTAGACTCTGACATATTCAAATTTAGTTTCCATGCAAATCCTGTATAAATATGAACATGGTAGTTTTGGCCAACATCTATTGAAATAAAATGTAAGGCACGTAACAGTGTAGGACTGCAATTGTTAAAATACCACGTGGCATCCCAGAGGAGTTCGGCTCCAGCTAAACCACTTCTGATTTTATTGGCCAGTTTTCCTTGATAATGAACATAAGCTCTTGCCTTAAAATATTGTTATCTGTCAGTTTTAGAGATGATGCAGCCCTAGACTCCTTTGTAATGTTTGTTTTATTGCGCTTAATTAATAAAAAGCCGGTCCTGTCGATGATTTCAGCTTTCTAGTACAGTTCCCTTGCAGCTTTTCAGGAGGTGGTGTCTGATTAACTAGGAATTCCTTCCCAAAATAAATTCAACAACATCAGTTTAGAGCCCCACGCAGAAATCTTGAAGAACAAGATATTATGTTGGGCTCCTGGCTAAACGGGCACACTTTGACTCTGCCGTTGTCCCTTGAGTAAAAAAAAGATTGATTGTGGGGAGTGGGACAGCAGAGACGAAGGGAGTTAGGACCATGCCTTTGCTCTCTCATTACTCAGCAGCAACTGCATTTTATCTGCAAACTTGAATCTTAACAGCATCTGACTAAAATGCCAAGCTGTAACATATCAAAATTCAACAAGGTCTGACCTATTCTGTCATTTCTGCTTATTCACCAGTAAATGAAGGCAAGCTTTCTCCTCTGTAAAGAGTTTCTGTCAATAGGCACCTCTTAGAGTTGCCATCTCTCCAGGGTTCACGAAAAGGTAGCCACAGAAAGCTCCTCCTTCTTCAAGCTTTGCACCACAGACCTTATTTAGTACGCCGACGAAAGAAAGTAATCTCAATTTATAGGAATATAAAATTTTACAAAGTTAAGACTCTCTAAAGTATGCATGTACAGTAAAACTTTGGGCGAGGGGGTATTCTGATTTTCACTCATTTAAAACTCTTTTGAGGTAATGCAGTTCCTCCTCAAAGGTTTTCTTGGTGTATTTGACTAAGTTTATTACTGTACGAAATGCAAAAGGAACTTTCAGAATGTCCAAGTTAAAATATTTCTGCTCTTTTAACTGAAAACCTACCTTTTTTTCTTGGAGAAGTCTATGGAACAAGAGGATAATGTGAGAAAGTATAGTAACTCTAGAAAATAACAACCTCCTATGTATTTTGCGATATATTTTCCAAAAGATTTGAACCACTAATAGGAGCCCTGCATCCACTGCAGTGGGCTGTAAACGAAATCCAGAGCCTTGGTTCATTTTCAGTGGAAGACGTAAGTAGAGAGCAATTAGAGTCCAAGTTTCAGAAGCTCTGCCTGGCTTGTAGGGCACGCTGTGGGGGTGTTTGACTGACTGATTGGCCTGTGATCACAGTAATGGGAGGAAGGAATAATGTTTTTATGCTGTCCTTAGATTCTGGCACATCACGTAAGTAAAGACTTTCTGAGGCCAGTCTGCCAGCAGAGTCATTCCGATGTTTTCATTTGAGGAGCCCAGTCAAGACTTCAAGAGATGCAAAGTACTTACTAGGATGACAAGAGCCTTTTGAAATTGGAAAGAGTTTCCCAGGATTCTATTCTGGTCCCATGGGAAGCTTCCCATTGTCCCACTGAAAATCCTGCCAAGACTGCCAACATGAAATTATTTTCAAATCCACTGAACATTGCTTTCTTTTTCTGATATGTTTTGTTGCTGCTGCTTGGTTTTGGTGATTCTCTTGGTGTTTCTTATTTTTTAAACATAAAGAATAAGTGTGAGATTATTCTCTAAGAACTATTTCATACTCTGGAATGTTTCATTTCCAGGAAGTTTGACATTTTAATTTAATCCCAAGAATGCACAAGTACTATCCTTGAAATAATTGCACTTAGGTCTAATGAACTTCAATTGACTTGTAATAAGTGACAAAAAATATAAATATTATTGAATATATGTATTATCTAGTAGTATAAGACATGCACCATTGAATATGAACAGTAAAATAGCTATGACCATCAAAATACAAGAAATGTACATTTAATAAATATTAAAACATATCCAAAGACTGCCCAAAGACAGATTTTTTTTTCCATTATTTAAATGATTTTACTGTCACACCCTAGGAAATAAGCTACTTAACATATTCATAGCTTTGGCTTATTATGGATACTTTTGTTGATCGTTCCCTAATAACAAATACATACTATTTAGCAAAATAGCATTTGTGATTTACTCAATCAAAATCATGAAATTATCTCTAGAATCATACCAACTTAAAAAACAAAACAGTAAAATTTAACCTTTTGGCAAAATATAAGTCCCTCAAAGAAATGATGACTGAAAGACAGCAGTAGTTACAACTCTAATTGCAGTACGTCAGGATGAACAGTGAAAAATGCTAGTTACTTTTAAAGATGCGGGTCAAAGTTTTGCATAACATTTACTCTACACAGTAACTTGGGGAGGTGAGAGGAACACAGAAAACTCCCACGCTGTTGCTGATGTTAATTGCAATTGTCTGACGCATCTCCTGTATTTTTTATTTTACTTAAATTATGAGACTACATAGGAATTTCATATTTGAAGTAGGCTTCATGGTTTCTTCTAAGTAATAACGAATGCCAAAGATTAAAAAAGCAGTGGAATGAAAATAAACCTTTTGCTTGGTTGTTTCCTTTTAGTAACCCATACAGAAACCCAAATTCAGTGTCAAATTTGGGGACATGGACCATGTATTGAATATTTGGGACTGTCTATTATTAGCAATCATTACCACTGTTTATTTGTATAAGCTATGTTGTCTGTAGAAACCAAATCCTACTCTATTTGTAAGACTAAGTCTTTATTATGCAACATTCAGCTCAAATTAATGAATCATTCATTAAGATGCCTCTACCATGTTAACTCTATTATTTTTACTTCTGATATAACTCAATTTCATTTGAACTTTAAACCCTTTATTGAAACTTTCCTATGCTGTAATTCCAGTTTCAGCATGGCCTTTCAGCTACTTGTATGAACTACAGCAATTCTACACAATTTTAGATTGATTTTGAAGCTGTCAAGACACCCTGTCACACAGCACCCAAAGGAGGGCTATTGGGTTTCAGCATCCATATGTAAATACCCCTAATGAGAATCAACAGGAGTAAAGTTTCCATATAGTGGAACTTAAACAATGGTAATACACAGACATGCATATTAAGACTGTTTCAGAATTACTTCACATATGGTAGCAACTAATTTTTATTATGACCTTGGCTATTTTGTCATACTTTTAAATATCTAATGGACTTCATGTGTCTTTTACACTAACATTCTGAACATTTTTATTTTAAAACTAACAGCACTTGTGTGTATTAGAGGTCAAAAAGTATCAGAGATCTGCTTGAAGTGAGTATTTCAATCCTTTTCTAGCTCACTGTTTGTAAAAAAAAGGAAAATAAGTTTAATGAAAAAGTTCAGAGTCAAAAAATCTCCCTTGCGAAATGAGCGAAATCAGCACTTTTTAAATATCTAATATAGCAACTCCTAAAAACAGCTTTATGGAATTTTTGGACAGTCCTTACTTATATCAAAGAACTCTTGGAATTTATAGCACTGTAAAAATCCTGAAACGATGGTTCTTGGGGAAAATTAGAGTTATTAGTTTTACTTATAATAAAAATAGGCAGTGTTCTCATTTGTGCATGTGACCGTAACACTCTGATTCTGCTCAGTACCACCTGGGTAGCTCTGAGCGACTGGGGCAATGCAGAAGAATGGTTGAAATTGCTCTAGCAGATGAGCAAAAGGGGCAGTGCACAATTGATCATTAGTTGACCACATGTAGAATCTCATGTCTAGTTTTGGGCCCCTCTGATATGGGACTCATGCTGTGCCAGAGCTACTTCAAAACCATGTTGAAATTTCTCAAAGAGGATCAAGACCATTCTGTTAATTCCAGCAGGGCCGTTTATTTTTACCAGAATTCTTGCAGAATCTGATCTTTTTACTATCTTACAGAAGCATCACAGATTAAAAATATAAGACCTGATTTGTAACTTGCTAAAAAAAAAAAAAAGAGTATTTGAATAAATTACTTCATTAGCCTGGCTCAGTAAAAGATTGATGTCACGCAGGCTTTAGAAGAGGTTATCATCTTTAAAATGGTAGGCAGTCCAGTAAATAATATAACATATATTTATTACTGGGAAAGAATATAGAGAAGGGTAGAATCAACAGTTAAATTCCTCTTTGAAACAGTCACCTGTTTGAAAATATAACTTGAGAGAAAGCTACAGCTCCATCCAGAGCCAATCAACTGCATGTGTACGCATTGAACACGCCATTATTTTGTTAGAAATATGGTTTTGCACTCTTCTCAGACCTTCATTAAGAACTTAATCATACCTCATCCCAGTCATTGCAAAGTTTGTAAGCTCCCAATCTAAAATACCAAGTCTTCCAGGTAAAATGATGAATTTACTATTCGCTTAGCCTGGTAAGAAATGTAAGGGCCTTCAACAGGTTTTGTTGAAGGATAGACTGCTATTACATTATTACTTCTGTTACTGCCAGACAACTAGAATTTTGAAAATTAGCAAACTATTCAAATGCTTTCATCGTCGGGAAAGTGTCTATGCATCATGTCTTTATTTTTAATTGAACAGCAACAAAGCAAAACAAAGACCCCACACTGGAGTCCAAAAATCTTTGCCCTCTAGGCAAAACCATTGCCTAGATGGGTCCCACATTCTTAAGCTAGCAGGAATATAATTGATAGAAAGTGTCCAAGAGGCTGTTCAAATTTCTCATGGGATTTTATGCCAGCCACAGCTCTTAACAGAGTACTAAGAAGTCTGTCACTTAGACCACTGTTGATTATGGTAAACAAATCTTCGCCGAAAGAAACAGACCTTAACTATAGATAGAAAAGCAATCGTTTTGAAAACCCCTGACAACTGCAGGGTTGAGTTTAACTTCAGTCAATACATTTAAACTCTGTGCCTCGGATACATCCACTGCAAAATTTGCCCATCTACAAAGTATATCTATAAAGTGCTTTTCTTCAAATAACTTGAAAATTAGCAGTGTTATACATTTTTCCATAACGATGACAATGTTTTATCATTATAAAATTGTTTATATAAAGAAAATAACATGTACATCTTGATAACACACTCGGGGTACTCTCAAGTATGTATTATTCTAATGACCAAAAGTAACAAGGATTTAGCAAGGAGCTCTCAAAATAGGGTTGAGGTAAGGGCAAACTTCACCAAAATTTGCCATTTCTTCTTATAGAAAAAATGTCACCCATGCAATACTGTTAACTTATAGAAACACATGGTAATTCCAGAGAAGATATAAAAGATTTTATTATTATTATTATTAAATTGGCAACTCTCTTAACCATATAAAATTAAATGGTAATGCTTTTTCCTGTAGTAATGCTGCTTCATTTACTCAAATCAGCATCCGTGTGGGTGGTTCTTGGATTATGCATTTGTGAAAAAATGTTTTGGAACTGTTAAGCTATAAAGATATCAATTACATCCTCTTGTGGTTTTCTGCTTTTAATATTCATTCTTGCCCCCTAGAGTTCAGAAGTGCAGCACCTAACAGCTTGATAATATCTGCTAAAGTCACGTTAGATGCCTACACAAATTACATTACTGCTTCTAAAACACGGGCAGATTTGACTGATAACATTCAGCAGAAATGGGATGTTACATCTGTAAGAGCCAATGGACTGCTTTTACACTGGCATAATATTTGGAATAAACAGCAATACAGTAATTTGAACTCAAAAAATGACCCAGCCACAAAATTTTAGTCTGGACATACATACATACTCTGAAACCCACCATACACTATAAAAGACTATAGTGCTTGATCATATAGTTCTGGTTTGGCTGACAGTAGCTCAAATTTCTCATTCTTTTTGTGTGGTGTGAATATACCTCAATTTCTAGCTAGCGTTACTCATATGTACTATCACTTCCTGGGAAATTAAAAACAGTCTTAGGCATATCATCAAAATCTCTTAGCAAGTCACTACATGTCAAAGATGTGTCCATTATCCATCATGGTTCACAATTCCCCCACCCATCTCCAGGCACAAATAGCAGTAAAGGAGGAGCTGATGACATTGGAACATCATGCTAGGCCCAGTCCAGGCCTTACTCATGCTAAAACATGTTAGTGTCTTCATGAGTTTTGGTTTTTATAGTCTAGCACTGTCTTGTTCCACCTTTTTTGAGAACACCTCTTGAAAAACACTGTTCATGTGGAAACAAAAGTGTTTGTGCTCTTCAATTTTGATAAAGCTTATTCTGTACAGGGTTTGTAGTATAAACGTTTATAAGGGTTTTTATTTTTCCATGCGAAAGAGAAACATGATTAGAACTGAATTTTCCTATCTAAACATTCCAGAAATTGATAATGGACAGAAAGCACAGAAGCAAATTTTCTGTAATGTTCAAATGAAAACAGAGCTTTATGTCGAATGGTTTTAAGCCATTTAACAACCATTTTAAGCTCTCTAGGGCCAAAACTTTTTAATAACTTCACAACGGTTTGTATAATATTGTGAACCATGAATACAATAAACTCACTAATCATCCACCTGTCATGGTGGGTCTATTTACTATCATGTAGTGCTTGTTTTTCTAAACCTGCAGAAGTCCCGAGATTGCTAGTTTTTGCTTTGGAAAAGCACGACAGATAATTATCCCACATATTCTAATGTTGTTTTTTATTTATTTATTGCCCCATCTGATTCAGTTATGCATGAAGTAGCAATCAGTAACATACTATTTATAGCTGATTACATTCCAATAGTATAATGCACCCTAAAGTGCAAATCTGCCCTTTATTGAGGAGGTGTTTGGAGTATTACAGAATGAAGAAATTTGCCCAGAGACAAGAGAGTTCTGAGAATCAAGATAATTAAACGGCTAAAGTCTCACAGCCAAAGGCATGCAATTCAAGTGAGTGTCCTCCTAGCCATTCCAGGCCAGCCTGGCTAAAGGGAAACCATATGCTTCTAAGCCCTCGGGAGGTTAAGAACAAAACATTTTGATCATTGTGGACTGGTTTCTTCAAATAATTAATGCAACTTGTATTTATCGACCTTTAAAATAGTGAGCATCAATATCTCACAGTATTTGTATCGTTGTATCTAGCTATACAAAATTATCACCATTCTCACCTAGGGACAGAAATCTTCTTTAATGATCCTCTTGTAGTACATATCCGTTAGGGGTAGTCTTAGGGGTAGAATCACACTTTTCAGGGACTAACCCCCTGTAGGATCCTGTTTACACAATGTACTACCTCTAATTATTTCAGAAGTACATTGGATTTATTTTCACATCATTCTTTACCATGAAATTTATAGTTTATAAACAACGTTAAACTACGTTTGCCCTTGACAAGGTCAAGAAGGGCAGGCAACTCATCAGCCACACCTCCAACTATAAAGTAGCTCAGACCTGTCATCTGAGAGTCAACCAATAAATAATAAAGATTGATGAAAGCAGCTCTTAAAGTACTTTCCAAATGCATTCTATTTTCAGAATCACTAATGGTTAGCCATTAAAAAAGAAAACAAAGGTTTCTTTTTTCCCCATTTTTCTTTTCTCTTTCTCTCTCTTTTTTTTTTTTCTTTAAGAGTTGCATATACAGCTAAAGTTTATAGTCTGCCAAATACTTTTTTCAACAGGGGGAAAAAAAGTCTGCTACTGTGATGGAACCAACACTGCGATGAAAAGTGCTGTGTTAAATGAAACTTGCTAAACAACACGGCAATTCCAGAAAGTAGGATAATTAATTTAGTATATCTATGTTTTTCTATTTGCCCTTTATCCTCACGTTTGTGTCAGATAAAAGCCATCCCATTATGATACTTGGCTATTCCTCCTTCAATTAAAATAGAAAATAAAAAGTTTGCCAGAAGAACACATAGAAATCAGTAGTAGTTACCAAGTAAACCATGATTCCAATTCCACAGGTTAGATGAGAAGCACTTAGGAAGACTAGAAAAGACCTAGGGTAGAAAATATGTAGTTCTGCCCAAATGCTCTACATAAACTCTCTAATTCTCAGAAACTTTATCCTTCAACACACTAGGCATGCGTGCTCATACTGACGAATTCAGACTTCCAGATGGTAGAATTACCATGAACTTCAGTCACACACCTTTAACATGGTTATCCAAGGGATGCAGTGAGTCACAACATCGTTATGCAATGCATAATGCACAGGTAAATAATTGTGTGGAAAACTTACCTGCATGCACAAGTATTAGCCAGGCAGGAATATAGCTTTCAAAACAGCAGCTATGCTAATAAATATATTAAGTCAGCAGCACAAAAATTGCCATATAATTGCCATATAATTGGTCACCTCTATGAGTGCATACTATGGTATCAGTCTTAAAATGGCAGGTGACCTTTTTTCTTTCTTTTTATTTTTTAATTGAATCATCTTTAAATGGTATTTGAAGAAGGTGCTGTACAAAAACATTGTTTAAAACTCTCAGATAAAGATCTTGTTATAGAACAGGAGACACCAATCATCTTCACCTTTCATTATGACTTTCTATATACATGAGCAAATTCTAGGTCTCTATCAGGTCAGGTTCAGAACTAGGACACAAAACAGTTTTAGGGTATCTTGTGAGCAGACCTTTGCCCTCTGTAAACCAAAAACCCTGTGGAACAGCCCAAGTGGGAAGAGCTAGTGTTAAGCACGGCTGAAACTGCGGTTGCAACAGCTGTGGTACCAGAGCATCTCCTGGGTTACTCACCAGAGTAGAGCACTACTATACTATTCCTGGGACAGGAAATATTAAAAACAATGGAAGCCTTCTGTAAAATATATATTTTTTTCCTTTTTTCATTTCTAACCAAGAAGTATAACACACCTAGATATTTCAATAAATAAATAAATAAATATCAAAGAAATATCAGTCTAAGAACTACAATGCACATACCACTTGGACCAGCCACTGAAACATAGAGGGTGGAGGGGAAAAAAAAAAAAAAGAAAAACAACTAAGGATTTCCTTAAAGGACCAGATGGATGTAATATCAGCCTGCAACTCTAGCTAATGGCATTCAGCTATACTTTCAAGTAATCCTCTAACCCATTTGTTACTAGACTCTTCCCCAATGTATATATACACATACAGTCCACTGAAGTCTTACATACGCTCATCCCTGTGCAAAAATAAACATGACTTAATGTTACGATGATTCATTTCAGCCCTTGAAATGCCCTCACTGAAAAAGGCTGATCTTTCCAGGCAGCGCAAGAGGCATAATTCCAACCCTGCTATCTTGTATTATACAGATTCGGTGGCAACAATTCTTTCCTTAGAGGAGCAGTGAGCTGGAAATCCTCCTACGAGCCAGCAACTAAATATGTTGGGTCAGCTAGCACAGAAAAAGTGCTCCCATGAAACCTACAGATTAACAAATATAAGACAAGCTCAAAAGCATTTTCATATAGCATAATTTAAGATAGTTGATAATACACATGCAAGACCATTTGGAATGAAAATGTGTTGAGATGTGTTGTGTGTGTCATTCTGATAACACACTCATGTGTTATAGTGCCCAAGTTGCACAGAAGTTTTGCAAACTCAACACATAGAAGTCACTCTTTAAAAATACATTACTTGAGAAGAAATGCTCAGTCAGGCTATCAGTCATGTCAAGGAGATGCATATCTAGGCTCAGATATTCCATCATGCATCAGAAAGGATTTGTTCTTGTTGCTGTATTTTTCCATGCGTGAACTGGTATATTTTGTAAAAGAATTCATTATTCCTTCCTACTTGCATACAAGTTTGCTTTAGATATCCATGTAAAGAGTCTAAAATTTTAGCACAGCGTTTAGTGGATCAGAATATGGAAAACATACCTGGTTAGCTGTATTTCCTAAGGCATGAGAAGAATTATGAGAGGAAATAAAAGGAAGGGATAATCTGCATGTACTGCATATGACTAGCAAAGAATTCATTTTGCCCAGAAAAAAATTGTAGCTCTGCTTGCTTCTGCACTGTGACAGAATTAGCTCCCTAAGGAGAAATTCTAGAATCATTACAGGTGTGTAAGAGTAATCTTTAGCCTAATAAGAAAGAAGTGAACAAAGAACTCAGAGGTGATGAGCACAGATTAACACAAATAGAAACTTAACAAAACCATTTGTTGTACAATGCAAATTCCCTTATTAGCTATGATGCTATGTGAACCAGTCCAAAATTAATACAACTTTTTGCCCCTCACTCCTCAACCTGCCTTTTGCAAGTTCGTGCAAAGACGGAATCTCACCACTCTCACCATGCTTTTTATTCTACAAACAAGTGTGGATGAAGTTAGTGTTGACTTAGTGATAGCGCCCAGTTAACAATTACTTTTTAGAGTATCAATCAATTTGGCTTTCAATGAAAGCTCTTATAGATAAGTGTAAGCACTAGAAGATAGCCTTGATAGGAGTACAAGTGTAGAGATTACTGCCACAACAAAGTAAAAATATTATTACTGTGTTAAATATTTCCAAGTCATTCTTCTAATGAGTTTGTATTCATGACACTGCTAAACTACTGAGTTTACCAAGAGGCCATAATTAAACTTTTTCTTTTTTAGCGCGCTCCCCCCACCCCGGTCTTTTCTTTAGTATATACGATATGGGGGGTAAATAAGACGCCTTTTACAAACACATTTTATTTTCACTTGGAAAAAAACAAGGCTCCTTTTTTGAAGACAGGAACATTCCTTTTTCCCCACCCATCAGTTTGATTTATTACTCCTATTCAAATGTCAGCGCTCAGTTGTTCCACCTGGTTTCTTTTCTTTTTTTCTTTCTTTCTTTTTTTAGCTATGCACAAAACTTAAATCTGTCCCCTGTCAAACTGCACAGCTTGGCACAGCTGTGCCAGAATTTTACTACAGGTGGGAACTTTTTGGGGATGACTACAGAATTTTTTTTTTATCATTTATATGGATTCATTGTTCTCTGAGACAGCAATGAAATATGTTGTGTAGAGGGAAAATAAAATATGCATTTTTACACACACACACAAAAGATGATGCATTTAATATTTTGTCTTTGTGTGCATGTCTCTATAGTGAAATCAGGCAACAAGCACTCTATTCAGGGTTCTCAAGGAACAACACTATGAAGAAATTCACAGTGTATTGCTTCGGGATTTCAGAAGTCTTGGCACTTAGATACATTAAAAAAAATCTGTCAACAAAATAAAATATCTATAAAGTTCAAATGAATTATTTGTGTGTTTTATGCTACTTGTGCCTTTTTTTTTTAAAGCAAAATTCAGCGCTATTAGGCTTCTCTCATTATTCTAATTTTCTGATAAAGAAGATAGTTGTATTCATAATACACCATGTATCAGATCCTCAAATATATTCCCATGGAGTCATGAAGAAGTCGATAAAGAAGATAGTTGTATTCATAATACACTGTGTATCAGATCCTCAAATATATTCCCGTGGAGTCATGAAGAAGTCGAAGAAGTACGTCCCCCTTCACAAACACACACCCCAGATGCTTACGACTCGGATTTGAAACAGTAGGTTTTTAGATCTAGTCTAACAGCAACTGGCTAGAGCACTCGGATAATTCTGGGAAAATGGAGGTGAAACCCCACTTTGATAAAACACAGCTCCAATCAGTGGCAACATCTACTGCCACGTCGGTAGGACACTGGGCCACGCGTCCACAAACACAAACTCTTCTCACCCCTTTAACGTTGCCCTCCTTTCACCTAGCAAGGAAGGGCCTTTAGCAGCTCCCTGCTGCGCAGCCGGAGAGGAGAGGTGCTGCTGGGCCCTCTGCAGCTCAGCAGAAGCATTTGACACCAGGCGTGCATCCAGCTATATCAACACACCTTCCATACCATTATTGAGCAATGTTGATTCACTTTTGGAGGGAAGGATGTGGAAGAGGAAAATCTGGATTCCATTCCCGCATTCACGTTCCAGAAGTGGGCTAATACCCCATAGAAAGAAATACAAAATCATACTTGAAGAGACAAGGATTCTGTTGACACAATTATCATTACTATATAAAAAAACAATTCAGATAATTCATAATTTCTACACTTTTTAAAATTTGTCTTTCATGCATATTTCTCCTTCTGTTCACAAACCGTAACTCCAGCCCACCATTCAAAATAATAAATGGTTGTACTCCTAGTACCAATTTCATCTAGAATTGTGGGTTTCAGTAACTGCTACTCAAGCCCTCTTTAGCTCCTGTTTGCCATCAAAAGTAGAAACATCAAAATCTCAAAAAAAAAAAAATAGTGTTTGAAACGTTTGGACCAGGAACTACTAGAGGTTTTTTTTTTAAAAAAAAAGAAAAGAAAAGAAAAAAAAGAAAAAAAAACACAATCGACTGTATAATTTTGAAATAAAGGTATTCAAGCAAGTAATCGGACTTCTCAGTACTTCTCCTGAACAAAACTCTTAATGGGATTTTTTTGCGTATACTGGAAACAACTTCTTTAAAACGGGTAAAATAACCTAGATTTCTGAAGAAAGCTGTAACATTCACTCAGTTACTGTATCTGTGACCCATGAACTGTCACTGAAATGCATTATATATGGTCTGCCTCACTGAGCACTCCCTTTCGTTTGAGAGGGTGCCTAAGCAAATGTTATATTCTATTAAGTGTGAGACCTGTAGTGTGTCAAAGTAATGGCTCGCTAGTATTCCTTGAGAAATTCCAAAGCAAAGGCTCCTTTCCCTGCATGAACATTTAGAGTATACTTTGCTTATGAAGTATAATGTCTTGTCAAACTGAAATTATCCCAAGCACCCAACACAAAGCGCTCTCCTCTTTCAACAACCTGACCAGGGGCTCTCCCCAACGTCCCGGCAGCGGGCTGACCATCATTAGAATTGTTCAAAATGTGGTCGCCCTTGACAATAATGTTTTTAGTACTACCATATGACTAATGTGCTGCCGTGTTGCCAACATGATGGTTCCCATTCCAGGGATTGCAGGAAACAAAGCAAGCACAAAACGTGATCAGATTGACTCAGCAGCAGCCGCTCTACTGCATTACTATTTTCAAGCATGTACAGCAGCAACCAACACAGAAGGTCGGCTGCTTGGTCCGTGAAGAGGTCAGGCACAAGAAACACATTGCTGGCCTTTCTTTTCAAGAGGCAAATACAAGAGAGGAGCAAAGGGACGATGGCATAGGCTCACTTTTCTTTATCGTCAAGGGGATTTCTTGTTTGTGCGTTTCGCAAGCAGAAATGGTTCTAACGAGCTTCAAGGAACACACTTAACAACCCACCACACCAAAGCGAACCAGCAGGCAGAAGACCTGGTTTCATCGTGTCCAGATCAACGACTCAATCATAGAAGCTAGCAATACTGAGGTCTACATTCAAGCAGGTACGAGGATGGAGTCCATAAAATATGCGGATACACATGCAAGTCTGTATTTACATTAGCAAATTTGCATGTGCAAATGCACATTTACCAATTATGCTCACACATGACTATTTTTGGCTCCTTTTGAAAATAAATCTCTATTTCTCTTGATAAATCCTGGCTAAAGGCCTAGGCCAGTTGGAACCAACTTTGACAGAAACTGTGGACATAAAATACTTTCCAGGTGGTGCTTAGTTCCTCGCAGAATCAAACTCTAAAACAGCGAGTTCTTGTTGGAGTTTCTACAGTGAAGCTACTGATGTTATAATGATCAAATAAGCAGTGCAGCCCAAAGGCTTGTTCACAACCTTAAAGAAAAAGCACTGTAAGTGTGAACTTGAAGCAGCATAACAGCTTATTTAGCTTCCAGCAAATGAAGTGTTCTAATAGATTTTTTTTTTCTTCCTCTGGTGGCTAAATGCTTCCCCTATTACTAACGTGTGAAATGGTCTAGGGTATTAGTGTTTGCATTAAGCAGTTACTTGCACAGACCCTGGAAAAATGATGACTTCTGGCAAAATTCACTGGAGAAAAAAAAATTCCAGATTCAGATTTGACTTAAGGCATTACTGTTCAATGGGGAGTGGTTTGGGCAAGATCTTATTTCCACTTTTGCCCTGCAAGAAAATAGGCTATGACTAGTAAATGAGTTGGAAATTATTACTATAATTAACATGTCTTCAAAGCAGCCGTTGGAAATTGTGCATGCAGCAACAAACTAATGAAGCTCCAGTTTCACAAAAACAAAAGGTCACAACAACCTGAGGGGGAGCCAGGATAGACGTCGCTTCAGAAACTTTTCCCACATTGAAGGCAGACTCTGTAGAAGATGGTGACAACCCCGTCCTGACCTGCACAGTTTCACTGTCCTGGCAGAGGGTCTCCCGGTGACCATCGCCTGGTGCTGCCAGCACACATGGAGGCATTTGGAAGTCCTTGCAGAAAAGAGAAAACAGGAGGTTCAGAGGAGGGGGAGTTAAGGATGAGGCAGGAAAAAAATGCTGCCAAAGCATATTGGCAACATAGAGAGAGATTTGTTTAGCCAAAATTTGATTTATTTTCCAAACAATCCCTCAGCCGGTGTGTACAAATTACATATGGCATGTACTGAGCAATTTAGTACGAGTCTTTTTCAAAATGACACAACCTAGTTTTACATTTCAGTATTTCTCTGAAAAGGAAGATTTTATTCTTGTGGGCATCTCAAGAGTACTTCAATCAAATTGCTTCCTGCCTTCATATGCTGTTTGCTTTTGCAGAATAACAGAAAAAAATATTTATACAGATTCTCCCTATTTTCTTTAGTATGAAAATATGAATAAAATTCAAATTAAAGGTTTTAAATCTTTTTAAACTAGCAGTTAAATAAAATAACAGTTAAAAAAGCACAGCACAAGCATATTGTGTACAGGTTTTATATACGCGCCCACGCACATATTTCTGCCGTGACACCCACTTTTCCAAATCATTCCTAATTTGCAATGTTCTTGTTGCTGGGCTTGATCCAAATCCCACTGTAATGAATACGATTTTTTCAGTTGGTTTCAGGTTGCCTGGGACTAAGTCTAGGCATCTGGGCTATAAGGAGCATATCAGGAATGCTGAGGGGAGGAAGATGGGTATTTTCACAGTGTTGATAAACAACCAAGCATACAAATGGTATTTGAGATCTCAAGGTGCAACGAAGAGGAAGCAAGAATTGTTCTTCTGATTGCTTTGATATATGACAAAGCGATATCCAAGTCCAAGCAAGCTTTAAATTCCTCTTAGAATGGGCTGGGAATAGAAAGCTTGCCTTTAAAGATAGATCTAGTTCTTTCCATAATTTTAGACCTCCTTACTTCCACTTTGGGGGATTCCAGAACTCATTTCATGATTTCTGACAGGTCATTTTTCAGGCTGTGGGGAAAATCCTACTGAGTAACACTGAATATATATATATATATATATATAATTCTCTGAATACCAAGCAGCAACTTTCTCAAAAGCAGCTATTTACTCTGCAGCACTCACTCATTTCTGTTACTTATGCATTTAAATGCCTATTTGACTAATTCACTTTTTACAATCAAATCTAATCTAGCCTTTCTCCCTCAACATTAGCAGTTAGCGGTAGTGAATTAAAAGGATTCATCACCCTCCACATTTTCTGCTCTGTGTACCCGAAGAGAAATTTCCATCTTCTTCAGCACTGACTATGGAATATCAGGGACAGAGAACACTAGCATGAAACTCAAACGCTATTGCACGCAGAGCCAATTCCACCACCACAGTATGCCATCTGTTAACTGCATTTGAAGTCTGCACTGCGACATACTATATTTTTAAAAATATTGCTGGTTACTTTTACAGACCTAGAAAGATAAAGCAGAAGTATTTCTTCCTTTGGAAGTAACACTGCATGTATCTTTCTTTTATGGCACGGCATTGTGCAAAACAAGGTATGCATAAAGCAGCAGATGTTTACAATGCTAACCTCACCTCTTAAATCTTTGTGAAGGCAAATGCCTAGTTTTCTGACAAGCGCTTCACTTGCTCAAAATGAAATAGCCATTCAGAGAAATCAAATTTCAGTAAGCAAAATTTGGTCATTTTACTTTTTACATTGTAAACTGTAGACAGTATTCAGGAACAAAAGTAAAAGAACAGTGTCAAAAACAGCAGAGAATAAGGAATTGCTTCATAACTGAATATTATAGTTCTCTGCAACATGAGATCTGTTTTCCCAGAAGTTTTACTCCTTCACTCGTAAATCCAAAGGTTACCCAAGAAAGCAGATCTCAGAAAATCTTCCCTTTTCCTCCTACTGTTTTTGAATGCCGTTTGTTTCTTGGTCTTACTCTCTTAACCACAGCACACTTTCATCTCAGAAAGGAACCAGATCTGATGTATCTCCTGATCTGATCTCTTCACTGATATCTCCTAACATAAATTTTTCTTTGTTTGTTTTCCAGGATGTACTGATACATTCTAATGTCCTAAATAATGTACTAAACTGGAATTAACTTAGGTCTTCCTATGAGACATACAACAAAAGGTTCCCATGCTGGAAAGTTCTCCTGGAGGAACAAATTCCTGCACCATAATCTCTGCTAGTTGAGATTTAGCCTCAGCCAGATCAAAAGGGAAGACTTCCATGGTGGCAGTATTAGTACAATCAAAGCAATACAAGAGCACCCTTCCTCTTCTCATAATGTGTCATTTTGCTTCTCTTCCATTCTGTTATTTTGAAATGCACAGACCATGGTTTTATCCTCTTTTCATAAAAAGTCGTAAATTCAAGGCTGGTTCAAGCCCCGCTATGAACTTTAACTCAGTATTTCTCAGCTTGGGTGACTTTGGGAAATACCTACACATCTGTAACTATAGGGCTGCTAAAGCCAGGAGGAGTTTGATTCATTTTATAATGTATGCTCTTTCCAATTTGCTTTACTCCAGCAGAGAAGTTAAGCACTGCCAACACTTTACGGCTTTACAGGCTTTGATCAGTTGGGCAATATTGTACGTTAGGGTGGTTACCCTCCACTGAGAAAATAAACCACGTTATATAACACTGTACTTTAAAAGCTCAGGAAATATTTAGTTCCTGGCCACTATGATGATATTCAAGAGGCATGAAATATTTCGATAAGCAACAGTTACTTTTGCTAAGTAAATATTTTGGAAAAAAAAAAAGAACAAAACACCAAGGTTATCTAGCATGTCAAGAATGAAAGAACAGGGCTGATGTTATTACCTTGACAGGAACAGGATATCAAGCTAAAAAATTCCTTACGGGCAGAAATTATTAGCTTTGATGCCAAAACTGACTCTCTGATTACCCCTTCAACAGGAAATTTTAAGAAATCATTAACCAATGATGATTTTAGAACTGATGATCACTTCACTTGAGAAAGCCAGAGATTTTAAAGCACATTTAGAAGCTGTGCAGGATACACATCAAAATAATTCTACCAGATTTACCTACAGATATAAGCCATAGAGGAGAGACTTACTTCCCATTTGCATTCCTGGGGCACAACCATTAAAGAAATATCTATATCTAGTTATATATAGACATGAATACATATAAAAGGTGTATATATATACACATATTTTTTATCTAGTAGTTCAGAGCTTGTTGAAGCCAGCATGAATAGGCTTGATCTCCTGTAGCCCACAGGATACAGTACTGGCTGGAGGGTTTCTCCATGGCTCTGCACCACAAAAAAAGCTTTTCTTTCCATGCCATGGCATTTGCAGGTTTGAACAAGTTCTGCCTCTGTGTCTGAGAGGATGTTTTACCTTAAAGCACAGAGTTAAATCTTCAGGCAAAATAAATTCAGAGCTATAGTTTGCCAGCTGGGGAGTTGATTCATGAATGTCTTCTGATAAAAACTTTCTTGCAAGCACTTAGAAAAAAAAAAAAATCTGTGAAGCTTCATAAAATATTATCTTTTAAAAAAAAATCTAATTCCAGATAAGCATTTTTTTTTCCTTTTTAACATATCTGAGGAAAAAAATAACAGAAAAATTCCAAAAAAGACAATTAAAAAAAAAAAAAAGAAAGGATCTACTGTTTCAGTGTGCTTTATTTATAAAGTGTTTATAGTCCAGGCCAGCTCAGATGCACATAGAGATCCCTATGATTCATGTGGAGACATCTATTTTTAAAGCTATTGAGGAATACAGAAATATCTTGCATGTTTCCATCTGGAATTGTTTTTAGAAATGCCATCTAGTGGGGCAATGCTGTCAAAGAATAAACAGCATCTTTATGTAAGGCAATTAATTCTCCAAACGCAGTCCAATCCGTGAATGACTGGTAAACAAATGGGGTAACTGCCAGGATAAATATTTACTTGGGAACAGAAGCGCTTACAAAACAGGCAGAAGTTTGTCTCAGACAGCGAGTGCGAGCACTCTGCAGAGAAGCAGCATGAATGGCTCTAAGGAAACATTCCGTGGAGCTCTGCATAAAACTTTTAAACATATAGGAACATTTTAAAAAGACTTCAGTGTTAAGCAAATTGATCATCATGACTTTTTAAAAATTCTCCAGTCAAATTTAGTATAAGCTGTTATTACAAGAAACAAATAAAATCCAGAAAGCTGTGATCGACTCTAGTTGTATTAGAATATATCACTAAATTACATGTTTATGTCATTTAATCGTTCATAGAAATAATATTTGTATTTACTGCACATAGACACAAACATTTGTGACCAGTCAGCACCTATATTCACTTGACATTTTATAGATTTTAAGGTTTTCTTTAAAAAACGTTTTATTTTAAAAATGAACAAGAAACATTTATTGGGAAATATTCTTAGCTTGCATGGCAGATTTGGAAGGAGTTTAAGTTTTCATTAGAAAAAAAAATGGTATAATTTTGAAACTACACATTCAAGGAGAACATGGTAATTGTACAGTCTCCAATTTCTTCAAATACAATTAATTTTTTTGAGTAATGAATATAGTTACTGGATGATAAATACCGAAATGTTAAAAGTTCGCTCAATGAAAGGATAAGAGCTGGTCCGTAAACGTGCCTTTTTTTTTTTTTTTGGTCCATATGGCATACATTAGACCAGCCCAAAAGCAAAATAAAAAGCATTCCCAAGCACATAGAACCAGGGAGCTGTAATACTAAATGTTATTCAAGCTGTCTTTTGACTAAAGCAGTAGGAACTGTGTGGTTTTAAAGCAGAAATTTTCAACTCGCTGCTATTCAGGCCTTGTGGTCAGAGTGTGCTGACTGGCTGAACAACTGTGACGTCCAAGGGACCGCAGGATGGTTACCTTTAGTGATATGCCATGCCAAAATATAGAGGCAGATCATTAAAGAGCCTGATGCTGCAAGGTGCTGAGTTTACTGGGAGAGAAGAACACGCTGTGCCTGGCTGAGGTTGGAGAGCGCAACTATTTCCACAGACACTGCAGCAACTCTACGGAACAGCTCGAGACCTGAACGCTTGCAGGAGAACACGCTTGCTCTACACAACGCGTGTGCGGCGTCCAAGGAAGCTGCCAAGGCAGGGGATATAGCTTAACTCAGGCCTTCCCTTTTTCATTTCAAGCATTTCAGCCTCTCCCTACATAGCAGATGACCTTTTAAATCTCTCTCTTTGCAAGATTTTAGTTTCAATGTAAGAAAGAACTAGATGTTCTCTGGAACTTACAATGTAGATCTTACAGCTCCAATCTCACCTTGGAATTTTATTCCTTGCTATATTTGGTAAACATAATTATCATAGATGACAACAGAAAGCGATGCCCATTCGAGAGAAATAGGAATTTAGAACGTGGCTTTACTGAGATGAGGGACTGAAGAAAGGACTGCTTCTATCTATCTGCTCAACCTCGTAGTTCAGTTAGTGGTTGTTGGCACAATAAATGTTACATGTTCGCCAGTGTGGGAACATTAGGATCCCAAAACCTCCAGAAAAGGGACAAAACAGAAACATGGAAATCCATAACACTCATAGAGATATCAGTTTCAGGCCCCATAAGATTTGTTTTCTAAGAGAACCAAAAACAAAGGCATATGTTTTCCCTCACAGTTTAAATGGGGCTGAAATCTGACAGTGACAGCCTGTACCTATGAAATTATTCCCAAATGACAATGTAGTTGTCATTCTCAAAGGCAAAACTCTCAAACTGTGGTTTGCAATCACACACACATACACAAAATCCTCTTCAGAACTACAAGATACTCTACTAAAATGGATGAAATCTCACAGTATTCATTGTCACTGAACCTGACCTTAAAGTGCATCTGAAACTTGTCCCAGTGCCTTGGCTTGTTACAGCCTGTACCATTCCAGTGTACTCAGTGCTTCCAGGCGCCTGATAGGAGACAGCGATAGGTGTCCTTGGTAAATACTTGGCCATGTTCAAGAATCTCAAGTAAAACCCTGGGCTAAAATATTCATTCAGTCTTTTTAGCTCTTCGAATCCCTGAGCTGCAAGTTATTTCCATTCAATACAACTGTTGTGATTTTTAACAGCTGTTAGTTGCAACTGTAAATAATTTGAAAAGAAACAAATACTTTTGGGTCTAGTTGTGAGCTATCATTGGGATTATTTTTAATATAACTCTGTGAAATTACTTCTTTAGGGGAACAAAGGATTGATAAACACTCTTGACTGAAAAGCTTACTTTTTGTCATTTTTAAATAAAAAAAACTCAAGGGAGAGAGACTGCACAGCAATAGCAAATCTCCCCTTCCTCTCCCAGGCAAAGGGTTACTCCATGTGTTTGTAAAATTCTTGATAAAGATTAACAGTGAACAACTTCCTGAGCCTTGCAGGAAAGTTCTGCTGCAAGTTTTTCCTTCAGAAAGAATTGCCCCAAAGCAAGAGTTTAATGACGTTCCTTTAATGAGTTTTAGTAACAAAAATGTTTTGAAAGTCATAGGTTTAAAACACTGAAGCAAAATTATCAAAAGTTTATAATAAATGTACTGTTGCAGTTCAAAGGTTTGTTTTTATGTTATAACAGATGTTGCTTTCAAAGTCTAGAATATTTCCTTCTTTAGCTATCTGCTCATCGCAAAGACAAAAACGCTATGTTTTAAAAAGTATTCTTGGAAAAGGCAAAAACACTGTGAGTTATGGAACAGGCTGCTGCAGATGGAAATGGGTTTTTCGCATTTATCAGCTTTAGACACCCAGGAGGAGACTCAGGAAGATAAACAATGTTGAAGAAATGGAGAGGCTTTTCTTAAACCCTGGCTCGTATGCAGCTCGGCCTTATTTGTGTTTTCATTGCAATGCTACTTATCCTACAGTTCTCATTTCAGTGTAATTTGGCATACTGAAATGTGCCAGAAATCTGTACCTATCTAGGAAACAAATGATGAGGTAAATTTCTTTACCTACACATACTCTACCTACGGAATGTTACAGTGGATAAAGATAATGCTTCCTTCTAGCTGTAGGGTGGTTTATTATTAATGTACTATATAGAAGGTATAATTGAAGCTTCAGGCATTGAACACAGTACACAAATTACCATTCCAAATTTGCAAGATATTTTTTTGCTTCTGTGGAAGCAGAACTGCCATTACATGCTTGCAGAACGGCTAAATATAGTGGTAAGTAAAAGGTCTTTCTATCTGGTAAGTATAGACAATAATACAGACACTAATATTCACTTTGGAAAATAAATACACAAAATATATTTCATATTACTGGATCTTCAGAGTAAGACTTCAAGCATCTTATAAAGAGCAATGCTCTCACCAAAAACTTGGATTTTCAACTCTACAATGACCTTATTTATGAATATTTCCTATGTATTGGCACTACTTCGGCTGTGGGTGTTTCACTCTTCTCCTGTTCCCCACCCCACACATCACTTTTAAAAAACCATTTGACCCAAGCCACAATCCAATTAAAACATGTATATAAGTAGTAAATTCACTCTCTCCATTCACTTCATTTTCTTTGACTGATGAAAGTATATGCAGACATTATTTTTTATGGCTAGGTATATTTAATGCACTGAGCAGCTCATATATAGAAATAGTATGCAAGATATGATTGGCTAGAACATTATACCGCTGCATAACAGCAGATGCAGAAACACCACTACCATCACCCCAAAGCTGTAAAGGAAGTGCTAGCAAAACCACAAATGTTAAATCCTGACCAAGGTACTGAAATGGGATGGTTAAGGAAAGTCTTGAGATGCAGCATATCACAGAAGATACCCTGGGGTTCAGAATTTGGGGCATTTTAATGCATAACTTGTGTGGTGTACTGGAGGAAAACACACACTTGGAGACACCTAATAATTAATTTGCTTGCTGACAAAAAGAAGTGAACTGTCCCACGAGTGTTTTCTATTATCTTAATATCTATGATTACCATCCAATGTCTAGCAAAAGTCCTTCAGAAGTAATCGGAAAGTTACATTTGTGTTTTTAAGAAGAAATCTGAAATTTCCCCTCTGGTACGATACATGTTTCTGCAAAGAGGTTGTTGTTTATTGTTATCATTGAAAGCAGTCATAACTTTTACCAGTGTTACATCACAACAGTGTTATCACTTAGCTATGTTGCTGAACAAACTACAAATATGAAGATTTTCAGCCTGGGTAATGACTAGTCTCTCCAATGCTACTCTGTGTTTTTGGTTAGTAAGGAATAAGAAGTGATAGTTTGATGACAACAATTGTGTAAGCTCAGAGAATGAGGAAAAGTTTATATGAACCACAAAGGGAAGAAGGATCAAGCTCCCAATATAGTTGTGATGTAAGTGGAGATTTGCATCCACTTATAGCAGCTCTAAAAGCTGAATTTGCAAATCCCTCCCCACTGGAAAAAACTATTTCTTATCGGCTTTCTACAGTCATCTCCCACTTCGAAATTGGCTCCTAAACACAAAGATAAATTAAAGAATCATTGCTATTCTTGTCTATATAGGTCTGAAGTAGAGGTCATACTTGTCCTCACAACTGAGAGTGTGGAAACACAACTGACAGTGAAGACACAAACAGAATACAAGTGCAGAAGAGGGCTTATGACCCGGAATTGGTGTTCTAACACAAAAAGCACAGCCTGCTAACATGTTGTGCTTCAATCGCATTAGACTGAGGAAAAGGGGATGGAGCCCATTTCAGCTGTAATGGAAACACTACATTGTACTGGTAGGGCCAAGCTCACCAGAAGGCATCAACTCTGTCGTTATTTGCTCCAGCAAGAGGTCGCTCCTCTCTCCCTTCAAACAATTACTGCAGTTTATTTCAGTATCTATCAGAGTTTTTCATAACAGACTGTGTTTTGAATTCCTGTTGGATTGAGGAAGGTAAAGTCTTCCTATTTCAGAATACAGAGCTCCCCTCTCGCTAGAAACATTCTGTAACCTACTCTAGAAGAATACCTAGTATTTTTACTTCAGATATAAGACAAATTGTTGTAAATCTTTCATTCTGCATTTATTTACCTTCTCTCTCTCTTTTCTGCTAGGGAAGAGAACAGAGAGGAATAAAAGAAAAAAAGGGAAACATCTCCAAAACTAAAATCCTTTTGAAAACTATTTCAAGTATTTAATTGATTTTAAAGACAAATGAAAATAACAGCTTCACATACATCCAAAAATACTTCTTAAACCTATTATGCAAATACTGTTCTCCAAAAGAAATTCACTTGAAAGATATCAATGTCTGATATCAAATTAATAAAAAGCTGCAGAAGAGGGAATTTTCACCATTAAAAATATTTTCCTTGATGTTCTAATGTAAAAAGTTGCCTGATTAGTTGAGTTTGAAATTACCCGCAGTAAAAATATAGGAAGATATTTGTGAAAGAAAGCATCACAGGGTTCTAACATACATGAACCTACATAGTTCTGATAAAGTAAGAATTTTTTATGTCAGTGAAGTTTCCTGTATTTTGATTCTGGCCTAGCAATATAGAATAATGAAATTATTTATTCAGAAAAAAAATTCAATAAGAAAGTAACTAAGTGGAACCGATATATGCCTAGTGTTTTCTAGTCCCCCGTTGCTTTTCTGAAGTCTGCACTTAGGATTTTAATTAGCAGTCAATTTGTTCTGAGAGCAAGACATACACAGTCATCCTAAATGCTTACCTGTCAACTACTTTTAAACTTATTAGCCACTTTAATCAGCTTTTTCAGAAGCACAGTACCTACAAGCTCCTTGAAAACAGGAAACTAATGAGACTTTAAAAGTCATTATTACCTGTGTGCTAGCTGGAAAAGCCTTTGCTTTATCTAAGAATCCACAAAGGGTGATTAAAGGAGAATATTTTCTTGCATACTATAAAAAGGCAAAAGAATTATCAGCAATCTAAACCTGTGTCAAGTTATTATTTCCCAGACTGTAGGTACTAAGCTAAGATTTTCCCCTGCAATAGTGGGAAAGTCCACGCCATTTTTTAAATGCAACTACCAGGAAAACAAAACAAACAAACAAAAACCAGATGTTCACCCCAGCAAAGCTTGACAGGTATGAGAACCCCAAAGAATTATGCTAAGATACCCACAGTGCTGTGGGTATGTGCATTGAGATTTTCCTCATCTTTTATTAATTTAGAACAAATATAACATAGGGAAGGGTGACTAGAAAAATGTAACGCTTCCATTCAGTGTTAATATATAACTGGAGAAAGACGAACATCTAGGAGGAAAATGGCCGTTAGTTCCACAGCAATAACAGATTTTTTCTTCCCAGTATTCCCTTTTAATATTTTCTAGCAAGTGCTTTTCTAAGAGCATGTATTGTACTTAGCCCACATCCTAAAACAGCTGGATCCACATTTTGTCAGAGATCCCTGACAAAATGGGATCCCTGATCCCAATGCCTTTACATTGCTCTCTTCATCCTCTCCTCAGGAGGAAATGATTTTCAATCTATTATTCATAAGAAAAAGAAAAAAAAAAGAAAAGAAAAAGAAAATGAAAACAGTCCATTTTTCTCCTGCAGAACTCAAAAAATAATTATAATGGTTGCATAATATCCTAATGGTCACAGAAGGGATTACCAAGGGTTACAGTCAACCTCTTAGGCTTCCCACACGGTACTGTGGGGCTTGACGACTGAGCCCATCAGGAAGATGGTAGGACTGAATCACTGAATCTGAGAGACCTAGAAGGGGACTCCAGTGCCACAACTCTTCCACCTCACACGCATGGTTCCAGCCGTGTGATTCAGAAACTGGCATCAAGTGCTTCTAAAGTTATGCCTTCCTGTATATTCCTGTCTAAAATAATTAAGACAGCATTGACAGCTAGTATTACATCTGGATATCTATCTTCATGGTAAGCACCAGGCCTTTTTACTAGTTTATTATCATTATATATGAAATGTCATGATTTCTTTAAAAAATAGCCACCTACAAACAAGAGCAATATAACTTAGTTCCTACTCAGCTCAGGAGAAGAGCATTTAGGTAAAATCATATTGATAGGCTCTCTCATTGGAAGGTTTTTCTGAAACATCCGGAGTGTTTACTTATAATCTTATCCACATCATTAAAATGAACACTTGTGCAAAGTTGAACAAATTCTTCAGGCTTGCTACTGGCAAGGCCATATAGAAGTTTCTTTTTGTTTTGTTTTTCTTTGCTTTTTCATTTGTTTGTTTTTTGATCCTTGGTCATTTATGACCAAGAATACACGCAGAAAAAGTTTTGTTCATTTTCTTTTATTTATACAAGCAAATTAAAAATGTCTGAGGTGCTTGGACAAGTGATAATAAGTTATTATTGTTTTGGGGGGCCACCTACCAAGAAATAATTGGTGAATGCATTAACAAAACACCAGCAAGTAAAACTTCTAACAACTGATAAGGAAGCCGTCTATCTGTAGCTTTTCTATTTCAGGAGAACAATCAGTAGTACTGTATGTCATGTATGCCGAAATAAAATAACCCGTGAGTTTGAAAACACAAATTCCAGGTTTTTAACCAGAGAGAGCACCTATGCCAGTACATACTGGCCTTTATTGCTGTAAATAAGAATTGTATACTGTTTCTCCTATGCTAGTATATCACACACAAAGGTATTCTACAGAGCGGAAAGCATATCTGTCATCATTGAAAAGAAATGCTTTTTTAAACAGTAAGTAAAAATTAAAAAAATAATGGGATGAGAATTAAATTGCAAGGCAATTAAATTACAACTATTCCCCATGAGACCCTCTATTTTTGCGAAGGTTCAGAAAGAAAAAAGAAACCAAATCAGAATAGAAAAAAAAAAAAAAAAAGCCATAAGCCTTGACAAATCAAGGGAAATTCTTAGTCTGCACATAGATCTTCCCATTCAGTTAAAGGCAACAGGAGTAACTGAAATACATTAACTGTTCTGAATATCCTTCAAGAAAGCAGTGACACGCTGCCAGGACAAACCATTCCTAAATCAACAGGCTCAGAGAGTCTCTACCTGACAGTCCTTAAAAACAAACAAACAAACAATCAAATAATAATAAAATCAGTCTTTTTCTTATCTCCCTTTGCCTAACTCTCTGCTCCCCTCTAGGAGGTGCTTATCCTAACACAGTCTGGGGTAATTTTGCCATTGACCTCAGCAAAGTTGGGATTTCCCTTCTCACAGCCTTTTTAAAAGGACTGCACAACCTCCAGCCAGAACAACCTTAATCTTTCCACTATTTCTGACTCATTAATCTTTTTCTCCCTCAATCACAAATAGCAAGGCGCAGACCTTTATTGTATACAGTTTCAAAACAGGAAAAAAAAATCTGCAAGAGAAAGAAGAAGCCACTTCCTGAGGAAAACTCATCTTTATTTTCCTCTAAACTTTGCTCCTTGGCAAACACCATAAAGGCACAATGGAATAAAAATAATCAGTCTGACAAATGAAAGCTCAACAGCGACACCTATTCCTTATATGACTGTAGATGTTTATCACTCATATGGTTGGATATACATGATGTTCTCATGTGAACATTATTTTCCTACTCCTTTTTGAATTCCTGGTTTCAGCTCAGGGGATTTCCATGTCTTATTTCCTATTTTGCGTTCTGTTTTACCTCGCCTGTCTGCAATTCCTAGCAAAATTACCAGGTACCTATTATGTGTGCATGTTTGTTTTCTTGTGGCGAGACATAATTGCTCCTTCCATTAGTTGTTTGAAATCATGAATTAACAGATGTTGCCTGACAAACTTGTTGAGACAAATGCTGCTTCCCAGAGCGAATTAAAGCAAATATCCGTCTTGTCCTTAATTGGCTGTCAAACATACCAAAAAAAAAACAAAAAAAACAAAAAAACCCCACTATTCACTGATTTGATTTACACCATCTTCAATTATACTATTTTTATATATGAAACCACTGTAATTTGGAATGCCTGTGACACACTGACAAATATTAAGATTTTCTCATTAAAAACAATTACATTTCAGTTAATTCTCTAAGTGATAACAACAGTGGATGACTTGGTTTGTTGTCTAGCTTCTAAGAAAGTTGCTCTTGTTCCCTCTTTAAATGACAAATGAATCAGGGGGAGTTCAGCCTAGCCATTATAGGACGTTGAAAGTCTTGAACAACACTCTTACAATTCAATTAATACAGCAACAGGCATTGCTTAGTAAAACATTTGAGTGTGGCAATTCCAATTCACTGCAAGGAGACGCAATATCTACACCCAGCCATGTTCCTCCTACCTCCAGCTTTCTCAGTCCTAACCAATGGGCACTCCAATTACTCCACATTCCTAGACTCTGCACAATTAGGAGCATAGTAGCAACTTAGTAGTACTTTCTTAAGAGTAGAACCCTTAACTACAATAGAAATAAAACAGATCTCAAGGATGGTGCTAAGGTATACAGCAGCTCCATATGGTGGATCTTATCTGACAAAGGCACCTTTCTACAGCCTAGAAGTAGGTACCAAAGCCCTAGGAAGGTGACAAAGACAGACAGATGGCTTTTTTCAGCCTTCCCCATGTCAGTTTGTATAGGTTTTTGTTTGGTCTGTGTGAATTTTGTTCAGCCTCTTAAATTTCCCTATGCATTCTCCAAGAAGTTTATGAATGCATTTGCCATAGTGGGAGCCAAGCCAAAGCTAAGCATGCTCAGCAGGCTTCATTTTGCAGACCTAGTCCCACACCAGTTACTTAATTACCACACAGGAGCCGTGGAAGAAGGCTCAATGTGAGCAATTGTTCATATGAAGAAGAGATATCCACATAAAGAGGGGCTATAAAAAAAAGACACAGAATTAGAGTTCACAGTTTAGAAGACCATGGGATGCTCTTAGTCACTTCCATGGCAGAATAGTTGGATCAGGTCAGAACTTGCTGTAATAAAGATGCCTGCTAGCGTGAGTATGCTTTGTTTTCATGCGAGGAGCACCCAGAGATACAGTTTTCTTCACCCTTTTTTACTGCTCACTTACAGCTCTGAACCTTCTTACTGAACACTGAGTATAAACAAGAAAAAAAAAAAGTATCAGTGACAAAGGATATATTTTTTTCCCTCCAAGAAATCAAGAGTCATCTGAACGAGCACATTTCTGTAAAGCTGTGAAAGACCCATAATAAGATTTCAAAAGTCCCAGCAACCCCAAGCTCCTACTTTAACCTCCAGAATATTCGGTCTCCTAAATCAGGGTGACGTGAATTAGAGGTTTCCTCACTTGAGGCAGGCTATATGGAAGCAATTTATATATTTTTTATTCCTTTTATAATAAATGGTCATGGATCAAATCAGTGCTCTTTTTTTCTGAAAGACCATCAGTCACTTTAATACAAAATGCTAGTACCAGGTATTCTGCCTATTAGAAGATTTAAAATACACCCTAATCCGCTGAGAGGTTTTACAGCAAAATCTTTTTTTCTTAATGACGCTATAACTGCCTAGGAATAGATTGCAACTGCAAGTTGCAAAGCACTGACACCAGATTACACCTCCTACACAAAAACACACTGCAACTGGTGTTTCACCAGACAAGACATAACTATTCAGCTAGCAAGGGAAAAACATTTAGTCTCTTAATTGCTTTCTGTACAACCTGCGTAATTAAAGTTTTGTTCTGTAATTTTGCAATCAAAACAAAGCTATTTGTAATAATAATAATAAAAAGAAACAGTAAAATCATAGGCAGAAGAGAGGGCATAGGAAAAAAAAACCCACAATGTCTTAATGTATTCTATTAATCCGAGGTGATACTCAACTTCAGGCTGTCTCTAAAGCACAATAAAAAGCACTTGCAATCATTGCAAGAAGTAGCAGAAATATCTAAGGCCATAAAATCTTCTAGCTCGTTTATTCAGATCCATCCTTCTCTCCTCACTATAATCAATAAGAATTTTCAAAGCTGGATTGAGGAACTGCAAACCATGGGTACCTTTTAGGTGTGTATTTACAGAGTCAGGCTCATGTTGAATCCAAAGAGAATTCACATTATTTGTTTGCTTTCCAGTATCACATTTCGGAGAATTTCACATCTGCACCTTACCACTGAAATTACTTTTCAGCTGAACAGTTAACACACCAAATCACTGGCCAGATCCTGTGCCCTGTTGGAAATGCTGTCTGCTCCTTATCACGCAGAGCAGCCACACAACTGTGAATGATTTCTACCCCGTTCTATGATCCCCTCTCCTTGATGCTACCAAGTCAGCATAGAAGTCTTTGTGTATTTGCTACCGTGTATTTCTGTCCATGATGTTAGTATTGTTCTGATTTGAATGGTAGTGAAGAAGAAAACACTGCAACAAGTTTTTGCAGCTCATCAAGGAATGAGAGCTGGCAGCTACATACACATCCATCTCCCAAGGTCAGCTGTGAACACACTAAAGTTCAGCTCAAGTCTCCCACGTGGCCATCTAGAGATATAAAAACCTTCACGCCTCCCAACCCATTTAAAATGTACTGCACCTAAATGGCCCGGTCACAGAGAGTTTTGGAGAGAGAGAGATTTTTCCTCCAGTCTGTATTTGCTGCACAGATGTCCTGTAACTGACAGGAGGTGACCAAGTCTGGCTAGACAGCAAAGTGGCCTCGTGCCTTTCTCATCGGCCTCGCCTGGCCAGCCTGAAGCCAAACTGACAAGTTGTGGCTGTCCACATAGGCATCCCTTCAAGCCCAGCATGAACTGCTCCTTGCAGTAGGGTAGGGGCCTGATAGTTTTACCCTCATCTTCAGACTCAAATGCTATCCAAGTATATCCTAAGCTGCTCCACTCTCTAGCTGGTCATATATTCTAAAATAAAAGGCTAAATCCACTGCAGTGAAGACAGCAATGAGACTACCAAAGATGTGGAGGACGTGGAAGACCAGTTTATTTTTGCCTACACTATGAACTACTCCAATGCATAGCCTATATAACTAAACCCAGACTGACAAGCCCATTTGATTTTTACAGCTTTGGCAATCCCACTGTGAAAACACAGATTGTATTTAGTTAGCTGAGCCAGTTGCCAAAGCAACACATTAATGCCTTCTTTTCAGAAGTAAAGAGAACAAAATGGTGACATTCACATTGCAGCAAGTAGAGAACAAAATGAATTGAACTGAAATGTGTCCGTTTTAAAAATCACCAGTGAGCAATGATCAGTTTTATTGGTAAGAAACTGGAACCAGGCTTCCAAAGCCGAATAAGTGTTAAGCACATTTGCACAAGCGAAGTGTAACCATATGTGAGTTCAAACAAATTATCCTGGTTATAAGAGAAAAGCCTCATGCTTTATTGTTTAAAAAGTATGACAAGTTTTTTCCAAGGGGAATTGTTACCACTAAAAAAAAAAAAAAGGCAGGGAAAAAAGTTTTTAAAATGGAAACTCTTAGGTTTGTTTGGACTTCTGATTATACCTGAATAATAAGAATATAATGAAACCAGTAAAAACAAATTGCTTAGGTGGCTTTACCGTTCTTCAAATACTTCTCTGCATACATTTTCTTGCAACCATAAAGTTTAAGAGCAGAAAATCTGGCAAATAATATCTTTGTATGAGGCCTAATGTTGACAAAATTGGAAAGGATAAAAATTATATCCTATGACCACTCCTTTAGTGGTTGGATCTTTTTCTCATTACTAACTTGCTTAAGACTTGCTTGTTAAGCAATACAAAATAATAATAAACTACACCATCCATCAGAAAGTAAATATATATATATGTGTGTGTGTGTGTGTGTGTGTATATATACAGCAGAAAATATCTTACCTCTCAAATCATGACCAGTATCAGGACCATCCTCATATAGGGGAATAGGCTCAGCAGAAGACCTAAAAGAAAACAGATAAATGGAAATGGAAGCATTAGCACCTGAGACCTACAAGGGCAAAAAAAAATTGTCAAATGGCTAAGACTACTGACTTTTCATGAAAGAAATGTAAGAACAGACCCCAGAAAACTAGAGCAGCAGCAGCATGGAAAACAAATGGGGTGGAACTGGAGTGTGATACAGAAGATGCTCTAAGAGCACACTCCAGCCAAATGGACACCCTTGTCATCACCGAAGGAGAAACTGCCTCATACTGTAACCTCTTCTCATTACTCCTACATCGTGTGGCACTGCTAAGAAATGGCTAAAACACTCCAGCCACACTTCTGCAAGCAGGAGAAGGACGGATCATTTCTGGAGAAACTCCGTGGTTTTATGAGAGATGTGGGACAGAGAATAGAGAGTCCTTCCATACTTAAAAGCAGAAAGAACCTGGCGCAATACAGTTATGACAAAAATTCTATTTCAATCAAAACTACTAGTAGCAGCTTAAAATGCTGTCACAGTACTATATGTCATATACCTGCACTCTTGGCCTTTCGGATGTTCCAAGGTTAAACTAGACCTTCCCAACTCACTCCAGTTATTTAGCTACATACGAGAAATATATCTAACAATTGTTGATTTATCCTCTAATGAGCTTGTAGTAATGTTCCCAAAGAAAATAAAGCACAAGAAAAGGGGAAAAGCAGGTGCACACTGTATAAACTCAGAACCAGCAAGCCATTTAAAAAAAAAGTTTTTTTACTTCTTCATACATCAGTTGTCTACATCTGCTTTGTGAATATGAAGAATTCAAAATTCATATAAGTCAGATAAATTTGAAACTGAAACCTGTTTACAAAACACCAAAACAAACCTAAAATGGGAATTCTGTAACTGTTGGAGCCGAAGGACATGGTGACCATACCCTGAAGCCCTAAGATCAAGGTTGGTGTGTTAGTGGAGAAATATGTTAGCTGAACAAGGACACAACTCCACAGAGGGCAAATTATGTGGCTGAACACAAGGGTAACTCCTGAAAAACAGCATCTGTGTATAGGCACGTTAAGGAAATAGATTGGCACTTCAGTCCCTAAATGTGAAGATTCAAAGGCTTCACTCAATGAGGTGTTTGCTGAAGGGGATTCGAGATGGGAATCTGGTCTTCTGAGTGATAGGAAGCTCTGCTAACTGGTGGCCTGGACTTTCCAAAACAGCAAGCTGTTTATGGCTGGATGTTGATAATCAAAACAGAGGCCTAAAACAAAGGCTTCAACCCATAATCAGTTGCAGTAAGAGGGGAAGCGCATTAATGACCTCCTGAAAATAATGAAGCTGTTACCACAAAAGTACTTAATAATAGCACTATAAATATGCTACTCTTCACTCGGTTCCCCAAGGAGTTTTACTTAACAGAAACAAAGCTAAGACTTGGCTTTGGATTTTATTATTGTGGAAAGTGACAGGACATACTCGGTAAGCACGCAGGGACAGAAACTAGACTTTCATACCACACGCACACAGCAAAGCCCCACCACCGAACATATCGCCTGGGTTTAACTGAGATACTGAAATGAGCTTAAGGAACAGGAAACAGGACTGACTGACTGCTGCAGACTGGGCCCTGTGCCATGATAAAACACTAAATAATGGTTTCCTTTTGAAAAGATGCTACTTATGGTCACTCATAAAAATATAGGCCCTTTGCAGCTGCACACGCCTGCACTAAAAAAAGGGCATGGCTGATACGAAAACATCCATTTATCATACCTTCTGCATTACTTCAGTTTCTGTAGTACAGTGTGACAGATTAGGTTTAGAATGATAAGAAAGAGGGCAGTGAGGTGGTAGGACAATGATGTGGTAGTACAGTGATATGTCAAACATTTCAGTTCCTTATGCTTAAAAATCAAGCAACCGCAGTGCCTGTGGCAGTTGGAAAACTTCTGTAAAGCTTCAAGGACAAAGGGAAAACAATAGACTCTGTAGAACCATTGCTCTATATCCTCAACTGAGCAGCAGCATGTGAATATCCTGAAAACGTATCACTTCTGTTGTCCTTTCACATCAGATTAACTTACCATGATATAAATTCCTAACATAGTATTTTGTTCTGCATCTAATTTTGCTTTTGCGGCTTACCATTAAAAAGTCTCTATATTAGCCACACAGACTTAAAATTAATCAGTGGCTAAATCAATCATTAGTTTTGTTAACCGAGCTTACGTTTGTTGATCTGCACCGTTGCTGACCAGCTTGGGCTCCAATTTTGCAGCAACAGATCTCTTTGTCTATGATGATGGATCAAAGGTCAGACTAACTCCAACCATGTGGAGCCTAATGATAGCTAAGGGAGACCCATGATGGATATAAAAATAGAACCAAAGATAAAGGCTTTAATCACAAGTGACAAATTACATTTTTGATGTGTCAAGTTCAATATTAATTATTTTCAGCTGGTCTCCTTTTTCTTTTGTCTTAAGGAAACTGCAGCAATCTGCTGACATGCATGGAAAAGTTCAGGTGCAAAATGACCTCAGTTCAGTTTGCACATTTACAGGAAACCATCTACGATCCTTGGAGTATTTAAGTACTATGGCCTATAGAAATATTATGACCTAGAAGAATATAAATCAGGAGATGATACTGCTCTTTTCCTAAATTTAGGACGAAAAAAAATTCTGTGTCACAGATTATGGACGAATACAAAAAAACCAAAACCACAAGTAACGAGGCTCTGCCACCTGAAAATCAACAATCACCTCATGAAAGAAGCATTTCTATTGTTAAATGACTCATTTCCATCACTTAAATATATGAAAGAAGCAGTCATTTCTTTTCCACTTAACTGTTAGGATGTTCCTTCAATATCAGCCTTGCACATTAAGGAAATACAACAGTGCTTTGCTGGACCACACATTCCCCAACGAAGAAAAATTACGTGTTTTAAGTATTTTGGCACTTTGCATACACACTGCCTGCTCTAAAGTTTCAGAAAACATCTTTTATTCATGGTAGAAAAACAATCAGGCTTGCAAAAATGAACTTATCTAGAAACTCCTCAAGGAGTAGGAAGAAAAATGAATAATGTTATAGAAATTTAAAAGGCAACTTGAGTTAGTCTGTAGCTTGAGAGATTTAACACTGTTTCTTTTCTTTGACCTTCAAATTAAAATGTAATAATTTTTAAAAGTTTAGCAGAAATAATGGTAATGGGATGAACTAATAAAAAAAATAGAGAGGAACATTAGAGTACTTCAAATACTTAATTATTCACAGAGTTAATACAACTTTCCCTATCCAAACATCTTGTTAACTGAAAAGGTACAGTGGCACAGATGAACTGTGAAAATATCCTTAAAATAGCAATATCTGTTTGTGATTATCAGCCTCTTACATAAAAGTCCTAAGACAGTCCTACGCTTGAACAAAATTGGGTAAGAGATTTAAAATTCACTAAAATATAGATGTAGTGAGATAGGAACAGCCCACAATACCATTTTATGGAAAGATATCATAAAGTCTGGAAAAATGACTATGGCAAACCAGAGGAACAATTAGAAAAGGCTTGGAACAAGAACTGTGAGAGCAATGTGAGAAACCAGAGGAACAATTAGAAAAGGCTTTGTACGTGGACCAAGAACTGTGAGAGCAATGTGAACAAAAAGATCTTTGAGAGGAAGAAGAGAGAAAGGTGCAAGCTTTGAGATTGAGTTCTGCAAGCAAAAGCAACCCACAATCTTCAACGCTGCCACAACTGATGTTCTGCACTGGCCAAGAGGCCCAAGTGGCAAAAGGGTCTGGGGGAATTTAAGAAAAAGGGACCAGCTGGCAGGCCTGGGAGATGCTTACTGTGTTCTTTTAAAAAAAGTATTTCTGGCAATAGGGAAGCATAAAGTGGAAGAGTGTTAGAAGCCCAGTCACTACATCTATGTGGCTGCAGGGAACAATTTCAATCCTTCATCTCAGTCAGTATCTCCCAGCCCTGGCATACAGATATTACCAAGGAAAGAAAAGATGAAAACAGGAGGTTCGTTTAAACATCTTGTCACTACTTAACAGGAGCAGGGGAAAGCTGCTTGCAGCAGAGCGTCGACAGAGCTGAAACGCAGCCTTGCTACCTGGGCTCCAACAGCCCCGCTTGCAGGCTGTTCCTGCAGAAGATAAGGAACTACAAAGGGAAACCAGGAGGCCTGGTCCACAGACCACTGTTAGAAATAAACTCAAGAATATTTACATATAGCTTATGTCTCTGCCTACTAGGTTTTGTTTTTGTTGTTTTGCATGGGGAATTTGGGAGGGAAAAAAAAATCAAATCAAACTAGAATGCAGAGTTCAGCTAAACACTCAAGTTAAATTATATTTTCCTCAGCACAGCCTGACTAAAACTCGTGAAGAGAGCCCTTGGACTTATAAACGGGATTTAAGCGAGTCATCACGCTTAGCTGCATTAATGGTGCATGTTTTCAGGCGCCGACCTTTGGACTGACCTGTCAGAGGTACAGCCAAGCCATCACCCGTTGACAGGCTTTTACTGAGAAAGAAAAATCTTCGTAATAGCACAGAGGAATTTGCTAATCTGACATCTAGTTTAGCAGATTAATCTTGGATTTTCTTTGATCACGCCTGGCTGCAATGTGCAGCAAGTCAAAGCAATCAACAGTCATTAATTAGAGGAACGATGCAGAGCAGCAGCTATTTAGTTATGACTGGCACACACTAATCAAAAATTAGGAGCTCTCGGATAAAAGCAATGTCACCTAAACAGCACAGATCTGTACTGGATACTTGTACAATGTAAGAAGGAACCTTGAAAGATCAAAATAGGTCAGCATAACTGGAAAGCTGGGCCAGGATGAACCAAAGCCCAACACACATTCATGGGAGCAGATCTGTAAATATCAGTGTAAACCCTACCATGGGCGCTCAGGTATTGCTTGCAAACATTAATTTGTGTTTCAAAATTCTGGTCACAGAAAAGGGAAATAATGCAACCCAGCTAAACTGTCCTGGCCTTCCTTAATTTTAGGTGGTATAGTGCTGTCTAGAAAGTGCTCTGACACATAGGCCCAGACGCTTAGCTGGTGTAAACACATTTTTGCCCCCCAAATCAATGGAGTTATAGTTCTTTTTAATCAAGCACAAATGTGACCTCAGATGTTCTTGCACTGAAATTTCCATTTCTTGTATTACATAATGCAGAAATTTCTTTGCTGAGAACTCTTAAAGAAAAAAAAAAAAAAAAAAAACAGTGAAAGCGCTATTTGGCCCTACCAGGCCTATGTTCCTACCTGTGTAATGTTATGAAGAATGACTAAATCTTAACTATGCTGGGAAATGAAATTAATATAAAACAAAGTGAAATGCTTACGGGCATTTTGTCTTAACAGAAGAAGTAGGCGTGTACTAGCCTAAACCTTTATTACTTAAATAATTGAATAATTATAGGATGCAAAAAATACTCTTTAATGTTTGCACATTTTCTTGGGCTTTTCTAATACAGAATGGGATTTTTGTAGCCAAAATTAAGCCAATGCTAAGTTCAAGGTCCTGCTTATTAACAAAATTCTAATTTTCCCTTAAAACCACACCCCAGCAGGAAGGTGGAGAGGTGCCTGGCGCTCCTGTGCACAGTGAAGCACCTACTAGGTGGGGGGCACTCTGGCACTGTCCAAATTGCAAAACATACAGAAAACCAGAACCCAAAAGCAGTAACAAGACAAACATTCACAAAGAGGAAATTTCTAATAGGTCACATCTTTGCAAGGCAGCTAGGAAAGGACTAATGAGACTGGATTGTTAAACCAAAACCAGAAATGAGGTACAACAGTGTGGCTACTTAACCTGTCTAAAACTGCATAGCTAAAAACCTCCATCAACTGTATCTTCAAACTGAGGTTCAGCATCTCATAGACATGTTACAGTTTAAATAGAAAGCCTGGGCTCCTCGTGTCAGTTACTTGGCAAGATGTTTCCTCCATTAGGCATCAGGATAGATGATACCAAGTCATGTTCTACATTAAAATGAGGACTAGTTATCTAATTTAGATAATATTTCTGGAGCCATAACATGGAAGTGGATGGATTGGTGATAGCCTATACTTATCCACTGATCCAAGTACAGTTTCTAGCTATTAGGAAGTGAAAATAAATATTTCTTTCAGTAAGCCATGATTTTTACTTTTTGATTTTTCTTTTTCTTGATTAATTTTTCAATTTAAAAGTTTTAATATCATTATTGAATCATATATTTCTTTTGAAACACTAAATATTTAATATTCTAACTGCCAATGGTATTTCCATTACGGTCATCATATGGTAGAGTATATTCACACACATGCTGGATACTTCACTGCTAGTGCTATTTGGCCTAAATACTTCTATGTATCACATACTAATAGAAATTATAGTGTTTACATACAACATCACATTTGGTATCAAAAATTTCTTATTTCTAAATTGTGTTTGACTTTTGGTTAGACATCCAGCTTTTATCTAATAAATAAAAGAGAGACAATCCAGCTAAGTGGAGGGGGAAGGAGGAAGCTGGAAATAGGAAATAGCAGTACTCCATTTATAAAAATCGCTTTTGTTTGCACATTATTCTTTTGGGGGAGCATTTTGCATGTGTCTTTCAGAGAACAACATACCTCATGTTCAAACTGAGTACACATCTTATGTCCACCATTGTTTTCACATGAGACTTATGCAGTGTTGTCTTTACTCTGATCATTACCATTTTCAAAGACCGTGTTGCTCCTCTGCAAAGTACATCCAGGCATCCTTGCGTCTTCCCTTCCCACCAATCCCTCAAGTCACTGTATACCCTTATTTGCACAGCTGAACCAACTGAAAATAACTGCTGGTGCAAATCCAGACAAAAGCTGAAATGCAAACCACTAGCTCCAGAGCAGAATACTTTGCTCCAATGCCCTCAACATCTTTTGCTTGTAAATCTTTACTATGCAGGGCAAAACGTCTGTGTCTATGCCTGCAAAGTGATTTCATGAAAACTGTTTATCTAATTTCTCTGGTTGGCTTACTGTAGTCAAACAGCAAACTGCACATATTCCCACTTGCTTTTGAGATTAATGTCAGATTTATTTATAAGCATAAACTGAAAAAACGTGATAAAGCCAATCTAGATGAAAGAAAGAATTGCAATCTAGCATGTATTTAAGGCTATAAAATCCAGTATTTCTGTTGTGGAGAACATCCATCTAGAGTATCACTTCTATTCCTTTAACCCACAAAAAAAACAGCACTGCAAAGGTACAGAATATGACTGAGGTGATTGAGACTAACACAAATTTACCAAACCTCTAAGGGAGTTCTCCCTCAAATGGAGCTTCAGATGAGGCTATATCCTACTACTACTTATGTGTTTAATACAGAGAACAGTAGAATAGAGAAAGTCTGCGAGTCTGGCAATTATGAGGATTATTCAATATCTGACATTATAATGATTGAGTCCTAGGGATTCAGTTTCATTTTTGTTAAAGTAGTTCATTTTGTTAAGTGCCCTTTTCTTAAGAAGATATTTTGCATCCACGTGTAGATCCAAGCAAGTTTCCTTCACATAAAGATTTAGGTTCATTCGTTTGAAAAAATAGTTTTATATTACCCAAAATTCACAAAAAAGGGTAAATCTTCATCCAGACTCAGGCCAGAATTACTAAATTTGTGTCTCCAGTGGAACACAACTCTTATTTCTAATACTATGTTTTGAGCCGCATTTAATAATTCACCTTCACTAGAAATTCAGCAGCCAATATAAGAAAAATCATTTTGTTACTTCAGAAACTTTCTCTAAATGGTCTATACTTTCTTGCGTGACTAGACATAATACCTGGCATGGTTCTGGGATCCTGAACTTCAGATGATCTGGGTAGGTCAGCAGTGTTTGGAAGTAAAGGTCCCCGTAAGTATCTCAAGCTAAGGAATCAGAAGCTGAGGATGCCATTTAACATAGCTGTTTTGAAAAACAGTATTCAAAGAAGCAAAAACAATAATTAAAAGAAAAATTCACCTTCTTCCAAATCATTCAGTAGTTCCTCCAAACACCCAAGCAATACCTGAAGCGAATCATGAGATGTTGTTCCTCATAATGTAACTAGAAAAACAGCAACTGTTCATGGGTGAGAAGGAAAGTTATTAGACAGAACTGGAATGAGAGCAGTCAGGAGGGAGCCAGCAAGCAGATTTAAGACTTAGAAGTATATCCTCTACAAGGAGGTTGTAGACCTAGTGAAACAAATGTTTTCACTAGCATGAACAGAGCTCTAAGTTACACATAGCACTGATACATTTTGCAAATCAACTCAAATGAAGGTTTCAGAACTTGTCTAACAGACCAGAATAGAAATATCCCAACAACATAAATACTGTATTTCCCAATATGACTAAGTTCTATTCTCTCAGTAAACATGAATCATAATGAACTGCACACAGTAGAAAAAAAATACTAAAATTAAGATAGGCAATACCTTCAGATATTTTTATAGTAAACTGAATACATATTAAATATAGTATATGTATATTATGCATAATGTATATATAAATGTATATTATTTATGTATCCATTTCATATATTTTTAAGATTAATATATATAAAATTGTGTCCAAATATTTTTAGATCTGCCTAACATCAATTTCAATCAAATTTGCCAAATATTATAATGCTGATTTGCATTATCCTAGGTCTTTCTTCAAGGACTGGACTATTTGCAAGATGGGGACAATATAAACATAAGGATATTAGAAAACATATTTATGCATAGCAAAATGAATGACTTCCCTTGATGTAAAAGAATGGGGAAGAACTCTGCATTAAGGGAGGCAGGAAAGGGAGAAAATGAGCTTTTAAACAGCAGCGCTGTACTTAGAGGAAAGTGGATATGTAACATGAAACCTGTAATAGAAGCGGCCTAGCCTTGCTGAATCAAGGCATCCTTCCAGTCTTGCATGCCGAGTTGCTACAGAATATTCCTCTGCAAAATGATAAAATATATTTACATACCTATGTGTGCTTGCACATATGTATATACATATGTATATATGTATATATGTGCGCACACACAAAATCATGTAAACCTATGAACTAAGGGGCATGGAAAGACTTGGTTTTAACATCAGAATTGAGTAATTGAGAAGTGGGTTTGGAAACACTTGTCATGTGACAGCAGAATCTGTTTTGTGGATTTGAACTCTGCATACGATATGTGCAGGAATGTAAAAGTTTTTAAAGTGACAAAAAAAACCCCTTGATGTTACCCAATCAGACAAAATACCTTCATCTCCAAATAAGCAGAAGGTACAAAAATAAAAAGCCCGATTATGCCTTTACAACTGAGGTTGTAACAGAATCCCTTAACGTGCAGCAGAATGAATGTGAAGCAAGAGGTTGAGATCCAGCATGTGCCTGCTCTGCACAGAGACAAACTGCCCCTTCTGCACAGCTCAGCAGCCTCCTGGCACACACGTGCGGGTCCCTGCCCAGTCTGAATGGGAAGCCTGGAGACTGCAGGGTGTTGAGGTGCCCTGGGTCACTCACTGGAGGAAAAAAAAAAAAAGAATGAAAAACCTCATCTATTTTAAAGCAGACATTTTAATCATAGTTCGCAGCTCGCTATGAAACCAAAATGAAATCATTTGGGTCTGTGTGAAACTGTCCCAGTGAAAGAAGCTGTGAAATAGATAGCAACCTGAGGTGCAATTTTCCATTGCGTATGTTTTTTTCAAAGATAAACATCTGATCAGAACAGTTTGCTGTTAGTAAGTGAAAATAAGAACCAGAACTAATACAGTAACTGCCAGCAGCTTCCAGATCATTAACTATTGTTTATTTCTCCTCATGTTCAGACATCAGGCTGGAGTGATGGAAGATAGAGTCATTAATTTGGGAGTCATTTCAAGATGTTCCCATAAACACTGAATCAGGATACTGGCAAGCTGCCTAAGAAAACTTGCTGCCAAGAACTTTTTTTTTTTGAGTGATATTTTACTGTTGGTGCTATTTTCTGCTTTCTAGTCCCCACAATAAATCAATAACAGATAGATCATCAGAGAGCTTATATAAAAACTGGCTTTTTATACTTTTTTACAGCTACAGATTTTTTTATTTTACCTTTCAATTACAACAGAACCTTTAAATTTTTTTTCAGTGTAAAACATTTATTTCATTCCTGACCTCTCTCGGGACAAAGAAAAGCTGTTTTTCATTACTTAATGGAGGTCTATTGGACAGCCTAATGGACAGCTGTCATAAGTAATTAAGCTAAAATAATTTGCAAGACTATATAGAAGAAATGCCTGTCCTTACTGACAACACCGTATTTACAGAATCTACCTCTCCTTCCTAAAAATATAAGGAAAAAGAAAGAAAGAAAAATCCTATCATCACTATCTCCCTTCATTCCTTGACAAGGACAACAGTGAAAGGGCTATGATCCTATTACTAAAATAACACTAAGAAATAGATTTAAATCTTAAGCAAGAACTACTAATATGATTTTAAATGAAATATTTTAAGTTATTTAAACTTAAATAACTTGAGTTTAAGTTATTTTAAGTCTAATTTCTTACATAACAGGTCAAGTATCCCAAACCAAAACCACAGGAGATGACTGACAGTTATCACTGAACAGGACTAAACTATTTTACACCTCCTGAGATGGAGTACTTGTCAGAAATCTTGTTTTATAAGGTTACTATGTAATACTTGCATGATTCACGAAAACAGAAAAACAGTAATTTATTCCAAGTACTCCTGCAGTCACATGGTTGCTGCAGTTGGTGGATCTAGAGCCAATTGCTAGGTGTAGGGGAAGATGATAGGTTAAAATACATGGCAGCAGCAGCCTGTAAACTTTTTGCAAAATTGAGCTTACATAATTTTATGGCATCACGTATTACTTCAAATATTTTTGCATCTCTATCATCTTATGTAAGATCTTTTGGTCTTGACGTATAACTTAGGAGAGTTACAGCCAAGAATAATTCGGCACTCTACGCTGAGCTTGGTGTTACGTTAATGAACATGATTTGTTGCACAAGAACATGTGTTTTGTGTGCACGGATGCCACAAGCAGTAGTCTCCCATCCACGCTCAGCCTGGGACCGAAAGGTCTGCAGGGTGCCAGGTGCCACCTGGGCACTCACAGAATGAACAGAAATGAAGCAAGAAGCCCAGCATAGCAGGGGCAAGCTGCACACTTCTGTGACCCACAGTAGAAAGGGGACTACAGCAGGATGTTGCCTTTTCCTAACCCCGGCCTGGAAGGTTTAAATCTCTTTGCTATGGGTCCAGAACTTAGTTTCAGGCTTGCTATGGACATGTGCTTAAGCCTTCCCACTGTCAACCCAAGTAAGGTGGGAAAAAGCCCACAGGCATGGAAGTGAACACAGTACATTCATGCCTGATGCTGGCTGCAGAAACTGCTATGCCTGAACCGTGACAGACTAACAGACTACACGGGTTGAGAGAGAACCGTATCTGCAAAGTTCACGTCCCACTTTCAGTTTTCTAGGTTGCCTGTCAAGATGATGGAAGTGTGAGAATACAGACATCCCTGAAAAATCCCCAGAAATCCAGGGACTTGTTATTTTATTACTAGTTGCTTAAAGGAAGCCAATTTCATGACTTGCAAGGCTAATGTTCAAAAATAAAAAACAATAATAAAGAAAACAGATTTATCTCATCTTCTGTTTATTCCAAAGAATATCCTACGAGGGCCGTCCAGCAGACAGTATACAAGACACACATAGCAACAGAAATACAACAGTCCCAACACTGTTGGCCCAGAGCAGCTATCTGATTATGTTGGGAAGTAACCTCTGCTAATATATTGGCAGAAACACCTTTTAGCACAATACAACGTGATTACCACCATGTTGTGAATAGTTATATCAGCAACTAAGACACTATTAGTGTCTGTTTTTCGAAGTAACTTAGCTTGCTTAATTATGATATTAAGTTCTTAATAATCTTCCTTAATGGAAGATTACACCACCTTCCAAGCACTTGCAGTCTGCAGCTGCAGAGTACAAGCACTTTCTGAAGAACTCAAATAAGCAGAGACTTCTTTTTTTCTTTCATTATTATTTTTTCTTTCTTCAAGTAGATTTATAAAACAACCTATCCCACATCAATCTGAGCATTTGCACCACAACTATTACAGGCAAGGAACAATCAGGCAATATTACTAGCTGATAATGTTTAAAAATGAAGTGTGTGTAGTCTAATAGGATTTACAGGATAACATAAAGAAAGCGAACCTTACAGTCCAGAGATTCTTTGCCAAACTTTGTCACTTTTTAGAAAAATTATTTTTTCATGGACACGACACCTTACGCAAAGCACATATTTGACCCATTGCATTAGGTTACACCCACTGCAAACTTTAGTTAATTTTGAAGAAAAATATAGACCGAGAGGATGAAGCAAAATTACTTGGAATTTGTAACATGAGACAAGAAAAAATAATTGTGACACTTGTTAATGAATCAGAAATGTGAGCAATTGTATGAGACTAGCTCTCAATCATTAAGCTTTGTTCTATGTATTAGTAAGACTTAATTTATTGTTATGTGATATAAGCTTGGCGTATTTAGTATTTACACACATGAATCTAAACTACATGTACGCATCTTATATAGATACATACACACATGCATTATTCCGTGCATAGAGATTATAGGCATGTGTGTTGCTTGACTAACATGCATACAAAGGGAGCGAGAACCCAAGGTCCTTATGATCCGGCTTCCATTCTACTGCAAACATCCGCATCTTTTCTCCAGTCTTCTAGGATTTTCCTTTTGTTGCAGCTGTCCTTTTGTTATCTGTATGTGAATATCCTTTGTACTGCCTGGATCTGATTGCTTTAAAATCTTCCTGAGATTTTTAATTATGCTCATTTTTACTGGGTTTGTGTGTAACTTCTAACTCTGCTTCCCATTCAAGAATTGATTTTTTTCTTAAATTAATCCCTTACCTATCATACGACTATCCTAATATATTACTGAGTCCATGCAACATTGTCTAGGATCACACCCTAAAGTTACTGGAGAGACCTTTCTTTTTCTTTCTCTTCCAGTGTAAATCAGAAAGCAGAGAAAAGGTTTTCCTCCATCAAAAACCAATTCAGCGATGCAACCCATCCTTCAACACATTTCATGTCTAGGACTCTGTCCAGACTCATTATTTTCTCTATTCAAGGTGTTGTGTAGAAGCCAACAACTAATCTGCTCCATCACAGATGGTCCTTGAACTCTTTGTAATTAGGCATCAAGACTAAAATAAGAAAAAAATGATTCCAAAAGGAAGAAGGGCCTTTTTTTCTTTCCATATACTCTAAACAAAACACCAAATCCTCCGCACATTGTATGAATTGTCAGATTCCCAGGGGAAAAATATAAGCTACACAGAGAGATGCAACATCTAAAGAGTTCCAAAAGTATCTTGGAGCACTGCCATTTCAATAATCAACAGAAGGAAAAAAAAAAAAAAAAAACCTAAGTATACTTTATAATACTTTATAACAGAGCTAATGGCAAATACAGCAGAAGTAAATGAGGTGTCAACATTGCTTAATCAGAAACACACTGGTTCACAGTGACATGACAGGATTTTAGCATATTTAATAGAGGAAAAATTTTAGATTTACTTGGAAAATCCTTTTAGGCAGAGATATCCCCAAAAGTTTTTACATTATACTTTCCTCATTCCAGTTGTAGTTCTCTGTCAGGCCATAAACTGTAGAGTTCCCAACACTCTAAATCCCTAGGAAAATCCCTAAACACTAAATCCCTAATGAAAATCAGGGAAGAGAAATAAGCAGCTTAAGGTGACAAGGGAATTTAAGTTATGGATGCAATGACCAAATTAAAGAATCTACAAGAGTCACTGAACTCCAAGCATACCAGTCACTGTTTTGAATGACTTTTTTGTTTTAATCTGAAAAGTCTACCTATAGCTGCACTGTTCTCCACACCCTATACCTAGCACTTTCTTATCCAATTTGGGTTTTGGTAGCAGACATCATGTCTAGCATATAACCTTTAATCGAAGACTGCTTTGAGATGCAGCCTACAGCAGGTGCAGAGAGAATTCCACAACCTCTCCCAGGATCCATCTAAGACCAGTCAATTATGAGGGAAAACGTATCTATTAGCTACCATTAGACCCTAAATTTCCTTTTGCAAAGCAATTTTTGTGCACACTGATTATTGAACAAATAAAAACTTCCAAGAAAAAAGGTGCAGTGCATTTTAGAATTAAGCAGTTTATTTCAACTACTACATCTTGACTACACAGCTGCTGGGGAACTGGGATACAGACAATTATCTACCTTCTTTCTGGAGATTTAAGACTGTTAATAAGCACTGACTGACATTTTACTGAAATAATGAAAAGGATGGAAGACCAACACTTTCACTGAAAATTTAAAAAGTAGACTGAAGAGATATGCTAGCCATATTCATATAGGTGCATAAATTACAAAAAAAAAAAAGCTTTTTCCCCATTCAAGGGGAAAATACACACCAAGAGAAAAATAATAATAGTACAAATATGCGCTGTTCCATTAGGAATGCCAGCTTATTTCAAGTTGCTTGTGCATGCAATATTCTCTGAAGAGTTTGACTCAATTAACTTGCCTCGTGGTATTTCAGCACCAGTTCAAAAGAAGAAATGTCATTTTACATTTCTTTTTGCTTCTGGTAATATACATGCTTCTTGACACAGTGACAGTAGTAATTCTGTGACTTAACTGAAAGCTCCCTGGATTATGTACTGAAGTCCTTAGGTCAGGTTAGAGAAAAAGTCAACAACACTAATCACACCAAGAACAGAACTGGGCCATATTGGGTCAGTCTGATTGTCTTTAGACTTCCAGGTTAAGTGCCCTGTTTTCAAATATTAGATCCATATATGGGTGTATGCCAATATTATATTGGCATAAGCCTAAAGAATGAAATTAATATTCACCAGTTTATGACAACCTGATTTTGAAAAGCATTCGTTCAGTGAAACAGGTCAAGTAATCTTAAGTCACCAAAAGCAAGGCCTGTTGCTATTACCCTAAGAAACTTTAAAATTTCAAATCTAGTTTATGAGAAAATTTTCTACAGAAAATAAGTTTATTTTACAGTATATATAAGCCCACACAGTAGATTAAGAGACCTGCAGGAAACCTAAAATTATTTTCCTAGAATTTCTAGTGGGGGTTTTCTATATAGAGTTGCTCTGACATTAAAAGCCAAAATGATGTGCTCCTAGGATTTTTGAGCATCAACTTTTAAAAATCAAATCAATGACAACTACTTGTCAAAGTGATTTCACATCAGTCAATAAAAATAAATAAATAAATAAATAACATCCTCTACCCCCTCACATGCAATTTTGTGGTTATGTTCATCAAACCTGAAATGAGACCAATCAGAAGTGAGACCACTAATCAGAAGTGATAATTCAGGTTTTGGCAACGGTGTCAGTTGCACAAACCGATACATCAAAAATCCACTGCCTATAGTAGCCTTTACATAAAGCTTTATCTAGCAAATGTTTTCAGATTTTATGCAAACTACCTCCGTGGTTCTATAGGCTTGTACTCTCATTTTGAGTAAGCATGAGGCTCAAAAACTTATTACTTGCACAAGATGTATTCAAATACTTTGTGTCCTCATTATGGCCCTGAATGTAGCACCAGTTTTATAAGCTTGTATGACAGAGAACATCTTGATCAACAAGATGCTGGAAAAGAAAAAGCTCTGAGAGAAGGAATTACGGCAAACCCCATCTCTTACAATGGTGCACAGAATGACCTGTTGTATACACTTGCTAGTAAACTTCACTCTTTTTCAGCTCAAAGAAAGATTTTCCCATGAAGCTGTAACCACTAACATGTCATTTGGGGACCAAAACCAAAATAATAATAATAAAAAACCTTCTCAGCCAACAGAAAGGAGGACTGAACTGGGGAGATCCAGAAATCGAAATAAAGAGTGCCCAATTTGAACCAGTGCTTTTCATCTGGAGTCTATGACAAGTCAGGACTTCTCCACAGAGAAGGGAAATCTAAGACAGGTTCATAACTGAAGTATTGCACCACTTCTGGAAATCAGGTAGGAGGAATGCGACTATGGGATTCAGACGCAGCACGAGGGTAAGAGCCCGGCAGGACTCGTGCTCGCCCGTAACACGTCTTGGCGCGAGCTCAGCAAAACGCGACAGGGAAGGAGCCTCAAGCGGCGCCGCTTGAGGAATCCTACAGCGGTCGGTGGGAAACAGGCTACTTCCAAAGGCAAGTTCCTATGACCGCTAGAACTGAATAAAAATAAAAGAGTCTGCTGCTACCTGGAGAGGGCTCAAACCCGCTGGGTAAAAGCAGAAGAAAATAAGATCTGACTAAGGTTGGTAACGCACCGTTGCCAAAGTAACTCCTCTGTCTTTCTGTTTGGTGCACATCTGTTTACACTATAATTTGGCAAGGGTATTCCAATCATGTAACTACTGCTGCTTCCTCCATAGCAGAACAACAACCTTATGATTACGGTAACAACTGAGGTGATTTCTTGGCTCCTGTCTGAATAATAGCAGAGGTTTCCTCTCCGCAGTGCCTTGGATATGGCCTGTCATCAGAAAACAACACTGATTTCCTTCAGAGACTTAGAAGTTGGTTATACAACTTTTCCTACCTCAGAAGCACCTGATCTTGCTGTTCTAAAAAGTACTAAATACCAATCCTAACTCATTTCCCAGGGCATCTCGGTATCCCATTGCTTCTTTAAAGGAGGAACAAAATCCTGCCTTCCCAGATTTGTTATTCCCTAGTACTAGTCTCAATCTTTTCGTCATTTGTCGGGGCAATTAAATTTTCTTCTCACCCTCCAAACCACTTACTCTGACAATATTTTTTTTTACTTAAAATCATTCTAGGAGGTTTGATGCAATACATGCACAGACTTCCAAGAAAGTTTTAGCATCCTGCAGAATATTCTGAGCAAAAGGATGATTTAACTATATGCTAGCACAAAACATACCTTTACTTTCAAAAAGTTTCAGTTTCCTAAAAATAATATTAGTGATTCTCTGAAGAAGGGAAAAAAAAAAGGCATAATGGAAATCCCAAACAAATTCTTGATATTTTGAAACATCCTTAAGCCTTTTTTTTTTCTTAAGCCATTTTTTTTTCCTTTAAGATCTGATATGTCACCTTACTGGGTGCGATTTTCCACAATCAACTGAACAAAAATGCAATCCATTTAAAATATTATTAAGAATTCTTCCTCCTCTCCTCTCCCTATAGGTTGGCACTTCATTAATGCACCTGACTGACCCTTTGGGCTCCTCCTCTTTATGCCACCTGGATAATACATAGAAGCTCCAGCACCAGCTTGACTTTACATCTTTTTTTTCCTAGTCCAGCATAAATCATTGCGTAAGAGACTGTTATGGAGACTGTTATGGATTGTGTTTGTCTGGACATTGTTGACACACCATTTACCTGAACAACAACATACCCTGGCATCTTGTCTCTGGGAAGATCTCTCACCATTTGCACCTCTTAACCCTGGCATCTTGTCTCTAGGAAGACCAGCTCAAGACCCAGACAAGGGCATTATCTCTCACCATTTGTACCTCCTAACCATCTTGTCTCTGGGGAGACTGTAATATCAGCTATTTACTTGGCCTTGGAAGATCAGCTCAAGACCTGAACAATTACATTCTCAGCAGTCCCCACCACAGTAACTTACATTCAAATCAGGTAGAGAGGAACACCAAAAGCACACGGCACGTATGACACGAACAACACGTACCAGAAAACTTCAAGAAAGTGGGCAGACTCTTTGAGAAGGGGGACATGAAAGGACTACGTATTCCTCTCCTGGGGTGCGCGGCCTTCTGCTTCTGAACATCATCTGCACCGGTGTGCGCGGCCTTCTGCCTGTGGGTCATCACCTGCACCGAGATGCCACAGCTGCTTTCCCTGAGCATCACCTGCACCAAGGCACCTGTACCTGCACCGAAGCGGAGCCAACAACACTCGGTCAGACTGATGATGCTAACTATAATCTTGTTGCATCTCTCCCACTTGCTTATCTTTCTTTTTCCCTTTTTCTTCTCTCTGTCCTGTTGCGCTTATGAGGATAAAGCTAACAAGGTTGTATGGCATTTGACGCCGTTTGTGTCTTAATCTTGCCCTGGGGATCATATCAAAACCTCCCCTGACACTGGATCGGGACACACTGCAGCCCCTTCACTCATACATATGGATTCAGGCTCACGTTTTGGAGCAGAAGATTAAAGTCTGTGGAAAAATGATACCTCATGTTCAGTTAAGACTTGTCGCTTCAGAAAGAGTCAGTCTTTCTGCCTGCCTAGATACTAGCGAAGTTGCTGAAGCTCAGAGGCAACACAGCCCTGGGTTAGCCCAGATGACATGCACCATGCCCTAGGCAGATAGGCAAGAAACCAAGTCACCTAAAAGCTTCCAGCTAATCCAAGGAAACAAATTCTGAACTGGCATGGAAGAAGGGTGTGCGAGGAAATTGTTAATTCCTCCTCTAGTGTCTTGGAGAGCCAAAAAGCACCCAGCACACAACCAACTATCCCAAGAGTTAGTTGTTTGGGAGCAACCAAGCAAGAAGAACTTGAGAGCTGTGCTAGGCCCTGCTCGCCAGGAGCACCTGTGAAACACTCAGAGTGCAGGAGAGGTGGAGGTTACACAAACTAGGGATGACTGCTTTTGAACATGGAATTATTTGGGACTTGATGGGAAAAGCAGCTTTTCCTTCTGCAATAGTGCGTCTGCCCTATGGACTGTAAGCATAACCTAGAGAAAACAGGCCCTGGCTTATCCATCAAAGCCAGAGACCTGCAGCAGACTGTGCAAATGCCTTCTTTGGGGAGTATTATGCTACTTAGCATAATCTGCACAGACTGGGATGCATTTCATTTCTCCTTTACAATTAATTAACTAGTATTTAGTCTAAACAGACCCATGAAACATTTTAGAAAAAGTCAATAAATGACCTGGCTGCAACAGGTTTAGTATCATCATCATCATAGTTGAATGGATGCAACCTAATTCTTAATAAACAATTTCTAGGGAATTACGGTGGATTACCATAATAAGAGACGGATCTACCCCTAATTAAAACAATATTGTCCAAAGGGAGAAAAACACAATTGTGCCTTGTCACAGATTTTAAACAAACACATTTTTGATATGTTCCCAGGTTTTCTGCTCAGGATGTTTTATCTCTTCCTGATGGTCCAAGACTACTGATGTATTTTAAATTGTTTATACAAGGCTAAAAGCCAGAGCTACTTTAGTTACATACTTCAGAGTAGCTGTTTTAATTTACTAGAACTGCCTTTGACAGATAACAAGTAATGATTATAGTAAACAGTGTATATATATTCCCCTCTTTGCCACCCAAGGAAAAAAAAATAAAAGGAAAAAAAGAAAAGAATCATCCGCTATTCCTTTTTGTCTAGCCTGAATTTTCTCTAGTCATTTATAATGAACTAAGCTGAATCTACTAGTGGAGAAACACTGTAGAGACCTGTGCTGCATATGCTGAAATTGAACACATTCCCAGGGCAGTAATGAAAAAAGCAGTCCTTCCTTTCAGGAAAATCCTGGACTCTCATTCCCCAGGTCCCTGAGCAGTATAGAGTTTAGAAGAAAAACAGGAAACACATGTGGAAATCAGATATAACTGACCAAGGCCAGTAGCCCAGCCAGTAGCTTTTAAATGAATAATCACATCTATCTATATTATACCTGACCAACCCTTCACTCTCCAACCAACTATTCATATTGAAATATTTAGTTAGATGTATGGATTAGAGTAAGCATACGAATATGCAGAAGAGTGAAACAGAAGCTAGTATAGTCTTAGCACACAATTTACAGAGCAGAAATGTATTTTTCAACAAATTTTTGGAAAAATCAATTGTACAAAATTTTAAAAACATTTTTGATACATAACTATATAGAGCTATAAAAACATTGTGTTCATAACCATTTCATTAAATACATATATATGCATCTGTATAAAGTCTTAGTTACCCACATTCCTGTGGGTAATAATTTTTTGTTCCAGTTATGCCTGAATTGGTGTCGATTTAAGCTCCTTCCCTGTTGCGGGGCAATAAATTTTGGGGGAGCAACTAATAAGCCATAGCTATAAAGTCTAAGGGTTGTTTTGTTTCATTTTTAGTCTTACTTGACTGTAAATTATGACTTCTGAAAGACACTAAAATAACCTAGTTATCCTTTGGTTTATATTTTTCAAAGAGCATCTTGGAAAAGCAAGGCGGAACATTTTTCTGTCCTTTTGTAGAAAAACCTTATATAGAAAAATCTTCTACAGAAAAAGTAAACTTTTATAGAAAATGTAATATGTAATGTATAGATATAGAAATGTAGTATATAATATGACTTGGAAAAGAGATTTTAGAAGTGTAAAATCCTCTCAGCACAAAAGATGTAAGTGATGATGACACCAACTGGACTGTAAACGTGCGCTGGGCTCCTTTTCACATCAAATACTGCTTTCCTGTGTGTACTTAAGGGAACATCAGGAAAACCGTTCAGCTCTTTTTAATAATGCTATCTATAAAATGCAGTGGGACTCGTATGTAAAGAGTTCGTTCCCCTGAGTTCTGTTGCCAGGAGCTCCTGATCTTGCAACCTTCTGCCTGTGATGGGCAACTTTAAGCATCTTTAGGTTCTTATGTAGATATTTATTTAGGAAAATAAAATCCACCTCTAATGCTCAGTGAACTTCGCTCCTCAGAAGGGACAGATTAAATAGATAGCTTTAAACCAACATTTTTTAAAAAGAATAAGAAGAGAGGAGGAACTAGAACAGAATAAGGGGCATAAACACCTCCAAGAGGCAACAACATCCCCCCACACACACACCAAAAGAACACAAAGCTTAATAACTTTTATTTGTAGAGTGACTTCTACAGAAGCTGAATTCTCCCTTCTTTCTGCATCTCAACGGCAGGATTCATAAGCCCATCCGGATATTGAAGCGCGGAGCTCAACCCGTGTTATGTTGCTGTATATAAAAGGCTTAAATATCTTCTGTTGTCTGCCACCTACTCTCCCCACTTATCTACAGTAATTTTAGTTTCACTGCATAAACATGATGATATGAAAATCATGTTATGTTTTCTAAACATAATTGTTCTCTTTCATATCTCAGCATTTCTTCAAACAGAAACTGTGAGAAATTGACAGTAAGTGTAACAAAGGCACAAATATATCAACAAACACATTAATATCAAAAAGGTGCCTCTCTAGTGTACCATCCTGGAGAATTTTTTTCTTTCTTCTCCCTCCTCCTCTAATTTTTTTCCCCTCATCTAGAAAAAAGTAAAAAGGTTAATAAAAATAAATAAATCAAATGCCTCTGTTTTAAGAGTCTAAGTAAAATTAATGGAGCTCTGGAGACATGCAGGTGTCTACCAACAAGGTATGCATTTCATTTCATATCTAAAGTGAGTAAGATAAAAGCCTGAGATTATCATCTACAGTGCAGGGTATCCAATACTGAGCATGAAATATCCCTGCGCTCTGAGCCTCCCTCTTTCAGTGGCCTCCTCAGGGAGGCCAAGCTACTTCTACTCAAAAGCACTGTCTTAGCGAAAGCTAAATACTGAACTACCCACAGTCTGTTCTAGTTCTATAGCATAAAAACAGACCTGTGGTCACTGGAAGCATGAAACCGCATCACTGCTTATTAAAGATGAGCCCTTCTTAGGCCAAGGGAAGGAGAAAAGTGAAATGTGTGCAATGTGTAATATGTGAAATAAGTGTAAATTGCTTTGTCCCCAGGCATATGGGCTTGTGGTGGAGAAAGAGTTAGTCCTGCCCAGTGAGGGCTCTGAAACAGCTAAAGGAATTGAGGATAAACGACACACAGGAACCGACCAAAACAGTAATGAAAAGTTGGATATAAGAATCAAAAAGGATATATGTAGAAAAAAACAGAATCCTGCATACTAATGACTGCTTGGTGTAGTCAAGAAATGCTGGAAGAACATCATATACTTCTATTATTTTAAATAAAGTTGTAAGATCTGCTAAGCCACATTCCCTGCTTGCATTCAGCCTCTGCTGAAAATGGTCTCCCTTCCTTCACACTTACATAAACTCAGACCAGGACTGTCCCCAGCTCACGTATCGCCACGGAGCAACAGGCTGAGGTGTGCAAGCATCAATTAATTGTTCTTGCCCGGGAAAACTTTTCTTCCTGCCTCTCTTACGTAACTAGATGGGCACCATGAATTAATGATTTCACTTACTTTCACTTACTATGAGCAAGAATTACCACAGGTAGAAGGATAGAAGTGGGCAAGACTTTTCTGCAGTAACATTCATTCACCCAATCAGGGGAGAAAAAAGAAAAAAAAAAAAATCTGGCACACATTTCTGAGTCCCTTAAGCCCACTGTGTGCTGTGACTGTGAGACATGAGCCTCACTAACTTTCTGACTTACCAAAAAGAAAAAAGAAGAAAGAAAGAAAAAAGAAAACCAAATAAAAACAGGAAAAAAAATGTAGTTTGTTGTCCTGGCACATAGCCTCAGTGGTTTGGTTGCTAAAAACAATGAAATGTTAAAAGGGCATTTATACCACAGAAATCCTTAGCTCTGGCTCTGCTTTGGTCTTAGTCACTGAAATGGAATGTTTAATCTGCTTAGTAAAAGCAACCTCTTCCCCTATACCTTTTGAGATCCACAAGTGATCCATTTATTCTTGGCATTATGTATTTTGGTTAAACACTACATTACAGCTGCATTATCCTCCCCACAGATACAGAAAGAGTCTGGCTTAGAGCAGCTGAGAGCCGGCATCTTTCCATTTAAAGAGGCTTGGTTAAAAAGAAACATTGTGGCATTGTGAGCTTTGACTTAATGTGAACTTTCCTATATTCCAGTCATGAGATTTAACCAAAAACAGCTTTGGGGATATCATGATGGGAAAAGCAAAGTGTGGTGATTGCGCTGGGAATATATTAGCTGGAACGCTGTCTCAGCAGCTGGCCAGCAGCCTTTTGAAACCAGGGTTATTCCAAGAACTATATAAATAAACAGAGGCCTTGGGAATTTTTATCCATCCAAAAAAAATCGCTTTGCAAGCCAACCATTACCCAAACTTTCTCTATATGTGTGCCTCACATGGAGGGTACTTTATACAGAGTAAGAGATGACTAGTTACGTCTGCCAAATGCTTTAAGTTCAGATTTGGCGAGGGCTAATTTGCAAAGGGGGGAGGAAAAAAAGGGTGCGGGGAAAATGGCTTTTCCAGAATTCTAGCCTAAAGTAATTACGCAGCTAATTATTAGCAGCTTCTCTTTTTGTTGCTACTTCCATCCATCAAGAATCCTACTTTGCCTTGCGTTTACAGGGCCCCAGGTGATGGTTCTTGCTATTGAACAACTCTCATCAGGCTGTAATGTGGTAGGGTCGGCAGAGACTGTTTTTTAAATTCCCATTAATCTAAACATACATAAAGGAAAGAGACACTTGATAGACAATTGAAAACAGCACAAGAGTAAATGAATAAATATTGTATTATATTAATATTTAAAGGAACCACCTTTCCCTTTGGAAATCACAAAACCCACTCCCAAACCTAGCGATTAAAATTAGGCAAAGAACCGATAATTTCCAAGGTCAAAAGCAGAAGTCTCCCAAAACTGAAAATCATGCTTTTCCAGCAGAAGCCAAGACAGACTGACAGCTTCTAGGGTCTAGATGGAGAGAAACATCAGAGGCAACACACAAGCACAAACGCCTTGTCACATCTTAAATGCTGAAAAACGGCCGAGTCCTTCTGAGCCTTCCCTCTGTCATCACTCTGCTAAGTTTGGAGTTAGCTAACCTCCCAGATGTAGCTGAAAGAAATCTCAAATGCATTTTGTTCCTCTAATTACTGATCCTAAAAGATCGAAAATAGTAATCAGCATAGATAACGTCTGGACTTCTATTGATCATAAGGTCAAGCAGAACCACCACTACAATTACCAGGAAAATACGCAGAAAGAAGCCAAAGGCAGAGACATCCAGAAGGCTTTAAGAATTGCTCTGAAAACATTAGACTCTTTTTATTCTTAAAGGCCCCAAAGGAAAAAGTTAAATATTGAGCAATAATAGGAAAAAAATAAGTTATGACCAGAAGTAGAGCCACAGCGACAACAATGCCAAAGAGGCTTGAGAGCATTTACCTTGACAGTAAATGTTTGTACAGTTTTTGTTCTACATCCAGATTCTTTGCCCCACTCTACAACTTTTTTATTGGTAGTTAAGCTTTCTATTAATAATGTGGATAACATTTCGCATTTTTGAGGAGGCAGAGGACTTGTGATTATAGCATAGACCAATGAAACATAAATTAACAGCATTGACAGCTACTGACACAAAGGTACCAGTGCACAAATGTAGCTTGGTCCAAAGTAACCTGCACTTACTTTGGACCAAGGAAAGTCCAAAGTTAATTGATGCCATCACAAAGTAATACATAAGATTTGGGAATCTATAGGCCCTTCCTTTTCAAAACTCCAGGGTACCTTCCAAAGACGAATTACTTTTTTTTATAAAGCCCTTGGGAAATTTCCTCCTGCTGTACAGATGTGGAAACAGACGCAGAGGTTGGGTGATTCACCCAAATTCACACAGGAAATATGAATCAGTTTGACAGAAAGACCCTGTACCTCCTCCATCTCCCTTCTCAGGTTCTGTTTATTTTCACAATTTGTCAGGTAATAGTGGTGAGAGTCATACAACATGAACAGGCCATAGGAGAGTAAGAATAGAAAATTAAAAAAGGCCCCACAGAAAATATTTTAATGAGACTATGGAAAATGAGATCTGGCCCAAGCAACAGTTTTTCAGTAATTCCTGATGATCTATGGAAGTTAAATGCATAATAAAACTCCCAGGGTTGTGCATATGGAAATAATAATCAAAATGCATCTCAGAGAGCACTGCAACATTCAAAATATTTCTCATACCACAAAAACATCATTTGTAAATCTTCACAGAATGAATCATAAACATCAGGTGTAATTTAATTATGCTCAGACTGCACATAAGCAGATGAAAATGCATCTATTTCAAAATATTTCATGCATTTATTATAATTACATTGGATGGACGCGGAAATTACTATTCATAAGTCTAAAATCACCAGGGGCTTGAGAAATGGTTTGTTTAGGTTGGTGCAGGGCTGTTATTCAGCACAACGACACACAGGCTGCTCAACAGCTTCTGTACCAAAGAATCTATGGCTTCCTTCCCAGTGACTCAAGCCAGATCAAGACGCTATAAAAATGAATAGAGCAATAAATCTCCACCCAATTTTTTAAAATGATTTACCAGGAATTTCTCTTGTGATGAAATGCTCTGGTATCCAAAAATGATACTAACACCTTTAGGTTTACATGAGCAGGCTAGTGTTCCACAGTCGAGCGTTATATAACCCGGGAAATTAGGACACAAAATGAAAAAATCCACAAGCCAACAGGACTCAACCAAAGCATGAGCAGTGCCTGGCAGCCCGAATGAAAAGAGGGCAGGAGAAAAATTGCTCAGAAATTATTTTCTCTGCCATAATTGTTTCTTAGAAACCATTTCAAAGAAATCGAACACCACTTAAACAGTTTATGTATTTTATCCTTCAAACGCAAAGATTTCCACACACAGGAAGGCATTTCTGAAGCCAAGGTTAGCAGGTTCAGAGCAAGTTCACTCAAGGTACAGCTGGTTGGGTGTTTAACAAAAAAATAGCACAGTACTTTCTAAATACTTAAGTACTTGCATACAATTCTGGAATGCAAAAATGCAGTCCAGCATTGTCATGTCCTTTCCTAAGCGCAGCAAGACTGAGAATATACACTTATTAAGTGTTCTGGATTGAAGGATGGATGGTGTTCCAAGACCATTGTCCCCAGATAACATCAGGTATTTCAGTAAATGCACCAGGCTGACCTACTGTATTTTTTGTTGTTTAGTTTTTAAGAGATCACTGGGACCACAGATCCTTACACAGAGGAGGAGACTAGCAAAAGGAAGCCAGGGCACAGACTTTTCTCCTTGCTCCCCAGTAGCAAAATCAAGTTCATCAAAGGCAGCACAAAAGGGATAAATTTTATGGAAATACATCACACTCCTCTTCCTGAGGGCAAGGAAGCACAAGGGGACAGCTACACTGTCATTATGGGAATGTTTCTAAAGGCCTTTGGATCTTTTCCTGTAGCACGACTTGCAAATCAGACCTCTGGAGAGATTTCTGTGGAGGACACAAAAACACAATATCTATTAAACAACAGATCAACAGTCTTGTTATTATGAATGTTTTAAGCCTACATCACGAACAGGCAGACCAAACAAAATGGTCACTACTAAAATAGCACCAAAAAAAAAATCAGCACAAGCAATAACACCTCAAAATCTACAAAAACCCCTTCTGCCTTTTTTATCTACAGTTGAAGACATCTAGTATAAACTCTGGAATGATTTTTCCCCATGTTTGTTCGCCTTTTGGCAGGTAAAACACCCCACATGATAAAGCTATGAATTTGCCAGATGTATTGGCAGATACAAAGAGTTCTGAAAGAAACTGAACAAAAGATAAACAGAGATGTCGACACAGCAAAAGAGAAGGATTTCAGGAGGATGATGCAACTACAGAACACATTTTAGGCTTTAGTTTCCTGAATGACCATGAAAAACCTAATGGCTGTCTTAAACCTTAAATTCGTAATATTGTGCAGTATTTCCTAGTTCAACAACAACAAAAGCCAACACCCAGGAATCTATTTAGCGTTCACACTGACACACTTAAGAATTTAAAAGGGAATAAAAAATTCTGAGGGATGTGGGCATAATGTCATTCAGAAAGCATGCAGTGTTTCTAAAGATTCAGATTCCTGCAGCACAGGATGCTTGTGGGACTAGCATGAGGATGAAGGATGTAAGAAAACTTCATCAAAAAGGAGGAACATCTAGCTCTCACTTTTGCGAGCATCAAGTTTAATCACTTTCTCCTGGGAAACAACTATGTCCCTGCGGATAACTAAATATTTGGAATCTCTCCTCAAGAAGCCTTTGGCATGAGCTCCAAAATGTATCTAAAAGGTGTTTAATGGCAATGAAAAGTATCACTTGGATACAGACACAAAAGAGCATCTCTGAAACTGATTACTTTTTGTCTAGAACAGAAACCCTACATAAAGGACACCGACTGTTTTGATTCTCTTGAACTACAAAGGTAAGACTTTCCATCAGGAATTCAAACACCAGCAGAAACTGGGAAAGAGCTTCTAGCCAGAGAGACCTTGAGGAATCTGAGACTTAGTGAAACAAAAACTTACGAAGTTTAATAAGAACTGTAGCTGCAGACAGCTGTAGACAGAGTGGCTATAAAATATTTAACAAGTTAATCTCTATGACCATATACTGGCCAAAAGAACTATTGTCAGGTTTGTCATAGTCACAAAATGAAGCTCCCAGAGCCAATCTCTGCAAGGATTTCATAATCACAGAACACAAACTTGACTAACTGCAGCATCTGCATCACTGCATTTATCGGACGCAAGAAGACCAAGCCAAAGATATTGTCCCACTTTGTTTTAGGAACATGGAACTTCATGGAGGAGGAAAGAAAAAGAAAAAGAAAATCTATTCAAGGCAACTTCTATTCAAGGGTGGGCAGAACTAATCTACTTTTCCAACCACAAACTCTCTAACCATTTGACCAGATTTCTCACAGAGCACACAGAACAAGAACTGGCATTTACTGACGTAGAAAGATCACAAAAGCCTGTTAATGGAGCTTTACAGTTATTGCATCCACTAGAGTAGATTTGTCCCAGATTTGCAGCAAGCAGCTCCACTGAATGTTTCTTTTACTAGCATTTGTAACATGCAGTTTTCAGAGATAAGAGTAATCAAGAAGTTTTAGAGGGTTAGAACTGTTCAAAACTCCTCAGGATTTGTAATCACAGTAATAGAACAGAAACCTACCAAAAATCTTAACTAAGGCTGTTGAATAGGAGAAATCACATACTGAAAATGTAATTAAAATCCAAAGAAATCAGACCCTCTTCCTCTCCGAGGAGTTTAGTCTGAGTTGGAATCATCTTGTTTATGTACTACAGAAGAGCAAGCTTATAATAGGTCTTAACTTTTCATCTGAAAACATGGGCAGATCCTTGAGGGAACAGAAATCTGAAGATAGGTTGTGTTGCATTTTGGAGAAGGGCAGAGAGAAGAGGAAGGACAAAAGGATGTCCATGGTAATATCTGAAACTTGGGAGTTTGGCAAACTGTATAGATAAATAACAAAACAAAAAACAAATCGTTCTTCATCAAAAACACTAAGAGCTTGTGCAAGGTTGTGCACTAGTAGCAGGAGGTACAACTGTGGCATCAACCAACTGTAACAAAAAAAACCCCACAGGTGGCCAAAATAGACTAAAACACACAAGTAGACACCACAAAAAATTAAGTACAAGAACATGGAGTAAACAACTAAAACCCTGACTCTGATGTACTGTCTTACTAGTAGTGGCACTGAAGGAGATGGAAGTAGCACACCATAGAAAAGCCCTTGTAGGGAAGAGTCTTCTAGTTCCTCACTCCTACACGGCTGTACCAAAAGCACCCCTTGCCTAAGGAGTCACTGTCCGGATACGCAGGGCAGCGAGAGGAGCTCCTGCTACGTCCTCGCTGCAGTCACTGCTGCCGGGGCAGGACACAACCCGTCCCCGGTGTCTACCCCTTGGCTCCCTCAGAGCTGGGCTCCGACACAGCTGTCTCCAACTTGGGATGCTGAAGGGCAGGCAGAGGCTATCAAACAGCCTGTGAGATTGGAAAATAAGGTAATGTTGGCTTATTTTGGAAAAATACTACTATTAAATCTGTAGGCTCAGCAGAGTCAGATGGTCTCTGTCATATAAACTTAAAGAATTACATCTGAAGCCAATTTAATTGCATTTTTTTCAATGAAATATTTGGTTATTCAAACCCATTCCCACAGTTCTTGAAGATAAACAGCTCCTGATGTCATTGTGGAGTTCTATTTTCAGAAAGGCTTATTTATTTCTAAGTGGCTTAATGTGCATCTGTTTACATAAATATTTAGATATGTGAAAGCACATCCTGCTCAAGCTGCTCTGATAAACAGGACTCAGCTGCTGCTCCTTTTTCACTACTGACCCCATTTGGAAAGCTGCCGATTTCTGAGTTCACGTTCATAATGCAGCCATTGTACTTAGAACTAAGAGTTTATAAACATGTGCTTGAAAGCAGTAGTAGTCTGGCTTTCCAGCAAAATATTTCAATGGCTCTTTTATCATTAAACTGTGTTACAGTTGATGCAGCTTACTCCTGCAATAAGTTAGTATTTCTCCATAAAGCCTATTGCAATATACACATTGACATGTTTAGCAAATCTGGGGAGGTGATCAGGAAAGGTGCACACTGCAGACCAAGAACCTAGCATTACAACTTTCTTTGTAGTAAGGATCATCTCACCCTGCAAACTACATCACACTGATTACAGATGCAGAGCTCTTGCACTACAGAGATGTACCTAGACCTACCATCTTGTCTCTGATGCAAGAAAAGATCAAAAATCCAGAAGGATCATGAGCACAGGGAGGACAGATGTTCCTCTGATTTGAAAACTGGACTTGGATTCAGAAAATCTGGATCTAACTTCTATGTTTGCCCCAAAAAGTCTTGTGCAAGTTCGGAGAAGTCCCTCACACCCTGGGCCAGTCACATACTCAGCATATCCCATTGACTTCTATCTATGGCAAGACTCAATTCAGCTGTGACATCCTAAATCTACTTAAGTTTATCCTGTTACTCTAGCTTCTCTAGAAAGAATGCAGCTTTCTTCTACCCCAGCAAAGATAATAGAGGATTATAAAAAATAACAATAACAACTTTGCTACACACTCAAAATTACACTGGAGACACTGCTGTTAAGCCAGGACTCATCGAGTGAAATTGGTTTATTAGTCGCACGCTCCAAATTCCCAGAAGTCACCTCTGGATACCTAGGTATCTTTTTTTTTAATCAGTCATTTTCTAATCAAGTTACAGCATATACCAAACTTCTGCATGTGAGCTGTGTCAGGATATTTTGCAGTTCAATTAGCTGATTAGAATTCACAAGCCTCTGAGAAAACCTTCTTATATTTCAGCTTTTCAGCTAGTTAAAATTTATATTGCAATGAAATGTTCATGTTTCAGAGAGAATTTTTATTTCTCACTGAATGGCCAAGACTAATAGCTGTTTCAGCTTAGATCAGCAGCACACTTTTGAAGCAAACCTCCCTACTGTCCCTGCATACTGTGACCAGAGAGAAAAGAGGAGTATATGAAGAGTATATGAAGAGGATCTGTTTTACCTGAAACTAAACTGGAAGATGGACTGGACAGACCTTTGGCCGCCCAGGGCCCACTCAGTCCATGGGGCCTTGTGGCAGGCAGTCTGAAGGGCCACATCTTGAAACCCACACTCTATCCTCAGCGCTCTTCCACTCTACAGGGCCACTTCTGGTCCTCGGTACTTCCTAACAAAAACCTCAGCAATGAGAGACTTTAAGGCTTTGCTCCTAAAAAAGTCAATAGAAAGCATAGTTTATGACCTGCATATATTTTTCCTCTGCTTTGAACAGTTGCATATACGTTTAAAATACAGAGATAGCACTGGTGGGAGTGCCAGGGGGAGGCCTTTTTCCGGTCTTTCTTTAACTTCATGAAGAACTATAATTTATATTCATAAACCTTTCTGCAAGCATTTCTCTCCTAAATAATCCCCACTAAATATATCTATTATGTAACTATTATATATATACACACACACACACATTTTTCAGGTAATGACAAAAACAAGAAGGAAAAGTGGTTGTATTTTACGTTTTCATAGAAGTTTGGGTGTCTGTATTTCCTATCTGCACTCAGTAATGCCTGAAGTATTTGTTCTTCTGAAGAAAGTCATTTAACAGATAAATGAATTACATAAGTGACTATTGAAAATCCTGCTTGTTATTTTGGACTGAAATGTGAAAACTCAACATTAATACATTGTATTAGAGAGGCTTGAAAAATCCTTTAGATACTCAGCTTCACCAGCTCAAACACTTGTGTTAATATTATTAAAAACAAAAAGATATATTCCTGTAACTTAAGCAAACAAAATATGCAGATGGAAACTTTCAAGCATTACTGTTTCAGTGAAGGCTAAAACCCATGATTGGCTCCAGCTGCTGTCTGACACTCCAGTGGGACATAGCAGTGGTTGGCAGCTATATGAGATACCTCCTTACCGGAGACAGTCCTCAGCAGCAAACAGGCGAAGTATTTCTCATATGTTATATCTCCCAATTTCTCTACATGGAGCTAGAAGAAAAGAGAAAAAAAATAGAAAGAAATCAGTACATTCCCTATGCTGAGTAGCACCAAGACATCCCAGGATGCAACCCTATTTTGATCCAGGAAAAGTCAAAATAATAAAATAGTTTAAGAAAATTAATAAATGTACAGACAGGCAGTTCCTCTATATGCCATCATACACTTCAAAAATCACATCACTTTGGGCAAAGTCATTTACCATGTTCCAGAAGTAATGAAGCCCAAATGTGTCAGATGTCTCCAGAAGAGTAAGGCAAGTGTGGCAATTACATTGCCAGATCCTAGCAATAGGTTGCAGCAAGGACTCACATGGGAAAGATCAGGAAGGAGGAAAGGGTGATGAATGGGAAAGAACAGACATAACTGGGGCTGCTTCATCTCTCTTCAGAGACAGACTCCTAGTTTATCCCTTTCCTGTGGCAAACAAAGTAGGACAAGGTGGTACTTTAGGAGAATCAGCACAAGTCAGTTTTGCTTTTCGCATGTTGAGACCTGGGTTAGCTCTTTGAAAGGCATGTCACTTGGGTCAAACTCCTTATCTCATATTTCAAATTTATTTACGGACAACCTGATATCCAGAATCCTGTTATTTGGTTGCTATAACAAATGACATGTTATTTCAGTTGAATATTTTTCTTCAAAAAATATGTGCATATATGTGGATGTTTTACATTTTTAAGAGTTCCAGGTTGCAGATAGTTCTATTTGCCAGTCAGAAACTTTCCCTTCCATTTTCCTCTCAGGTTTCATAATCAAGAGAGATATGCATCCATCCCCCCCGCCCCCCCCCCTCCACACAAAAAGTCCTTAATCAGCATTTGAAGGGACCATTGGGAATCTCACAATGAGATTCAGATGTTTGGCCACTGATGCACTAACACTTGTTCCATGGAAAATCTTCCCAGGTGTTTGCAGTTTCATGCGTTGTTGCACAACAGAGATCCTAAAGATAGTCCAGGAGGAGAGACCACACTTAACCAAAGACATCCAAAAAGAACACATGGAACAACTAACCATGGCAGAAGTAAAAGATCCAAGAAGTAAAAGACACCACTGACGTGCGCTCATGCAGAGCGTGCTGGGCAAGAACCTTTAAGTCACGGACACACAGAAATCTAAGAGTTTTGCACAGTCGGGCTGAATCGTTCATGTTTTACACACAGGGAATCTGAGGCAGGTCAAGAGAGGCTGACTTGAGATGCTCCCCAGCCTGAGTTTTGATTTTCTTCCCATTCCACATCCTCCAATCGAGGCAACATCAGCTGCAGAAGCAAATACTACTTTGAAAGACAATGTATTCTACCCTTCAGAACTGGTAACATAAAATACGAGTTATAGCCTATTTAGAAGCAAATTTATAGTTTCTAGAGAGAGGGTAAATAAATAAATAAAAAGTAGGTCTATTTATGCGCAGACAGATATTTTCAAATGACAGATCCAAAATTAAAGGATTTACCTGATTACGTAAATCACGTGATATTCCAGAAGTTATTTAATTAAGGACCAGCATTCCCAATATTTCATTTTTGCTAATACTGACTTATTCTGACAGTGACACGCCATCTCCAAAATGTAATGGACACTACTTAGAGAGTATTCAGTCTCCTTCATGATAAAGCCATAAGCCACATATAGTATTTTGCTTATTTTCTAAAACTGGCTTTTATTATTGTCCAAAGAGTCAGGATTAAAATTTAATGCTTAAATAAGCCTTTAAAGAAAACTTAAAAGAATAATTTATGGCTAATCTTAGGATTGAAAATATATTTTCCTAGGAAAAATGCAGAGATCCATTTTATTTAACGTTCCAGTAAACATTTCACTTCCAAAGAAAAGTTCTTTTTGGTTTAATAGAAAAATTAAAGACTATGGGTCAGGAGCAAACAGACCTTGGAAAAAACACAAAATCCAGGGTTCAGCCTCAAATCTAACATCTGCACCCTGCTCTCGTTTATGAGAAAAGGATTCACAGACTTCTGAAATGGCTAAACACAGAAAAACCAAACCGACAATCTAAAAAGCCCTTGAAGCTGCATATACTGCAGAATATTCTGAAACGCACACCGTTCAAGGTAGCTCAATACTTGGGGATTCTGTGTTGAAGTTTGTCGTTTCCTGTGCGCGGCCGCAGGGCAAGTCTGCTTAAGCGCAGGCCCAAGCCCAAAGGCAAGGTTCAGGGCCGCAGCCGCACGAGCCGTTGCTCAGTTTGCCATACGTGGACAGGGAACCAAGGCATCCTCACCCCCGTTTGACGGACTGCTCTTTCCTTTCGGACTCCATTAAGAGATTTTAAGCGGAGATCCTTATTTTGAAAATTTCCACTCAACTTTTAACATATATTTAGCTGGGGGCGAGGGTGGTAGCAACGTGCCCATGCTTGATAAGGAAAGCCTGGTGGCACACAATTGGGAAATTACAAAATGAAACCGTGAGACTAGACCCCGGTTAGGACACTGACAACAAGCTCCCAACAGCTCTGAGGGCAAGCAGAAAAAGGATGAAATCAAAGCTGTGTCAAAAGCACACAGCTGTTTCCATCCCAAATTAAACTGATTTGAAATGGTTCTAAGGCAGCTGGTAACCCATTTGGGGCATTAGCTCCTGAAAACAAAATCACATGTGAACTGCAACTCATCCATGGGCTCCGAACAACTATTTTAATTATGTGAGCCATTATGGAGTGCTGTAATGCGAATCAAGTATGGAAGTATTCACGAACAACGTACTATTCAACCATGTTTTAACTAACACGACATAAGAGTATGAAGTGAAAACACAAGACCAAAGGTCAGCAGCAAGTGATAATTTGCTTTGTTTTCATTATTTTATGTATTACTCAGCTGATTCATGACAAATCACAACACAATTTATACAAATTTTAATTTAACATCTATTTGTGCCTGTCTGGCCCTTAAGCACAAATAATTGACCAGAGATTTCTCTTTAATTTCAAAAAGACATAATATTCAGACTTCTGTATATCTCAAAATAGACTTAAAAAGCTTCCTTTATAATTTAAAGAGCTATTTGACTGATGTAATTACATGATTGATGCTACATATTTCTAAAAGCATTCAAAGAAAGTCAGTCTCTAAGCCACTCAGGTTCCTTTGAAATCATTTCAAAAAGCACCCAAGACTGGTTATTTTACATTATATTACCATATTAATTGGCCAAATCTGATCTTACCGAAGATTAAGAAACTTGCAATAAGAGCAAAATTAGATACAATACAAAGCTGAAAAGTGCTTGTCAGTATTTCTAGTATTTGTTTTTTTTTTCAATGAGAAAGAAGTGAAAAAATCGTAAGTAAAAAATCATCAGTAATGATTCACAGTACAGAGTGTGAAATTGTAAAATTTTGTGACTCAATTATGACATTCAGTAAGAAAAGCAACCCCCTAAAATGTCTACTATCCTACCAAGAACCTCATAGATAAGAAGTCTTTCAGTACAGTTCTATACCGATCCCACATTCCTGATGGCTGCCACCATCCATGGGGAATTCATCCTTCCTACTCCAGCATATTCCCTTCTCACACTCAGCTTTGGTCGTCGCGTAGACCTGAACTCTCTACTTATAAGCACTCCCTCCATTTTAGTGGGTTTTTAGGGATTGGAGGCGGGGCGGAAAATGTGCAACAAAATGAACAAGAGCTTGAAATAACAGCAATATCAATTCGTAAACAATATTTATTGATCTATTAAGGTCCAGCAACTTCAGTCAATATCTTTCCTATTCTCCAAAATTCCCACTTGTAGCTCCAGACAGAACCAGAGCTCTTCACACACATCATTTCTTCACTCCTGGCCAGTAACTTCCATCTCCATAAATTTCTGTAATCAAATTTTCAAAAGGGAGCCAAGTAATACCAAGTGTATCAGCTTTTACTTGGCCAGTCTGACATACCTCAGGAGCTTTTTTTAATACAAAGGTACAAGGAGCATCCTATCTAATAAAAGCCAAGTCTCCATCTAATATGGGGGATTCTGAACCTCACACATTTACCATTAAATCGGTTCTGAAATCCAAGACAACTTTTCCCCAGCAAATAGGTAGATAACCATTCAGGAAGGAAGGAAAACCTCAAAAAAGATAGAACCTTACTAGCATCTTTGAATTTAGGTACTTGTTGTTGATCTGTATTTGACCGCAGTACCACAGACGTCTATTTTACTTTTTTATTATTATTTTTAAAACATGGCCTCTTTGCTCTAGTTCACTAGTGAAACTCCAAAAACAGTTGTACTACATTGGCTTTATAGGGGATAAAGCCAGTCTGATAATGAAAAGACAGTGCTTTTCTAAAACTCTCCAAATATGGTACTAGCAAGATCAGCTAGTGCTGCCAACTATCATGATTTTACCACAGGTCTCTATAGTAGATTCTTTTGTGATGTTAACAGCTGTGGCTCTAATGTTAACAGTAGCTGAACGCCTAACATGATTGTTTAGTCTCATTAATCACTGCTAGATATGTAAGTTTTTCTAATTATCCTTCTTCTTTTGCTGTAAGTGCATTTAAGGCAAAATACCTTAAAATCTTTCCATCTGTTTTTACTATATTACTTCGTGAGTAGTGCCATATTTGCATGACAGAACACCAAGTCATGTCCACTGCTTACCTGTGGACCTAGACCAGTTTACTTTGTTTGGCATTACATAGTTGAAGCACGAGTGCTTATGTTGCTTAACTCAGGGCATTCAGGGATACCCACCAGTCACACGGGGGAGAAAGGTTGGTCCGCTGTTTCCAAACAGTAAGTCTCAGCATCAGTACAAGTATGTTTCTGATATTCAGGAATATTACAGATGTTTCTGTGAGTAACCATGATATGGCTGTTAAGAATTTAGTCAGCTGTCAAACAATAATTCGATTCAAAGTGCCAACATTTTAAAGATAATATTTTCACAGTAAGTCTGAAATTAGGACCATACCTTTTATTTACAAATATTGTTTAAAATACAAAATGAAAATAGTCTGCCTTCTGACACCAATTGCTCTTTTGGTAATTTTTAAAGAATCACTAAAATAATTCAATTTTCAATCAATAAGATGTTTATAAACTGTTAACTTCTTGTCTTTCACTCACACTGTGAATATGAAAATGTCACATACAGATGGACACATTTCTCAAATAACAGCTACTTTTTTTTTTTTTTTTTTTTTAGCCAAAAGTCATATTAACGAAAATGGTGTTGGGTACTTTCCCCTGGTTAAATCCAAGGCAAATTGAATTCCACACAGATATCTGTAATGAACTATAGTTTTAATTAAACTGCTCCCTGCCTTGTGGCAATTGTCACAAATTATAATTAACAAGAGACAGTCATTAAAAGATATCTAAATGAAGTAGTAAATGATTTGAAAGGATTATTAAACAATGTATGCTGAGCAAGACTTTCTGACAATTTATTATGAAAAGTTTTCCCCCCCTTTTTTCTTCCTTCTCCTCTTTTGTCATTGTTCCATTTTTATTATTGATTTCTCTCTCCCTCCCTCTTTCTGTAGTCATTTGACCCTTGGCATGACGTGTCAATTGGATATTCTTTATTCAAGGCTGATTCTTTTAATACACTACCATACCTTGAGAGAACAGATTTAAAAATATATTCACGTCATGAATGGTCCTCTGGATGTGAATTTATTATCTGTTTTGGTTACTTATCAACACAGGGGTTGTCCTCCCTCGTGCATGCGTTTCTCCTCTTGCCTGCCTTGGGCAGACTATCAAAGCAGACATCAGAGGCAGGGCTCTCCTCCTCTCCCACTGCTAACATATCAGAAAGGCAGACTGCACCACACCAACCTTTGCTGCAAGTATTTCTTGCAGAGAACATACAGGGCCAAATTCTTCCAGACTTGTCATTTCAAGCATCATCACTGATCCAAGTCACTATGCAAAATGGAGACCAACAATTTATGACGGAAAGTTGTTGTTTTAGCAAATACCTTGGACTTAATTGCCCTCATCATTCAGGATGCCAGAAAAAAGGCTGCCTGCTAAGGACAGAACTGACTTAAATTTCATTGCTAAAGCAGAAATTGATATGTTTTTTTTTTAAAAAAAAAACTCCATTCCCACATTTAATACTTGCAAAGACACTGCACCTATTGTACTGTACAGATAACCCATACAAATGCCATTCTAAGGGAGTGGAATCTCCTCTTTCTAGCTCTGTTACTCATGCTCCAAATTCTACTTTTTGACACATTACAGTGGTATCTGTACTCAACCAAAGACTGTCTACATTCCCGTTACAACCTCCATTTTAACGCTACTTTTAAGGTAAAGCAAAATTTCCAGCACTGACATCTAGAGCCCATGAGTCTATTTTGATACTACACATTTTGATATCAGAATTTAATGAGAATTAACACAATAAATTAGCAAATAAACAGTGCTATGAGTTATAAACATTACAGCCCCTTTTAAATGAAGGGGGAAAAAAAAGAATACACAGTTGGGTTTAAGCAGCACATACTTTTTTAATCACAATACTAGAGATATATTTGGTTGATGTTATATAGCTTTTAACAAATTATGTAATATTCACATCCATATTAACAGTGCAGTTTGAATGACTGATATATAGTAACAACCAACAAGAAGTGCCCTGTCAAAATATGTTTGCTTTTTTCCTTAATATCCTCAAGCTATTTGCATATTTGAGGTCTGTACCTGGTAAGTCTACATTACAGGTATTTGTAAGATATTCGAAGTTACATTAAAAATAAAATCACATTAAAAACCAAGTTTTTCAAGTCTTGTAACATATTTCATCTCTGCATCTTGTCTAGGCCTTAGCATCAATGGAAGCTACTGTTTTACTGATTTACAGTGATTGATTTACAGTGCAATTTGGACAAATAAAATATTATAAACTCCTTTATATAAAGCTAAGATCAGTTATGGTTCTCAAATGCCTGGGGAGCCAGTTTTGGAGAGTCATTAGCACTTTCTCTGTCACTGTTTATGTATTTGCACTGTGGCAATGCCTAAGAGCAGCAGTCAGATTAAGATCTCAACTTGCCAGGTACTTCACAAATAAAAGACAGAATAACTCTAGCATCTGCCAAGTAACTAATGTTCAAGAAAGCTGGCAAGAGAGTTGCACCAATTTAATCTGAAGGCAAAATCTGATCCAAAACTTCAAAGATATGTTAGCTGGTCTGGGAGAAAAAAAAATCATACCTATTTAGCATCAGACACATATCTTTTACTGAGTTGAGCAAGTTCTCAAATAAGGTATCACCCAAGGCTTTTTAGCAGTTTTTAAATCTCTATGCTTTACCTAATCTATATTCAGTCTTAAATAGATTAAACAGATTACATTTTAATTATTAAATGAGTATGCATTTGTTTTTTCTACTGCCAGTGAATAACTAAGAAAACTGTGAGAAAAAAAATACGGAAAATAAGAGCCAGAAGTCTAAGATCAACTAATAATTCAATCTCTCATATGTTGTATAGACTAAAACATGGTGCAAGTTCAAAAAAATATTTTGCAATAGCTGTATAATACTTTACCAAATTGTTTTAACATATGGGCGTGAGGAGGATCACCATTTTCTAACAGTTGTATAGCGAAGAAAAACATATATATGTTCTCCTCTGACCATTGTGGTAAAGACTTAATCCTGAAAATCTTATTCATACATTCATCACTGCACGCCAGTAAGTTTTTTCAGAGCATAAAGACAAAGGCAGAAATACTGCTTTTTTTTGCCCTATTGGATAGAAGAAAGTTTGGATATGGAGAATGATTCTACTAATAAGGAACATCTGAGAACAATGTGATACAGGCAGGATGCTGTATATTTTCCATCATTCCAGTGTTAGGCCTCTAACATGATTATTTTTTTTTTTAATAGCAAAAAGAACACTTTCCTGCTATTCATTAAATCTTGCTTCTCCACTGTTTGCAAGTAATCATCTCTTGCTGTCATGCATAGGTTGGCTGTATAAAACTAAAGGAAAGACATCAGAAGAAAGAGTGCTTGCAAGTTCCTACTCCAAGTACATAGAAATGCTGTAATAGTGTAGAGTATATAAATTACACATTGAGGGAGATGCTACACAGCAAATCCAGAGTAGAATCTAACTAATGGATCAATAAGTGGCTTGCAAATTGTTAAAAACATAATTGCTTCATTCACCATAACTGAAGCTTACTTCACTAGTCTACCTACCTTCACTTTCTAAAAGGAACTACAACTTTCAGTGCAAAATATCAATTTACTTTTTCCTGATCTAACTCTAGCTAAGTCTCACCCACAGTATCATAAATATGTGAATGTGGCAGTAAGTTGACATTTTCTTTTTCTTTTTTCTTTTTTTTTTTTAAAAAAAAAAGATAAGTTATCCTTCTACTGAAATATAATCAAATCATGTAACTCAATAAATGTAGAATGAATTCAGACCGGTAATCTTAACATGTGCATGCTCTTGTCACTGACACCTCTCAGTCTTACATAAGCACTACCCCAACACAATATTAATACCCTAATAATCACTTGCTGAGTTCCCCACTTAGGGTACAACCAGCCTACATTGGGGTTGTGGCAGAAAAGTTTTCCAAATATTAGGTTTCAGTCTTTACCTTCTTCCCATAGATACACAAAAGCATATAGCTTTTACTATGCCTTTTTTTGAAGGAAAACAAATCTGAGTTTCAAAAAAGTTCCAGGCAGTTTCATATATTATGTTATTATTTGAGAGTTGATCCAGGTTTTCTGAGCTCCGCAGTCCATGCAGTCCATCCATCTACACAGTTGAATAATTTCACTCACTCATTCAATTGGCCTCCGTTTGCTCACACCACATATACTTCTCTAACCTGCCTTCTAAAGCAAGCCTCAAGGAGAAAACCTGGAACGTGGTTCAATTCCTGGTATCTGGATGCTCAGATGGTCCACTGAAAGCAGAGTTTGGAACTAGCCACACCACAACGGCCCTCTGTCCGGCCTAGATAAGGCTTCCAAAAGCTCCCAGTAGACTTGGCCCTTCAAATGCGCACTGAGCTCGCAACACAATCTCCTCTTTGGCATGCTACACAAACATTGCTTTGTCAAGACGTACAATATTCTTTCCATTACGTGGACTCTTAGAACTCAAAAATAATATTTTTGTCTTTAAGTGGCTCTAAAGGAAACCCAGACTGTTTGCCTTGTATGTCTTCCCTACATTTTTATTTCTTTGCAGAAGTAAAGGGAATTTCAAACGCATAACACTTTGATGAAGTTCTAATTCTGCAATATTTTGAGGGCCTGACTTCTCAGAATACAGAATTAGAATGTAGTTTCCCCTTGATTATAATGCTTTTGACCTAAAAAGGTTGCTTTTGGAAGCCAAGTCTAAATTCAAGTAAAACAGCTAGCTAAATTGAACTAGGCTCTAATTTCCATGCATAGATTTTTTTTTTTTCAAATCTGGAACACTACATACTTCAAAGTTGTTTGTGTGCACACTATTCAAAAATTTTTATTAACTTTCCAAATTAGTAAATTTTATTACAGGAATTTAGACTTCTTATCTGAAGTCTTTGGCGGACTGTTTTGTACATGTTTAGTTACTCAGCTCATGTTTAAAGTCTTTCCTTATACGCTCACTCCTGTATATTTTACTGACAAAAAAAAAAAAAAAAAAAACATAGCTTAAAAAAGGGGAAAATAAAAAGAAAAACAAACAAAACTCAAAAAAACGCCTTGAAATAAGATGGCAAAATATCTAGAAACAATAAGGAAACTGATAGGCTAGAGAAAAGAAGAAAAAATGCCTTCATAATATAAAAACACTACTTCTTAGAAGATGTCATGCATGACCTTTATCCGCTTGGACACAGCCCTGTGCCACGTGCTCTAGGAGACCCCGTGTATGTGTGTGCAGGGGGGTTGGACTAGATGACCTCTAGAGCTCCTTTCCAACCTTAACCATTCTATGGTTCTACAGTTGTATCTGCATCAGGAACCTCAGCAGTACCATGGCCCATCTTCTGGCCCTGAGGCTAACTGGCATAGCCAGGCCACACACCTACTATAAACCCTTTGAAAGGGGATTGCAACACCTAAATTGTCTTGCCCATAGCTCAACCTTTACCCAGAATTGTCTCAGAGTATCAGTTCGCCCAGGACAAGTTCCACTGATATCAAGTGCCAACAACAGTAGATAATCTATTTCCAGTGCCACTGCCCAGTGCAACCTAAAAAGCTACTTATACATGCACAAAAAAAATAGCAACATATTATTTCTAATTCCTAGGAATATATGAAACACTCCCTATTAATGCTAATGGTTGCTCATCGAAGTCAAACAGTGATTCAGACCTCAGCAACTAATGCAATTTACCACACACTGCTTAACTGTAAAGCAACGGTCCCAACTGTAAAGCAAGACAGCAAACGTGGTGCAATCACAAGATTGATCACAACAGCAACATCTGATCTTTTAATAAACGTCAGCATATGCGGTGTTTAAATAAACTGAAAGAATTAAGCAGACCATAGCAAAGGACAAATTACAGCCACAAGAATCTGCAAAAATCCCACCACTATTTTTCTACGCTCATTCTCCTAGAGTCAAGATATAACTAAAGGCCCCTTCCAAAGACCAGTTTACTGTGTGCCATTCTTAACAGCATTTTGTCCACTGCATCGAGAGGGAAAGAACGAAGTTGGGGAGAAAAGAACAAAAGTTTCATCCTTTCTTCCTCTCCAACAACCCTCTCTGCCTCTCGGCACTTCTTCCCCCTCCCTCGTGTGCAGCAGGAACATTTCCAAACTCCGAAACAGGAGGAGGTAAATGGCCACCTTGGTACCCTCCCGCAGCCGTGATCTTGCACAAAATCATTTAGTCAGTTTTGTATCTTGATGTTTAACTTTAATACACCAGGTTCCTTCTCTCTCTCCACACCACTACACCTCAAGATTTTTTTTTTAATGTTTTTACATTTGCCCATCTGAAACAGAGTTAAAATTTAATATGATAATGTGATAGATGCCAATGAAAATAAGCATAGAAAGACATTCTTGTGTCACTGCCTGGTATATCAGGAATAGTCAGTGATCATTTAATGCATGAAAGAGATATCACACGTTATATCTCTCACAAGTCACACATGACATTTTGGCCCAGGCCTAAACACCAATGTTTTTATGCCTATTATTGGTGCCAGTCTTCCAGACTTCCCTCTCACAACACTAATAGATTTTGAGGTCTAAAGCATATACTAATGCACATTCTATGTGCATGTTTTTCAAGAAACAGTAATTCATTCTAACATAAAAGAATATATCAAAAACAAAACAGGAATCATGAATCTTCTATTAGTCAGAGTGGGAATAAACCGGGCTCACTACAGCACTGTACTCATTTTAGGTACTGGTGACACATTCTTTTCCAGAGAATGAGTTAGTGTATAGTATGATTCGGTGGCATTTTCAGCAAGCTTCCACATTAAAAAGATATGTGGAATGTTTACATGCATCCATATATAAAAAAAAAACAGAAATAATGATACAGATCTATTTTTGTGCCGGTTAAGGGCTTTGGACAAGTTATAATTTGTCAATATCCTAATTATCTAATGACTAGTCAAAGTATCATCATTTGCACATGAAAGATGCTTTTCATTTTTCCTTTTTGTCATCTCCATTATAGGCATGCACTTATATACACAAATATATTTATATTTCTTGCTGTTTTATCTATATACTGAACTAGTTTCATACCTTGTGCTTCAGTTTTCATTCATGTGTAGAATGAGGAATAATAATAATGACCTATTTTAATATTATTTTGTAAACTCAATGTGATAACAAATATCTAAGTACTTTTTTAATGATTATAACACGAACTCCTTATCACGTGAATTTTTATTGGCTTGACTCAGTGAAGATATCAAGTTCTCCCAAGCTTTTAGGGATTCATTCTCTATTTTTAAAACCATATGGCTTTATTTTAATCTATATAGCTAGAGTAATATATTTTACAGAAAGCCCATAAAAGAATTCATGGTCTTGACAAAAGCCTGGTCTGCCCTGTGTAGCGTAGCTCACTTGCAAGTCTTTATTTGTAAATTTTGAAGCAGAGAAATCCAGCTTGATCTCCCATGGATCTAGCTGTCTTTCTGAAGGTTTTCAATACTCTCCTCAACACCATATATTTGTAACCTCTCGCAGACTCTCTGGGTGAAGAAGTAGCCTTGTGCATGGCATTGCTCAGCATGCTGTACCAAGGCAAACTGTTTGCTGTGATTAATAATAAAAAAGGCCTTTATGATAACAGTAAAGACTTCAGTTGCTTCTAATTTTAGCCAATTAGATTTAATTCAGAGACTTTTTTAAACTATCACTTAGATATGGAATTTAGCATATATGGACTAATTATTGATCAAGGCAACTCAACTGTGGAAGTTGTCTTGCAAAGTTAAGGAAAAAAAGTGTTGAACATTTGATAAAGAACAGGTCATTTAGGAAATTGTCTTGGATTATGGGCAGCTCTTTTTCTTTATTTGCAAATGAAAGGGATTGAAGAAACCCAAAACCTGAATGTGAAACCTTCTCTCACTTTTTTTTTTTGTTTAATTATTTGAAGGAAGCAGGAAGTCTCAATGCGATTACTGCAAATAGAGTATGATAGAATATCTTTTACAACAGCAAAATACTTCTGGATTCAGTGTAGAGGGTAAGAACAGAGGAAAAAAAAAAAGAGTACAGCAAGTTTCCTTATCCAAAGCATCTCTTGGCTAGGTTACCACAAGGTAAAGTAGTTGTCATAAATAAGCATAAACTGAAAAACATTAATTAGCAAGAAAAGGGGAGGCTTGTGAATGCTTGTATTTGTGAGTGTGGTACCCAGACAACTCCTCCACAACCACAGAAATATATATAAAAGAACCTGATAGGTCGATGAGTAAATGCTAATAAGTCATAGCATACCACTAATACGGGTATATGATTACTACTGAGTAGGTGACACTAAATAAAAAATCAAAAAATAAAAAGCCTTACAAATTTAAAAATGGGACACAGGAAGACTGGTAGATCCATAAATTTGACAGCAAAGTGCACTCTGAGTGGAGTACAAAAGTTAAGCTCATTTTATTGATTTAAAAACAGAATGCCAGAAGTACACATAATATGCTATTATACCTCTGGTTTTAGACTTGAACTCAGCATAAATTATTTCAGGAATGTTTTGCATAGTCTCTTTTTATTTCTCCAGCACAAAAACCTATTTTGATTGCACAACCCTGGAACAAGCCTGCTATTTTTTCACATTTTATCATTTTTGGAACTAGCAGGGTACAACACAGCTTCGTTATCTTTCATACCCCACCCCCTCCTCCTCAAGGCAAAAATAAAACACACTCTCCCACTTTTCAAAGCAAAGAGGCCTGGAGTGGAAGTCTCTATTCAGTGAGGAAAGGGTTTTTTCTCTCCAAACGAAAACAAAAACACAAGTGGAAGATTGCAGTTAAGCTACCAAATATACTATAATGGTATTCCACAGCCCCAGCCACATTCCTTAAAATGGCAGATACTCAAAAGGCAAAGCCATGAATCTTTAGTAAAAAAGAACATTCAAAAAAGTATTGCATGAAGCAAAAGGACTTCATTTAATAAAAGCACTGATGACTATGACTATGGATAAACATCCCTCTACCCACATGAACCAATGAGCTATTCACAACACAATGTATATAACTGATGTACACATGCAGAAGTTAGGGCCTATATAATCATCTCTAACTCGCTTTCAACAACAATCACTACAAGAAGTATCAAATTACAGACAAAGCTCCAAATAGATATTACTACTGTATGAGACTGGATAACCCATTTCTTTTTATGTACATGCATTTAAATTATTGTATGAAGAAACTGGTCAGGTCAAAAATGGTTCATGCATGATAGTAAGAGAGAGAACAGCCATTTACTTTAAATCCCTTTGATGCTGCTTCACTCTGTTCTGTTCACAGCTGCCCCTGAAGCCCTCTAAGAGATGTTTCTTTTCTTCTATCCACCTTACAAGAGGGAAGGAAAGGGTTGCTTCATCTTTACCACAAACACTTTTTCTGGATGGGTTTTGAAGACCGTCATGGCCATGGAAAGTGATCAGGGGACAGTACTTCAATGCAGGTGCTACAGCTCCATGTTACAGAAAAGTATAAGTTTCTTGCACACAAATCAAGCAAAATGCTCAGATCAAATGGAAGAACCTATGCAATGTGCACAAGTGTCATCCTACTAAAATTCTGCTGGACATTGCAACCAAATCATACGGTGATACTAACAGAAATGAGGTTTTTTTTATGTTGAAGAGGTACTCAAAATAGTAATCCAGAGACAGATAGGGAGAAGACGGGTATCTGAAAATAGCATTAGTTCGTTAAATCAGAGGTTCAATAGCTAGAATACGTATCAAGTCTTTCAGCCAGCAGTGGCAAAAGAGAGAATAGCAAACTCATGTTTAGAGAAGGGCAGACGTCATCTGACCTGCTAATCACTTTGACAGTACTCCAGCTTTAGAACAAGGCTAAAGAATATGTGGGCCCAGAAAGTATTGAAAGATATCAGTAGCAGAATTCCTCAACCTTTCAAATTATCTAAGGACTCTAAACACTGGAGATGCATCAAAGAAATATGTTGTTGATATAAATTTAAAGGTATTGTAGAAGGTGATGGTTTCATAGAGGAAAACTGGCTGTCAAAGATTAACAGATTAACTCCAGTGGCTCAATATTCAAAGCCATGGAGTTACAGAATGCCTGTATCTAAAAGCATCTATTTATATATTGCATTAGAAGGAGGCAAAGGTAATGGTTTGTGATCAGATAGGTATGGAAATCTGTATCACAGTGCAAGAAACAAGAATTGTAATGATTTCATAATAGAGATAGAATGTATTGTTAATTTACAAAACACCCACAAGACTCATCAAGGCAGCCAAATAACAGTGTCATGTTCAAGAGCAACTACTTCAGAATGGGACTATTTTAGAAAAATATTTGATTGGATGCTTTAGGAAGTAAGAGAGTTTCATGCAAAAAGGCTTAGAGAGCTTGGTGTGCTAATGGTGGCAAAACGGAGACTTGGAAGAACCATGATTACTAACTATAAACTCATTGTGGAGAGGGGGACAATCAGGGTTGGGGGAAGTAGTCTAAGATGAACAGTACTCGCTCAAGAACAAATGGGTAAAGACTGTCCATATGTAAGCTCAGGCTGGAAGTGAGTTTTACAAAGAAGAATTTGTCTTTCTTCAGACCTTTCCAAAACCTACCTGGAGAAATTTAACTTGTAAGGACATCAAGTTGTATACTTTATGTTGTAAACAATAGTAAAGAATCAGATCCAACAACACTTCCAGCTTTGTTTTTCTACAGCTTCTAGGTCAGGTTTACTTTAATGACTGCATAAAACAGTACAGCAACTGAAAAAAAAAAAAAAAAAGGGCTGTGCAGCCACTGGATACAAAAGAAGTGCTATCCAACTACTGCTGTTCACGTGAAATCCATTTCAAGGGCACTATGCTAAAACGACAAGCAGAAATGCCCTACCAGTGCACGCCACTTCTCAGCGATGAGCCAACATCATCCGTTTATGGAGATACCTGCAGTGCTACCAATCCTTCCATCCCGAGGGGGCCTTGCAGTCATAGGTGCCATGGATCCTTTGAAGCAGCATAATTTATTCCATGCATCCCATTAGTCCCAGATTGACTCAAAGCATTTTGCCTATGCTGCTCAACCCACAACAGTTTTCTGTACATCAGTAATGAGCAGCTTGTAAATTCAGTCTTGACTGCTGGTCTTCTCCACATCTGCTTTTACTTATCTCTGTGTTGAAAGATTTCTGTTTTATTTACACTTTCCCTAAGTTATCATATATCTTCTTTGAGTGGCAGAATCCAAACAGCGTATCAATCTTCAAACACATAAGCAGCGAGTCCCTTTCTTTGCAATGCAAGTAAATGAAAGACTTCAAAAAAAGAGAAAAACAAAACAAAACAAAAAAACACACACACAAGCTTCTCTAGTCATATTTATTTGTAGCTTTGCAAACAAAACATCAATGTGCACAAATATCTAAAGGACAACAGCTAAAGGAATGAGATGCCTTACAGGACTTGGCTTACATGTATCCCAATTATTGTAGCTAAACTATATCATGATTACTTAAAATTCTCTATGACAATTTCAAGTCAGTAAAGAAAGCTAACCCAAAAGACAGTTGTCCTTTCTAGTTTATAGAATTCAAGCAGTCTTCATCCTACACTCTCATTTGTGGCCCACATGTAAAATTGGGTTATTTACTGAGATCAGTAGAGGTTTTATTCTCCTTCCCAGGACAGGACGTCACCATGCCACCTTAAGGAAATTCGAGCTTCTCCAATATTTTGAATTCACATATACCATACTAAGGATTGCCTTTTTTAAAGCAAGGTTCAATTCTGGGACACATATTTCATCGTTGGGGCCATACTCCCTCGAGGGACTACTAAGATGAGAGCACAAGTTAGAGAATTATTGATCACTGGTGATGTTCTTCATCATGCAATACAATCATGAGACACGACTTAACACTTTGGAGCAGGAATACACAGAAATCATTGTAATCTTGTGAAAGGCAGAAGGTACTATCCAAAGGAAGATGTTTTACCTTTTTCATCGTTGGGGCCATACTCCCTCGAGGGACTACTAAGATGAGAGCACAAGTTAGAGAATTATTGATCACTGGTGATGTTCTTCATCATGCAATACAATCATGAGACACGACTTAACACTTTGGAGCAGGAATACACAGAAATCATTGTAATCTTGTGAAAGGCAGAAGGTACTATCCAAAGGAAGATGTTTTACCTTGCTGACTTTGGAAGAGACAGGTAACTTGACCCACGGCACATTTTAGCTGATACGACAATACTGGCTGAAACAGGACTCTTAGGCAGACATCAACTGCCTTATGAGGTCTTCCAGAGTCTAGGGAGCTATGCTTTTATCTTTTTATTTCAATTCTTCTATGCAACTTCTCACTTTTCTGGGTATCCTGAGCAAAGTCTCTAAACCAGCAACTTTCAAGTTTTTAGCCCCTAGAGAAATTCATATATCATCTCAGGGACTAGAGCTGATTTTCTGGAATACACTAAACACTGTGTAAAACAGTTAGTTTTATGGGTCACTTATGCTATAACAATTAAGAAATTTCCAGAACAACAATATAGACATTTATGGTAAGAGACAAAAAGAAAGTCTCACTCAAAACTTAATCCACCTCCTTCCTCGCATATATGCATACTAGTCAAATATGATTTTTTCCCCTCTCTTGTTAAACCTCTTCATGATGATGGATGAGCTATCAAGAGAAAACAGATAACCCAATATTCTTCCCCAGATATTGCAGTTCACAGGGTTTGAGTGAACCAACTGCAGAAGGTGCTCACTTACAACTTTGCTCACTGCCTCAAGGCTTTCATAATCCTGTAGCAACTGGTTGAAATTTGCAAGGTATTTTGGAGGACATCTTACTAGCCAGAGACTTTGTAGGGGAGGAAGCTTTGTAGTATTTGCCTCTGATAATAAAACTCCGTGAATATTGTATACAATCTGGCTGCAGTTGCTCGATTTTGCATAAACAGCCAGTTAGAAGCATCAGAGCTGAATAAGACTCATGTGTTTTAATGGTTTGTTCCAGCTTGAGGTTTATATGGACAGCAAACATTTGCTGCACTCAATGGCAGTTATGGATCTCCCGCCATTTGGGGTTTATTCTCACACACACAATACTATTATGAAACTATATGATTCATTAAACGCTACAGTTTCTACACATAAAGCTTTGCGCAGTGCCTCACTGCAGTCTAATCTCTTTTCCACAACTACATCCAATTCCCATGGCAAGAGAATTTTCAGAAAAACAGCCACTTCAAAATAACCAGTTATTAGCTTTTGTTCTCCATATACAATACCATGCTGCACGTCATTAATGTGCATGGAAAAAAATCATACAGAAAAATAGTCCCGTGTCAGGGAGACACCACCTCTGTGTGCTTATATAACACACGCGACGCAATCTCTCTTCCTCCCCATATATCTCGCTGTCTCTTTCTCTCTATATATATATACACATACATACATACCCCCCCATATATATGCACACACACACAATACACGTACATACGCAGAGTTCTTGAAAGCTTGTTGCAGTCACACATTTCTAGTTTTGGCCAGATAATTCCCATTTATTGTCTGCTAGGTAATAGTGGAAATGGCCTCAGGCTGCGCCAGGGGAGGTTCGGGTTAGACATTAGGAAGAATTTCCTGCATTGGAGCAGGATGCCCAGGGAAGTGGTGGAGTCCCCGTCCCAAGCAGTGTTCAAGAATGGTGTAGATGAGACACTTCAGGACATGGTTTAGCAGGCACGGAGGGGATGAGTTTACAGTTGAACTCCATCATCTTGAAGGTCTTTTCCAACCATAATGATTCTGTGATCTGCAATAGTTGGTTGCTACAACATTTAAAATGTGATTTCTTAGAAACAGTAATTTTTTTTTATCTGTTTAATAACTACATTCTTTCCTTTCCTGCTTCTATGTCATCCCTTGCACGGATCACATCAGAGACTGCTGGGCCAGCACCTAGCATAACCTGATGAGTTAAAAGTCAATTATAGAAACCCATACCAAGTCGATTCTGAAGCCCTTGTAAGAACAGGTCTCTACAAAATGCATTTGCTCTTGTTCAGCCAGGTGGGTTTTATGCTTAGCCAAATTTTGTGCCCCATGTCCTACAAGA
>NW_010581253.1:0-11867 GCF_000705375.1 Tinamus guttatus | reverse complement strand
TTTTGTTTACCATGTTTGTTTTGACTGCAGTTTAGAGACACACATTTCAATTGCTTAAAAAGCGGCAGTTAAAATACTCTGTTTTTCATGAAAGAGGCTGAGTAAGGTAATGCCTGCCTGGCATCTTGTGCTCTCCCAGGTGAATGGACAGACACCAAAAAGAAAAATCTCTTAAAAAGGAAGAAAAAGGAAAAAAAAAAAAAGCTTCATAAAGCAAAGCAGAAGCTATATTTGTAAATGTTAACAAAAGCTAAACATGGGGTTTTGCTATGGTAAGAAAATGCCACCCTCCCCTTCTCCATAAATTGGGCTTCTAGGAAGCAATCCCTCCCCCAAGAAACGGCTTATGGGGAGGGCAAAGCAACCAGCTGGGTTGTAGGAGTAATAAAGAAGGAGAATCAATAGGGCATGCAATGGAGCCAAGGTGCTGCCATTTATCACGCTGCTTCTCTGACTCCAATCATTCATCATGCTCAATGAGGCAGCAAATAGGAAAATGACTATTTGTATCAAACACATCTGCACTCATCCACTGAGGTATTTTATTCCCATTAACTCTGAAAGTAAAATACGCAGAGTTTTCTAGTTTCTTTCAGCTCAGTTTGGCAGAAGAGATTCACAGCACACAGAAACACAAATGACTGCATGAGTTTGCAAAGCATTTTGGAAAGGATTTTAGTGACTCCACAGTAAGACTGTGCACACGTGCACATACGTATACACATAGGGTATATGACACATGTACACATACATGACACACATGCTTCCCATTTTAGAATATCAGTGTCATACCACAGCACTCTGAACTCACTAGCCAGCATCTTCCGTCCCCCAGTGATATGAATATCATCAAGGCTACAGTAAATACTCATTACATTATCTCTCAGTGGTTCCCTTTTTATATCATAAATTACCCCTGCTAGGTGGCATGGAAGCTAATTTCACTAAGTCTGTGGAAGATCAAATGTAAACGGGAGGATTATCATCATTATGGTGCAATATCCCATGAAATGGTAGCATCATTACTGGTTCTTTTTATGGCTGCTCTGCCCTCGCCCGTTTCCCGGCTCTCCCCCCGCCAACACGCATCCTAAACCCTATAGTTGACCTCATTTTCTTCTCATTCTTACTGCCTCCTCACGTAATTAAACTGATTTTCCTGCTCATTCTCTATGGTTCACTCATTGTGCATGGAAGAGATTCTCATGAGTGGAGAAATAAATGACAATAGCTGGATCCCCTCATCTGGCTTGCCCTCCGGAGAGTGCTATAAAAAATTGGCAGGAAAGCACAGAAGGCTGCGATGGCCCCAGATTCAAATGGCAGCAAAGCCAGCTGGGTCCCAGATTCTAGTCCTGACACCAGGTACTCTCTGCACATCTCTGCATATTTATTCTGGCTCATACATCTAGGTATTTCAGGAGATGCTCTCCGATAACAGAGTTTATAGTGAGAAAGCTGAACTGCAATCCCAATCAGTTACGTGAAAATGCCCAGTGCACAAAGTTATGCTGCATTTAAATATCTCCAAAAGTTTTAGGGATTTCACTTAGGAAGCAGATTAACCCCTGCTTGATACCCCTCCTTGGTCATCTTTGGCCACTGAAAAAAACCAGAGACCCCCACAAGCCGGTCCTCACAACACACTCTGCTTTATCACAATGTATCAAAAAATGGTAGAGGCTTCCAAATTGCTATCAGCTAAGTTATCATTAAATATAATAAGATGATGCATAGAATATGTACAGAAGATGAAAAAGTGTACAACTAAATAGCTTCCAAACTATATAGCTAAATAGCTTCCTTAGCAATTTTGTTTTTGTTGGCTGCTGACTAATGTTTGCATACACATTTCTAGAGGGGAAAAAAAAAAAAAAAAAAGTCTCCTTAATTTAATTCCTGGGATCTCCTATTAAGTGAAATCCAGCATGACAGCGTAGAAAATCACTGAAATAACTCAGAAACAGAAGTCACTGGTTTTAACTTCCTTTTGACCTTCTTACTGGTGCGGTCTGTTCTGAGCCAGTCACCCCCGGTCAGTCCCATCTTCCAGCCTCCAGTTGGGAGCCTTTGCTGGGAGCTGGGCTGCTCTTTGCGTCAGAGGTGCCCCCTGCCCAGCCCTCATGGACTGGACACCCACCCGGTCTCTGCTTCAAGCTGTATCTGAAAAACCTTTCCCCTTTCCCAGCTTGTCCCTTGCCTTGTTTTTGTTTTATTTTCATCCTTGTAATCAAATTGAAGGGGAATGCTCTCAGAAAACTGGTAGCACAGTATTATCTCATTCTGGTGGTTAGTTTTGTAAATGGCTTAGGATAAGAGTGCTGATGTGATCCCACAATCTTAGGCCAAACTTTGACCCGTTTAGGGAACCATCTACATAGCATAAGTTACCTGAAAACTGCTCTGTACCAGCAGTCAGCAGTTCATAAGGTCTGGAGAAGATATTGGGGACTTGTGTGGTGCTGTGGGTGGCATCACCCCTGCGGGAATGGTAACAGGACTCTGCTCATTCTGGTTTTCCCCTCTCTATCACAACTTTCTTTCACGGTTTCCTTCATATCATTGATGTTAGAGGAGCACATGTGTTGCAGGAGGAGCACCTGGGGAAACAGAGGCAGACAGAGCATCATCCTGTCAGCTGCACCCCTATAGAAAAACGCAACTTTTTTTTTTGGAAAGTGAAAAACATATCTTATTTCTGAATAATTATAAGCAGTTAACCAACTTCAACTACTTATTTAGGAGCTATATGCATTCCAGACATTTTGCTGCTATGAAAGACATGGTAAATTGTATACCAGTAACTTTTAAAGTGAATGAAATCCACCTAAATCAATAATAAAAACATTTTGAGTTTGTTTTTTATACATCTATTCCCCCTACTGGTGATATTTATTTTTATTTGGATACCCAAAAAAAAAAAAAAGAAGAAGAAGAAGAATGAGACAAATGAGAGGGAGAGTGGCAGTAAATGTAGAGATGAGACTGGGCCACTTTTTTTTTTAATTGGTATAGTGTTGTTTCATGAGTTTTGTTGTGCATCGCTCAGCCTATAAAATGTGAAAGTCAAAACATACAATGTTGTTATTAATGCTATTATACATAACAGTAATATGAACTTATTTGCACTGAAATAATCATAAAAAACAACACTTCCGCTTTAGAAGAAGTAGGATTAAACCCTAATTTATACTATTCCTGTTCTCCGGTCCACCTTTGGGAGGGATATAATGACCCAAGCCAAATTTCTGAATGAATTTCTCCACTGTTTGCATACCCAGAGCCTGTGAATCCCTGAAGTTTAAATGATGTCCAGTTTTGAACCTGCAGGTCTCATGGCTACAGATCTCTACACGGGGTCGTATTCCTCTGTTTGCTAACATGCATATCCCCAGCATAATTTATAGAATTTTTAATTGGGTTTTCCAAAAAAAAAAAACTACACTTTGAACATGTATTAAAATGACTATTTGCATATTTTAAATACAGGTGTTTACTGAAGGATTTACCCTTAACTTATATCTTTTGCTAAAACTGGGGCAAAACTCACCACCTCTTCTCCTTATCTTTGATAGACTGAGAGCTAGGCAGGGGGAGCCTGTGAATGCTGCCTGTGTGTATAAATGACATGCTTTGCATTTCTAAACCGTCTGCGTAATTCAGTTTTACTGATGTGAATTTTCATGGCAAGAAATTCGCAGGTGCCCGGAAAAGTATTAGTGGGATGAAGTTTTTAATTCACACAGGGTAGTAATCACATCAGCAGCACTTGCAGCGACGCTCACCTAATCGGAGAGCAAACACAGTGCAGTGAGCCAGCCCCATCGCAGGGCTGCAGCCCTGTACGAGCAGCAAATATTGCCCCGCACTGGTCACACTCAACACGTAGCCCTTCAAAAACCTCCACTCCCGTGTTCTCTGGTAACTATTTACAGATAGCTGTGAAAAAAACGTGGCCTGTTAGTGGATGACATGTTTAAAGCGGTCTTGAAACATATTTTTATTCTTTTAAAAAATTGCTTTCTGGTCCTTTCTTTAGAGATTCAGTTCTTACCCTGTGCAGAATGCAGTAGGAAGCAGTGAAATAATAAAGTCAAAATGGGAAAAAATAGCAAAAGTTTAGCCTGCAAATATTGGGAGTTATATTCCTTTTAAAACAAACAACAAACAAAAACTCTATTTACTCTTTGCATTACTCTATTTACTCTTTGCATTACTCTTTGCATTAGCTAGCATTTAACTGCAATGACATACTAGAACAAGGTGAGGTTTGTTTGATTCTAACTTTCTAATTAATAACCAAATACTCACATTGTTAACATCTTGCTAGACACAAATTCCAAAAAAAAAAAAAAAATCAAACAATGTCAGGGAAAAAAAAAAAAAAAGCAGATCTGAGACTTCTGGCTTTCACTAAGGTGAAATCAAGGAGAAAAAATATATATTTTTAAAATGTCTTCTGTACATAAAGTAGGGGAGAAAAGGAGAAGCATGAGAGGACAAGCCCAGTACAGTTGCTGTAGGTTGCTTGGCAAATCTGTGTTGCTTTAGCTGCTATTTGACACCCAGGGTGTTGCAGAAGCACATAATCAGAATTACTGCTTTAGGAAGTCTGCCTCACTGATTCTGCACACATACACATATCTGTTAATTAGATTTCTAACTCACATGCAGTTGTATGCAGAAGTTTTTTGAGTCTGTGACTTACAGACACAATCAGGGATTGTGTAAGATATGGCTCATATCAGATGAGGACACTAGATATCTCAAAATAAAATACAGGAGAAGAAAGACTCCTAACATATTAATGGGACCTGTTTTAAAGTCTCCTGCTGCTGTCTTGCACTTTGTATGCAGGGACTTCTTCATGTAGGGACTTCTTCATCCCTAGGACTTCTCCATTCCTGCAGAGGACATCTTGAAAGTAATTAATATGGTATTTTAAAATGTTTTATAATATCGAAGTTCTAATATTCTCTTTGCAAAGCAGATAATCACTAGTTGCAGAGTCAAATTGTGATATGCACCATTAGCTTGTTTCTTATACAATAGTGCTGATTCCTGTTCTGAGCAGTTTTTCATCATAGGTGTTCACAGTAGACTTAGGAGGATGTGTAAAATCGTCCAGGTTGTAGAACAGAGTCATCACAACCTGTGAGTTAATGGTCTTACCATTAAGAGCAGCTTGTTACATTTTCTCTCTCCAGGAAGGGGTACCCAAAGTAAGAATCAGTCATGCCCTTTCTGTCATCTTGGAAGAGCCTGTTGTCTGGGGAGGCTTTTATCTCAGCTTTCCCCAAGCAAGAACCTCGGTAAGAGACAGTGATGCTCCTGATACTTGTTTTAAAGATGCCTTCAAGTTGTTAGTCTTTTGATTCATCTTCTTTCTGTCCTCCTATGCTGAGTGCATGTGTTTCAGTGGAATTTTTTTCTCAACCAAGGGTGCCTTGTCCTCATTCCAGTGATAGCAGTAGAGTGCGGTGGGGAGAGGATCTTCTCCAAAAAGCCAGTGCTCTCCTGTGGTCAGTGCAGGTTGCTGACAGTCCTACTGACGGTCTGGACCTCTTCCTACTTTCTCGTGCTTTCCTTTTTGACATTACCCACACTAGAAAAGAAGCCAACAAACCATCTACTTCAGGAATCATGCGGATGCCTGTAGGTGGAAAGCACTACCTAAGAACAGATTTAAAAAAAATCTCTTGGCTAGAAAACATATAAAAAGTGCAGAAAACACGGTGCAGAGAACTTCAAACAGCAAATGACGCTAGAAGATGTGTAACTTTGGCCTATTATATATAACTGCAGAGCAGACATTGTAAAAAAATATATCTTAGGAAAAAAAAATAGTAAGCTAAGCTCTACTTCCACAAAAAAAAGCATAAAAATACAAATAAAAATTATTCTGAGTACCTAAAATCTGCTTCATTTAACCTAAGATCACGTATGTTAGACACAAAGAAATAAGATATCGTGATGCTACAGTTGCTGTGTGTTCTCATTGTATTAACATAAAATATGATTTGAACCACTAGAGTGCTGTGTGTAAGAAAGGATTCATGCTGATACAAACAGTCCAACATTGCATTTCATGAAATTACGTTAGCTGATTTCATCAGTTGCTACACATGGCAGAGAGAGATAACTAATTAACAGAGAATTCCCTGTGAAAACATAATTCTAAAGCATTTTGGCTTCACCTTTCAGCAGATGGACTGCAAGAGATACTACAGGAAAATGAATCAAGCCAGCTGAGTGATGGGGCTCTTTTTCCTTTTCCATACCACAGATATTTTTATCCTCATTCTAATAAATCTGAATAGAATCCAACACTAATATGTTTAAAGTAGTAGTCTAATAAAGTTTGGCTACAGTGTCCACAGTTAAGCCTGATTTTTCGACAATACCGAGCACCAAGCAACTTCCATTATTTCTTTGCCAGGGAAGAAACCTCACAGAATGCAAATGAAGGGGGGTGGAGCTGCCACTACCTGATGTTCAGAGGAGAAGCCAAGTGAGAGAGTTCTTTTAGGCCAATCGACCATGTATCCAAACATTTGCAGCCAAAAACTTTAGTGAGGGGAAAAAAAAAAAAAAAAAACCTTCCCTTCGGTATCACCTCTTATTTTCCATATCCAATGCACAAAGTTGATGCATTGACCAGACGTGACACTAGAAATCAAGAGAGATGTGCTCTACTCCCCTGCTGCACGGCTCTGGACAAGCCAACCCAGGTGCTGCTCACCTTCGTCTGCTTCCCTATGGAAGGGACCTGCACTTGCAGCAGGGGGAGATATGTGGGCTCTCCCGCTCTCCCTGCCTTTATGGGATGCTGGCAGGTCCACCTTCTTGGCACCCTTGAAGGAAAGACTCAGAGAGAGCTGGACAGAAGATGGAGGCGATTCTGCGGTTCAGTTCTCCCCAGAGTTCAGAGCTCAGCGTCTCTTACTTTCCTAAGCATTCAGCAAAACCCTCTTTTAGTGCTGCTGTAGTAAGATAGGAAATCTCTAGAACTGCAGCTGCTTCACGTGCCCTGCTACCAGACCAGTGGTGGTCTGGAGCAAGGCTGGAGAACAGAGGTGAGGGTTCCCGTTTGTGTGGCGCTGGCCTCCTGAAGTGTTATCAAGCAAATTTCTCATTTATTTTGGACAAGCAAGAGACTACCAAACTCTCCTCCTAGATGGTGCATTCAAAGGGAACCCTGTGAATTTAGAAAGGTTAATTTAGAAAAGTGTCTTCCGTGACCAGTTCCAAATGACATATAGATCTTAAACTGTCACTCAAATTCCTGAGCTTGTTCCTGGCACAGAAGACTTATTTGCACAGACTGACATGCCCAAGTTACAGGAATACAACTGAACTGCTGCAGCTTAGTGATGACCCATCCTTTCCTCGCCTGCTTCTACAGACTGTTTGGATTCCTAAATCGTTGTGGCTTGCGGAGATATCCAGATCATCCTCTTTAAACTCACAAAGAACATCAAGGAATAGAGTCTTGGTAACTTCTGGAGTGCTTAAACTTGCTATGAACCCCAGTAGCCTCCATTTAGCAGTCTGTGTGACACTGCATCAGCTCGCGGGGACCAACCATTATGGAGAGGAACCTCATTTGGCAAACATTAGCCAGACCTCTCAGGCTGCAAAGATGTGCAAAGAAGACCCTAAGGCTCAAAAGTCTCTCTAAGCCTGTCATACTTTTGCAAATTATTATTCTATATGGAAAAACTTTATCTTAGCTTCACTGTGTATAAAATTGAGATTAGTAATGTGTACTTGAGAACTCTTGGTGAGAAGTAAAACCTGTTCGGTATTACATAACACAAAGAAAACAAAGTCTCAGGATTGTAAATATGATGTTGGAGTTATTTGGGAAGTCTCAAGAGAGCCATACTTCATTGCATGAGAAAAGCAATTCTCATGGTACGTAGTAGTTTTATCCTACTGTGAACCCACGTCAAGATATTCTAATGTTTCAGGTCCTGTGTTAAACAGCATTTTAAAGGCACATCTTTTTTCTTTTTTTTTTTCCGCCATAGGCAAGTGAAAGTTGTTAAAACTGTATTTTTTCTTATTTGAAGATATGATATGTCCAACCTAAATATATTATGCCGTGTGTTACAGACAGATTCACCAATTTAAGTGATTGCATTGGACTGCTATGGACAGCACAGAAGTACTGCAACTTACTAGCAGCATCAAACATAATTAGGATGATTTTTGCAGTATGATGCAAGATCTGCACCACCTGTGCCAATTCTCTCCTGCCTTTCTTCCCCAGTTCTTCCAGGTTCTTTTATAGTTCTCTAAGCTCTTCCCTCCAAATTCCGACCTCTTTTATGTTCCCAGCACCATCACTTGCCCATCGTCATCTCTTCCTACCCCACTTGTTAATTTGATCAGGTAAGCTGGTGTCTACTGAAAATAAATACTTGTACCTAGTGATCATTGTTTTTTATTATTTTATTTTATTTTATTCTATTCTATTCTATTCTATTCTATTCTATTCTATTCTATTCTATTTTATTGAAATAACACTGCTACAGGGTGACTTTGAGGGAGATGCTCAGGAAGCAAGCAGCTTCTCCCGAGTGGTGATGGTGAAGTGGAAAAAATTATATGTGAACCCATAGCTTTGGGTGGAAGTGTCTTTTGTAGCCTCAGCCACACTAAGACTAATAAATGTAACATGGTGTTTTCAGAATGGTCACGTAACTGGAGGCAACCTCAGCCTCACTGATGGCAATACGAGTTTGTAAACATTTTGGAAGAATTGGTAGAGAGTAGTTGAGACATTGGTCACTAGTACTGAAAGGATGTATGTATGTTGGTGATATGGGTGTGCTGCGTGTGTGAAGGAGGTGTTATCTTCAGTGTGAGCAATACGCTTCCAGTGAGCTTTAGCAAGGTGGACTCAGGGAAAGGTTACATGACTTTGTGACCAGGAAAAGAGTACAGACAAAAAGGACATGGTTGTTAACTTTCCTAGTGCAGTCGTTGCTATTAAACACCTAAATTATTTACTGTTTACTTTGAAGTCTCAGCCAAAAATACATTTGCATGCAGGATCTAGTTCTACTCTAGTTTAGAGCAGATACACTATATTTCTTTATATATAGTGATGAAGTGAAATATTTATTTTAACTTAGAAGTATGGTTCAGCTTCAAATTTAGGATCACAAATAATGATACTTCATAGACTTGAAAAGAGGAAAGGTTTCTTAGACAAGTGAGTTGTGAATCAACCTGAAGGGGCATTTTCATTAAGAAATTTGATACTGGGTTCATAATGTGGGTAAGTTAAAGCATGAATATTCAGCTTGATGCCTATATTATTCATAACAACTTTGGTTATTTTAGTTGTAGCTTTATGGGCAAGAGAAGGAAAAGTAAACTGGTTTGAGGGGCAGATTTCTCTTGATCAAGTATGTGCTCAAATGTAAATATATGATCCTGTTCTACCGTAATTCTCTCTGAGAAATCGAATCCTACAAGCCAGCTTACTGCCAACCATCACCATCTCTCTTGCACCACTGATACTATCAGAGTGCACCACTTCCAAGTGGCTTTTCTGTGCAAAATAATGTGAGGATTTAACTAATGATTGGTTCAAATCATGAGGGAAAGGTTTTTTTCTTGCATTTTCCTGTTCCAGACTTGACACCAAGTCAAGAAGGCCCTTGGGGGAGATCCCCATGGGCCGCCACATCGTTGCTGCAGCCCCATGTCACACGCTGCCTCAGGCCCTGCTGTCATGTAGATAACCCAGGTCTCTGTGACCTGGGATAGCCCTGAAGGGTTAGAGCAAAAATACATCTGCCACAAGCTCTCAGTCCTGGTGCTGACAGGCTGTGTGCATGTGCACATGAGGTTCATCTTCTTGTATTGCCAGAGATGAAGACGATTGTATCTTTAGATGCTGAATTTCAGCAGCATAACACTACTTCTTAAACATTTGTATTGCTCTTATGAGCTTTGCCTGCTTGGTAATCTGCGCAAGAGTTTACTTGTTAACAGTCCCCCAGAATTGTGGTTGCATAAATAACGGATGATACTGCAGCCACACGATGATATTTTAAAGGCTTAGAAATAAAAATGTCATGGAAGAGGAAGCACCTTTTACTGATTTTAGACTCTCTTCTCCAGTTGTAACTGAAATGGGGCTTTTTTACTTTCCTTTTACGTGCTCTATTACTGGCTTCTCTCCCCTGCTGTAAAACAGACGTCCCGAAAAGCTGAGGTGCTGCTGGGCAGGTCCCCCTCAGCGTGGGCCGAGAGGTTATCTCTGCCCATATGAACCGCTGCCGCCCCTTACTGCCACACACACTGAAGGCTGTGGGTGCTTGCAGAGTTCAGTCTGTGCAGAGCCTGCCAAGGTCCAAGTCAGTCTTCAGCTGCCCAAGACTTGTCCTACAGCCTGGGCCATTGGTGGCATTAAGTATTTATTTTTAAAAGATAACTTACCCCAGAGTTAATTGGAGAGGTGAGTAAGGATGCCTTCAGGTGAAAGTAACAACTGTATCCCCTCCTGAGGAAAACTGGTCATTCTGATGCCTTGTCCATCCTTAATGTGTCCATCCTTGCAACCAGCCTCATTCCTGCAGTCTCATCTCTTTCCTCATTTATCCAGAATTTACTGGGTGATGGGTGCAACCACAGCATTGTTTCAAGAGTTTGATTTTGACCTATGTTTGGATGGAGTGTGTAATTTGTCTCCTTCTTTCCTGTGTGTCCCAAGGTCATTGCTGAGATGTCCACCCTGTCTCCTGGAAGTCAGACAGTTTGTGACCTGATCTTTGAGCAAAATCAGTCCAGCCAGGGTAAGTACCTGAGTTTTCACTGAGAAAGAGACATATCTGGAGAGGAATAAAACATAGGATGGAGATGGGGAAGGAGAAAGATGGAAGAGCCATTGCACAAAACAGAAAGAGCTAAAGAGACACTAAGGGAGAGGATAAAGGGGGTAAATTAATTCCGGAGAAGGGGAAATCAAGTTGGAATCAAGCCTTGGACATGACCTGTGACCAAGGCAGGCAGAGGAACCACGGTAGAAGAGGGTGGAGGGTCCAAGCGCAACTGTCTCCACAGGGATGACAAGGGCATCCCAAAAGGGTCTTGTGTGGGGTGAATTTGTCGCTTTGGAACATTTTAAACATTGAACCATTCAGCCCCCTGATGTCCACTCTCACCATACTACCCTTTTATTCCACATCGGGGCCATTTCCCCACTCCCCATCCTTAGGGGATCTCACAAAACAACAGCAGGGGAAGCTGTTTCCCGGTGCCTGCCCCATCCACTCAGGTGCATTTTATTATTTCGTGCTGATTCTGCCCCAGGCCCTGCACAAATGGCTCGGGAAGCCAAACACAAACACTGCGTGAAGGGAAATAAATTTATTTTGACCTTTACTGAAAATGTGCTGTGAAACAAAGCACTTAAGCATTTAGAGTCTGTTACATCTTCGCATTATCCACGTCCATGTTCACGGGGAAGGTGCTAACCAACCGAAGTTGCAGGTGAGAGGTGGAGTGTGTAAAACTCTTCAGGGGGATATATTACATGCCCGTTTCTGTCTCCGGGGCTGCCGGGAGCGCCTCTTTCGAGCCGCTGCGGCCCAGGGTTGGGGAAGGAGAGGAGAAAGATCCTGAGCTGGGCAGAGGGAACAGGGGCCACCTTGGGATTCTTCCTAAAGCTTTCCCGGGAAGCTCTGCCCGCACCGCAGAGTTGAGGGGTTAACTAAAGAAACTGCGAGCCTTAAAGTCCCCGCCGCGTGATGAATGGGTGCTGGGCAGGCACCTTAAAATCCAGGCTTTTACTTCCCCTTAAACACTTCAGATTGACAGTGCAATAGATCAAGCACTTGTATCGAGAG
>NW_010581252.1:1762-12641 GCF_000705375.1 Tinamus guttatus | reverse complement strand
TCCATACTAATTAGATAAGTAAGATCCTCATATGATATAAATTGGATACTTGCAAGTGTGCTAGCTCATAATCACAATTGAGAATCTAGTCCAGTATCCCTAATTAGAGAGGTTACAATCTGAGTTACAAATAATCTAAAACAATTTCTTCTATGTTCAGGGAGAGAGAGTCACGTGGAATGTTTTACTTTAATGATTAATGGCTAATCATGTTAATTATATTAGTGCGATGAGAGAAGTGGTATTATGTGTAAGGCTGTGGAAAGATGCTAGCTTTCAAGAAGGCAGTTGGTGTGGCATAAAAAGATGGAATTGGTGGAAGAGAAAACCACAAGCAGAACTGGAAAAGACTTATTTTGTAGGTGCAGTTTCTTTCCTCTGATGCTTCACTCCTTGTATATCCAGATGACTTCTTGCTGTTTTCTCATGCCTTTCTTCTGGATTACTGTAAGTGCTGTCAATTTCATCTGATGAGTTTTACACTCTATTGTCTGGTGTCTACCCAGATTCTTGCTCCCACCAGTCATCAGTGTATTTCTCCACTCTGGCAAAGGTACCTCACTCCTGGATCCCTTCTCTAATTCTTAACTGGCACCGTATTCCCAAAGCAAAGCACGAGTGTTGCAGCTTTAAATTTTACTTGCTAGGTAGTAGGTGTTGGTGAAATAACATCATTCAGGTTGGTTTCTTAGGCCATATAAAAGGACAAGTTATATGGCAAGTACTAGGAAGTTGACTGGAGAGCTGCTTGGATTGCATGTTGAAAACTCCTTAAGACAGTGGAGTGCCTTAGGTAGTATTGCTGTCTGGGAGCAGAATGCGATAATCCTCTTCAGGATTCCTTTCCCCAAATTAACCATACAGTCTCTATTGTTCAAATACTCTTACAGTTCTGCTCCTTGCCTGCCCCTCCCAACACATGCTATGCACTAGCTCAGCAGTTAAAAGGCAGGAGACTTGTGTTCCGTTCCTTCCTTTGCCTCAGGGAGTTCTAATCAGTGTCTCCCATCTTCCAGGAAAGTATCCTGGCTATAAAATACTCTGAGATGGGATGCTTGCACTGTCTCCTTTTGAGGGTGTTTTGCTTTGCATGGCATAATTATTAATTGGGACTGCAGGAGAAGATCAGTGTATGTATTAGCTCATACATCAGGGAATAGAGATGTGGGTTTTAGCTCTAGCTCCAAGGAATGCATGTCATTAGTCTTGCTGTCTGTCCTCAGCCTGCTTTTCTGAGGATGTCCTTGATGAGAGCATTACAGCTGAGGGAAGCAGAGGAATGTGGAACTATCCATAGACATGAACAGAAGTGAAACTGATTAAAATTAAGATAATTCTGGAAATGTCAGCTATCTTGAGCAATAATAGCTGAGTGTCCTGATATGCAGTGTTAGCAGTTAGTGCTGATGTTGAGTGTCTTTTTTTTGGAATTGAAGTACTGAGTTAATCATCTAAAGCCTACCTGTGCACATTTATAGATCTAATAATGCATGCCAAGGCTGAAAATGTAAGATGTCCTTAAAGACCTATCACTTTTACTACTCTCATTTCCTTTGACCTTTTTGTGTCTTAGGCATCTCTCAAACCTTCCTCTTTCCTGATTTCATGGCTTCCTATTTCCACATATATTGCCAGTTAGTCTCACAAGAAACTAAATTCCTTTTTGCTAGATTCCATTTAGGATGCCTAAAGCTGCTTCTTAAAGCATACTATTTCCATATATCTGTTCAACGATAATTATCCTACCAATAGATTCTGTAAGTTGTTTTTGCTTTCATCACTTCCTTATTGGAGAGCTTTCTGATATCATGCCAGCCAACTTGACTGATATATGACAGCAATAGTAGAAAGAAGAATGTTCATATTTCTTTGCTTTAGAAATGGACCCACCTATCTATCTGAATTCTCACCCTAGATCTTGTTGAACTTTTTACCTGATAGTCATCCTTTGAGAAATTCATGGCTTGTCTAATATTTTATACAAATTTATAGATTTAAATAGTAGAAATGATCTCTACCAGTCACACTTTCATCAATGATTTAAAAACTTTCAAAGTTTGGGAACTGTGAAGATTATGAGACTATTTTATATATAATAATAATGAAAGCTATCAAGATAATAGTATTCATTGCTTCACTTATACTACTGATGTAGAAGAAACTGTGATGATACTTATTATATTTGCAAGATATAATATGACAGAATTTCAGCTGCAATGTGTTAATACTCATCACCTCAGTCTTAAATATAGTGGTTTTCTACAAACCAATTTTAAGTAGTACCCATAAATAGTCAAGAAGACTAATCTGGTTGTGGCAGTTTGTTTTCACTGTCACAGAGCTTTGCTAACTGAATAATGTGTTCACCCAGTTAGCAACCACATGTTCAGTCTACAAAGTTCTGTAATAAAGTATGTGACTTTATGACATACGAAAGTATGTCTAGTGTTTAGAAACTGTTAATATGAAAACTGATGCTGTAGGCATCAATTTTTGGAGCAGTTCCTATGCAGGACAATCCAAACCTAGTGCATATATAATGAATCATATTTTGAAAAAGAGCATCTGTTGTTATTGTGGTACCTTACCGGCAGTTTCAAGTAGTCTGTTTTGTCTGGGAACAGGGGAAGAGTGTGTTAGAGTGCTAGCTAATCTTTTATAAACAACAAAACCCAGTCTAAAGTTAGCTATAGTGATAAGCAGAAACCTGATTATTTGAAATATCTGAAATATTAGTGTAGCAGATTACTAGATATTTTAGTGACATGAAGAACTTCAAGTTTTATTATAGTAGACCAACATGAACTGTTAAGAATTCTAGTAGTATGTGCTACTACAGTGCACATAGATACTAGTGTCAGTCCATTTTAGAGATGTCCATTATGTCCATTATGATATTTCAAGTAGAAATAGTTTTGGCTATATCTGTACTATTGATTTAAGAGCTTAAGTTCTTTTTTTTTTTTTTTTTTTTTTTTTTTTTTTTTTTTTGTGCAGAGACAGAGGGAAAAGTAGTTATATTCCTAATACTTTTGTTAAATCTTTTCAGTTTATTCAGTTTATACCAATGTACTTATTATTCAGTTTATGCCAGTGTACTTAGTTTTACACTCAAGGTGCTTAGCATTGCAGTGATTTCTAATATCATCATTTGAAACTAAATGAACTGTTTCTAAGTTTGGTTACTCTATAGCTCCTGAATTGTTTAGTAATAATGACACAATTTGATTCCCTTTCTGAACTTGGTGATACAATTTAAAGTAGTTGTGATACCAATCTGGAACAGAAGAGAATATACAGGTATGGTTGGAATTACCCAGTTACTAACTTCCATCTAATTTCCCCCTAACAGGGAAGAGATCACAGAGTGTTTGATAGCAGCTAAGGTAGTTACGTCATTAATGCTTTGAAAGGACAAATAAACTTCCATTATCCATGACTTTCTTTTAGTATGAATTTGTATTGCTTCATCTAAGTCACAACAAATTGGAATAATGCTATGCTGTTCCTGACCAATGTTTTCAGTATATTTATGCTATTAGAAGGGTGATTAGTTTAGCTGAAGACACATTGAAAGCATGACCAACCACTGTCATGATGAGATTCAAAGATGACCTAAAGGTTCTGTTATTTCTGCATCACTTACTCCTTCACTGATAAGCTGTATGATAGGCATTTGATTTTTTTAGTTTGTTAGATGGTCTTCATCATTTACTTTTCATTATTTTCACTTTCTCAGCATCAGTTTGTACTTTTTCCAATACATTCCTAGTGCCTCATTAATTTTTAAGTTCTTCCTTTTTCAAGGAGCCTCAAATTTAATGTGTACTGTCTCATTTGTTTAACTCTGTCTTACGGATGTGAACTGAACAGTGAGCCAACCTAATATAAAATCATGTTAGCTGAAAACTGCTGCAAGTCTTAACTCAGATTTTCTTATGTGTGTTATTTTAATGTTTCTTCATACTTTTTCTCATGTTGGACCTGTGTTTATAACCCTTGGAACTATCACTTCAGGTTACTTGTGGAAAAACTGTTGAGATAATTCATATAGGGAACTGAGGAGTTAAAAACTATCCAGATCATATCTCCTATCTTCATGTCTCTGGCCCTAATTCCATTTCTAAAAATTCATTGGACTTGGAGGATGTTATCAGAGGGGTTTAAAAGAAAAAAATGCATATTAAGTGTACACTTTGTTTCCTCCATATGCTTGAATTTGGCAGAAGTTTGTTTAGCAGTGTGCTTGATAGAGGCAACAGAACTCTTGAGCATTAACGAGATACAGAAAGATAAATACACTTCATAATAAATTCATGTTACTATCCACTTAGAACAGATTTTAAGAAGGCAAATGAAAATTAAATATTTATAAATAAAATGAACTGAATTGCAAAACAAATTTCAGTCTTTAATAGGAAGGGAAAGCCTTCTGAAAGTAAAATTGCTGTTACAGTAACTGGAAGCCTCAAATATTGCACAAGAGATTTAGGCTGACAGCAGATGTACAGTTTAAGGAAATGAATGACTGAACAGCTCTATTTCCAGTAGATGTAATAGACAGCACATTAATGCAAAGGTTTTTTCCTCAGGATTTGAGGGCTACTAACCTTTCTAAGTTTTGCCAGCTTTAAGCCTCAATGAACTATTTTAAAATGCACACTAAAAGACATGAACTGCTGCTAATTTTCAGGAAGGGAGCTCAGATCTTAGTAGCACGTATAGGCTCAGTAAGAGAAATAAATACATCCCCTTGCTATTTATTTGGTCTTCAACTTGCTCCTGAGCCTTTATGATGATGATTAGATATTTTCTTTTTTGCTTAAAGTTAACTCTGATATTTAGAAAAAAAAATAAGAAAGGTTTTCCATGAGTATACTGCTACATTTCAGAAACTCTTGCATAGTTAATTCCCACTGATGACTAAAACAATCAGCTTTATAAACACAGACTGTTGTCCTCATAGCAATTTGATTGCAGAACACCATCCAATATCCTTCTCAGCCTACAAATGACTTCATGCACAACTTTACAGAACTGTATTTATTGGCCTACATGGTAGGGGTCTGTAGTACAGATGATTTTTATAAGCTTTATCTCAGGATAACAGAGTGAAAGAGACTTCATTACTTCTTTTCCATATGGCCTTTAAGTGATGCAGTGGAAGAGAGATGTATTTGATGAGTCTTTCTCCATTAGATAGCCTCAGCTTTGCTTTCCAAGAATGTTTCCCTGTTGTTAAACATTTCCCTATTTCTTTTGTGAGTCACTGGAATACTCATGTCAGAATTTCCCTGGTAATTGCAAAGTCCTACCACTAGTTTCTTTGTCCTTTTGCTTCTAAGAAATGCCTTCCTTTTTGTTTATTTGTTTGTCTTTTTGGTGACATGTCCTCATTTCTCAGAGGTTCCCATGAACACCATCTCCTCTTGGGTTTGTCTGATGTCCTTAGTGCTGGTATCCCTGCAGGCCTGGATCTCCATTCTCCTGCCCCTGTAAAACAGCAAAAATAAGTAGTTCATTTCCTATGCATACAATGTTTATAGCAGCAATGCAACCTTTGTTTGAAAAGTGCTGTTTTTTTTCACAAAGTTAAATCTTCCTGACTGTGACTAGAACAAATCAAAAAAGATGCCTCTAAGCTTTTGTGACATGAATTAAAGGCATGAGGTAGGTACTGTAACAGAACTGGAGAATGTACAATACTCAGCTCTCAGTAAGCATGTTTCTTGGATAAAGTATTTATTTTAAAATCAATCATAGTTAGAATGTATATCACCTTGGAGCAGTACAATGTTTTTGTTTGTCCCAGTAATATGGAGTTATTTGCTAAAAATCTTCTAAAAATCTATAAAAATTTTCATATAAATTCTGCAGAAACAGCTCACAGGATTTTCAGCTTTATGATCTAGTAATAATGCAAATACAAATATTAAAGTTTCATCAAAAAAAAGAAGAAAAGAAAAACTCATCAGGGTTTTAGATATTCCATACTGTAATTTTTTCCTCTTTTTTTTTTTCCTGAAACTCCCAGATTCTGTAACTATCAGTTCTGCAGAAGTAACTTAAGACTTATTAAATCATTACTGGAAAACTTTCTAATTCAGTTGCATGCAAAGCAAAGTTGATTTTAATTTCTGAATCTCGGTTCTTTTCGAGTTGGGGTTTGGGGGGGGGGGGGGATGTTCTCATTCTACATCGGACAGTTCTTTATGAAAGGTCAGTTTCAGCCTTTCTGTTTTATAATCAATTATACAGTAATTCTCAGTAATTCTGCCAACCTCTCTTGGCTACAAAGATATATTCACACAACCAGGGCTGTTTGGTTACAGTTGTAAGGAATACAGTCAGACTAGAGTGAAGTATGAATTTGTTTTTATTGTCCTACCTGGTGATGAGTATCACTTGAACTACCTTACTCTATAAAGTAACCCCTTAGATTTCACTTAGTTGAAAGACCGAGCTTTTGGACTCATCTGAAAGCATTATATATATATGGAAGCTTATTGAATTCCTTTCAATGTTTACATAATTTGATTAATTCATTAAAAAATCATATCGAATAACATGCATTATAACTCTATTGTATTTTAGGTTTCCTTCCATGGGAATGAAATTGATGGGTTTGATCCTATAAACTGCTACCTATGTGAAAAATACCATGAAATAAACAGCTAGAAAAATGTCATCAGAATAAGTGTTTTCATAGTGGGCTCATAATACATGCCTTTAAAGTATTAAAGTTGAATATTACAATATTTGGGTTTAATGGGGAAAACATTCTACAATGTTAGTTAAGTATTTTCTGTGTCATCTCAAATCAATTGAGGGGGGTCTCACTTTTTCTTTTTTTTTTTTTTTAGGGGACTCTATGTTTCATTTCTGTTTCATTTATTTCTCATCTGTATATCTGAAAGATATGTGAAGAAAATAGGGGAGTATTTTTCTATATTGTTTTTCCAAAGAGTGCTTGTAAACATCTTTTTTTTAATGAAAAAAATCCCAACTATGTTTCTTTTTTATTCATCTTAGAAAGATGACAGTGCCTCAGTCACTGTGAATAAAACAGTACTTTTTATACAGTATTGCTGTATTAAAGAACCTGTTTTTTTAATACATAAGGAATTATAAATGAAAATATTCGTTAATCAACAACTTTCAACTTTAACTTGCAAGCCTATTCCAAAGAACAATAAGGGGATAGAATGGGGAACTTTTCCTTTGGATAGATTTTCTGGCCAGATGTTCTTTTTTACATTGAGGTAAATTTTCTGTATGCTTTGGCTCTTGTTTTCAACTGCTCATTTGGAGAAACAAACTAAAGAAAGAAGATGCTTAAAGAAGTATACTTTTGACCTGAAGACAGCTACTATAAAGCCTCCAATTTTCACTGTACCAAAGAACAAAGAGACTTCAATGAAGCACTGGGTAATAAAATGAAATAATGGAAAATGACTTTGTGAGGTTAAAATAATTGTAGTGATACAATATAGGTTAGACTGTGCCAAGACACAAAGGGACGATTTGTTCTTAGTTTTTGTTTCCAGTGTCCTGTGTTGTTAAACACATCTCACCAAAACATTATCTTAATATCAAAACACATCATCCTTAATGTCTGTCCTACGTGTAGTAATGCTGATTCAAATCTTTCTTGTCCAAACTCTTCACAGAGTTATGCAGGCCTTGCAAAGGCACGTGTTCAGCAACTTATCTAGAAGAGCTGAATTCTTATTCATCGTGTTCAATATCAGCTGCTATAAATTCTTTGGGTTTGTTTTCCATTCCTACTTAAGCTGAATAGTTTCATGCATGTGAAGTAGTATTGATTCAAACAGGACTAAAATGTGTGTGAGCCTGAGAATAGCAAAATCAGGTTCTTTGGATTTTTTTTTAAAGCTGTTTTCTTTGTTAGCTGATTACCCATCTACTTTATTTTACATCCTTAAAGAAAGTAAGATCTTAAAGTTACAGGTCATTTTAGATTTTTATATTTTAACATTATTTTGTGCTTTATGAAGTTTGTATATATGCTGATTCAAATATAAGATAATCATTCCAAGCAAATATTATTTTCATCTCAAATTGCAAAAATATTTGTAGCTCTGAGAATGTTTTCTTGCTACATTACAGTAATGAGGCCACAAATACACTTTCAAAGGCTGTTTGTTAGTGAAATTCTCATTTTTGTAATTTATTAGGTGTTATCTGTGCTATCTTTCTGATATCAATTAAAATGCTTTTCAAAAAGATTTTTATGAAAGCCTAGTTCTCCTGAAGTTAACAGCAACTGCAAATGATAACTGTAGTGGGACCAAGATTTCAACATCAGCATCCACCTGGAATGCAAAGCCCTCTAAGAATAAAAACAGCTTAAAATTCTTCTTGTGAATGAATCTTACTAGAGATCAACACAAAGGCTTAAGTGGAATGTAAAGATAACAGTTTAGTCTGGCTCTGGTCCTCATTCCCGAGATGCATTTCATCCTCTTTAAGCTATATAGTAACATTCTTGATATATACTTCTCTTGTTTATAAATCATTCTAGCAAATGATAAATATGGAAAATGCTACATAGAATAATTTTATTTATTTACTTATTTTAGAAATAAACTGTTTATTGCCACCTTGAGTTTAAATTACATGATTAATTTCCTTTGTTGACATTGCTGGAATTAGCAATGATTAGGGTATTGGTCATAAATCTCTATATACGGAGTAAATTCCTTTTATGGCTGGTGATATTATTAGCAGTCACAGAGGGGCAAAAGATTTTACAAATCACTGAATATGTTTCTAAATAGAAGGATTTTTTTCATCTTTAATGTTCCATTTTTGGGCCTAAGTGTTACTGAAAAATTACTGTTTCATTTGACAGTTGCATTATTTTTTAAAAATTTCTTTTAATGTCTTGGATTGAGGGTGAGTGGCCCCTTTCTAAAAGAGTTTGATGCAATAATGGAAGAGTTAGTCTACTATAAGTAATATTTGTTTGTTTTGATGATCCCGTTTATGTGGATGAACGTTTTTCATTAGAATAGTTTCATTAGTGTTTCATTTTGGAGAACTTCTGTGGAACTTCGTTTGCCAAATAAATCCTGTACAAGCATCAGGTATACAAACTTTGCACTTGACTCAGACAAGTTTTCTGTTTGTTCCATTTTCCTTTTATAGGAAATGTTTCTTGTGAGCAGAACAAATGATAATCTCCATTTCTAGGGCTTGATTCAACAAACACAGCTGCTGTTTTGCATCCTTCACATCACCAGAGTTGCTCATTATCCTGGTTAGCACATACTTGTGCGGTCTGCTAGGCCGATATTATAAAACTATGTTTGACTTTCTCCACCATCCTGCCTTCATTTATACACTGGAGCATTAGATCACACAGTCTCTATAATTCTGCATTTTATAGAGTGCATTATACCCTCAGATCTGCTCTCTGACCAACCCCAATACAGCCTTTGTGTCAACCTTCCTGCAGAGGCAGTTGAATTTGGTCCTGTGCTGAGGGAATTGTGATTGTGGAAATGTAAAGCCATTTACAGAGTCACCAAAATAGTGAATTCATTAGAATAAGATTTTTTTTTTCAAAACTTTAGTTTACTCAGAACTTGCATAGAATAAAATAACAACCAAAGACACAGAATTTGTTTTGTCTATGCAAGGCTACGTTATGACATAAGAGGGGAAATTCAGTCCTGCTCAGAGACCAAATTTCCCAGGTTCTATGAACTGCCAAAAGTCTTTTGTCCCCAAGGTTTTGAGTATCAGCACTTAGCAGGTTCCTGAAATAGCAGAAACTCACACAGGAGAATAATTAAAAATGTGTCTTACAATATGAAGAAGTATGGAGTCATTGAAAATCACCTTTGAGGGGGTAGGATTCTTGTGATCTTTTACATAGTAACTGCAATACAGTAGGCACTTTTCTGAACCTCATGCCATTGTATTTCTAGGAGTAAGGTTTATGGTTAAATGTAATAAAAAGTACAGACCAAATTGAGTTTGATGATTCTATGTAGTGAATGGTACCATAGTGCATTGATATTAACATTTTCATCAATGGAACTATTCAGTCCAAGGTTGTGTCGTACAGACGGTCTCTGAATGGGTTGGAATTTTTTCATAGGGAGTATTTTAACATGCTGTCAGTGCTAAAATTGGCAAATTTAGCTGTCCCACAGGGAGACGTGTATTATTTAAGTTAAAATTCTGTTTGTACAGTAGCAGAAATTTATTTTGATTTTATTCACCCACATCCTTGCATGAGTAACACTATTCATTCAAGCAGCCTCAAAACAGAAGCAGATTTCTGCATGATCTTTCTCCTTTTTGTCTGGGTAAGCTAGGACTTACATTTTTGTGTAGTGGACCCAGGTGACCTATTATTACTTTGGAATACTTTAAATTGTGAAATGTAGTTTCTGTATATCAATAGTAATGAATTGCTAGCATAAACAATCCATGCATTGAAGAGCAAACTTTACAGTCACTCTGGAAAGTAGCAGTGTCATTGTGAAATGTTGCAGTTTGAAAGCCGTAGTGGTGGTGGTGGGGGGAAGGAGATATCAAATCAATATCGGATTCACAAACAGTCTGTGGACCGTAGGTCCGATTGCCTTCCTAGGAGTGAATAGAGTTCCCAAATAGTGTGATCAACTATAAGCTCGACTCTGGCAGTATTGGATTCACGAACAGTCTGTGGACTGTAGGTCCGATCGCCTCCCCCCAAACAAGTAGTCGAGTTCACAAACAGTATGATTTATTCAAATGCAACATTTACAAAGCAAGTTTCGGATGTCAGTACAGGAAATTCTCTACTAGAGCGTGGGGATTTTAGCTAGCTCTGATGTACAAATGTGCAATCATCACTCACCCC
>NW_010581251.1:242372-312848 GCF_000705375.1 Tinamus guttatus | reverse complement strand
CAGTTTGTTCTTTGCAGTTGTCTATGAAAAAAAAATCTTGGTCTGTGTTAAGTGCTGCTTAATTCACTTGCATTTACAACCTTTGGGAAGCATCCTGAAGTGGTCCCATGACTTGAACGAACAAATGCGTTTGTTTTCTCAGCAGAACTTGCCAGGTCACTGTGCACTCCCTCTTCCATTTCAGCAAACACGCGGATCAGAACCACACTGGCTGCTGTGCTCTAGGTCAGGCTGCTATCAAGCTCTCCAACGTTTCATATTGGCTATCTGTTCCTACCATCTGCAATATTGGTTTTGCTATACTATTTAACCATTTGTCTGGTAATTAGATTTCCCAAGATGGATCAGATTCAAAAAAACATAACCAACTTATGCCTATTGCTTTCAGTATCTTCCATTTTGTACATTTTCCACACATGCTGTTATTATGATAGCATCTATTTAACAATTCCATTGGTCTGAGACTTTTATCATATAGTTACGTGATTTTTTTTCCATAGTCATATTTGTTACAAATTCCTCAATTATCAACTTTAAAGCTAGATCTGAAAAAAATGCAGATATTTAGACTCAAAATGACTTTATACCTCTGACATACTATTTTTTATTCTTAATCTGACATACAGTTGGTTTGTTATTTGCACTCAATTTTATGAAAGTGGTGAAATAGATATTTTATTTGGAAGCAGTGTAATATATTAGAATGGAAAGCTTAACGTCTTTGACTTTAGCATAACATTGTGAGTTTTAATGCATTGAATAACATTGAATTTATTCAGCAGATTTTTCTTCCTTTAATGGGAAAAATATCTTTGCTAAATACTTGTCAACTGTACAGCACAACACCATTTATAGTTTACAAGAGAAGCTTTAAAATTCCATTGAAAATCAAGAGATAGGAAAAATGAGAAGTCAGAAATATTGCTATTTAAAGAGACAAAAAAGCTTGTTTTCAACTTGTTCTCATCTGAACAACCGCAAAGAAGTTTGAGGTTCAGTTATAACCACCACATTCTATTTGACAACTTTGAGTTAAGCCAACAATATTTATTCTTCTGCATGTAACTTTCTATTACTTAAAAATTTACATCCTTTTGAAATCCTGAGACGACTATTTTAATATCTCCATTATAAGAGCCTACAGAATGCTCCTCACCTCTTTCTTTGAGAAAGTTCCTGAATGTGAACAAAACCAAGGCCCTTACTGTCATTATTTACATTAAAAAAAAAAAAAAAGCTATTTCTAATATTCCCCCAAAGCAACTGGACAATTTCAGCTCATTCAGCCTAAACATTTCTTAAAAACGGTTTTTGAAAGCACTTTAGAATTTTTTATCAAGTGCATACTGGACAGAAGAGAAAAACCTAACAGGATACCATAATGTTTAGCATTTAAGATTATTATTTATTTGTCCAGTTTTTGTTGCTGTATTTTGCATCTGAAATGCTCTTTCTTCTCTTACACCTCGTCCTGTAGCAAACATCAGCTTGTGTGTGCTGCTAAACCATTGTGATTCAGAGTCTATTAATAAACTCAACTTCCTCTTTAATCTTCCCTTTCACCTTAGCACAGCAATTCACAATAAAGTAAGCTGGTGTCATGGACCAAGATAAACATCCTTCAGAATTAACCATATCAGTCCTCCAAGTCAGCCACGGTTTACCTCTGAATACGTGCAGGAATGGTCAAGTCTTCCTCGGAAATTTAAATGAAGTACAGCCTACATAGAAGAATAAACTTTTAAAAATAAAGGGACTAAATAAGGATTGCAGATAGATAGATAGATAAATAAATAAAAGTAAATACTAAATCCTTTCCCAGCATTTTTGCACCCTAAAAGCATCAGAGACCGTAGGGGGGAATCCATCTATGGCTTCTCTGCTGCCATCAGCTTTATCCTCAATTTACTGGTAGCAAGCAGCAATATAAATGGCAAAGGAACAGCTTTCGCAAGAGATTTCACATTTCTGAGAAACACATACTGTGGTTTTTTTTTTTTTTAACTAGTTGACAGTTACAGATGGTATAATCCCAAATATGGATGTCAATACAATTATACTGGTTGAAAATATTCATTAGAAATATGGCCATATGCTAGCATGCTTGTCATCTTTTCCATCTTATAGTGCAGTGCCTAATGGATGCAATACAATGTGTGTGAGAACAAGCTGAGAATTAGACACCTTAAATGTGCTCCCATTCAACTGGCTACATGAGTATTTGACTATAAATTTAAAGGTAAAATCCCTCTTTTTTTTAATTCTTTTCAGACACAGGCAGAATTTTTCTAATTAGAGAAAATAAGACATTCCAGAGATTTCCATTCTTTTGCACTAATCCTGAATCAATCAGTCCCAGCCAACAACAGAACACAATACCATATACAGAAGAAAAAAATGCAGCTTAATGGCATGAGTATTTTAGAAGTGATGCTATAGGAGACAAGAAGAAGGGGAAGGGTTAAGAAGGGAAGGCTATAGAGAAGGAAAAGGAAAGCCAATAATGGCTGGAACAATAATTATCTACCGATTAAGCAAATGTTATTAGTAGCAAGTCATTGTTACCACCTGCCCCCAAAAAGACAAGAGTTCTTCCTCAGCTAGATAGCAAGCATGGGCTGCAATTCCAGCCTAAATAAAAACAAGTGAACTATTGCAAGGTAATGCTTATCTGTAGCAGATTTGACATTGTATCAGGGGCAGAAAACCACACTCTTCCTCCACCCCTTCCCTTCTAAAAAGTATTTATGGAACAACAACAACAACGACGTATTCCTGTTACAATGCAACTCACTATGGATTCAAGAAAAGTGTCTAGTATCACTGGCAGTTCAGCTCAAACCTCTTGCTATATATATTTAAATGCATCACTAGCATCACACAGGAGGCATGGGGTGGGGGGGGAGCAAAAAGGCTGTCTGGCTTGCAAGGAGGAGGAAAAATTGTAGAGTAAGAGGGTGCCCATCTTCTACCTGCCTCCAGGCAGCCCTTAATTGTGCCATTGCACAGCCAAGGTGTTTTATGTCTTCTGGTAAATTGCTTCTGGTACTAGCAACCAGTAGTTTAAATTAGGCACTGTTGTTCAGCATTGTGCCTGAAGTTAAACACCAAGATGCAGCACATAAATGCACTTCAATAAGCATCAATTTCAGTGTAAAAAAAAAGAAAAAAAAAAGGTCACTAGCAATAATTCACTGCACTAATGAAGACTCATCCTCTATGCATTAATATATTAATATTGTTTGGAATTTCTCTGAGACAAACTGCTACTGTTTAGGTTAGTAGGAGGTTCAAAATATGATGTTTTCCACTTTATTATGGGCATTAGATTAAGAGGACTTTGACCAAACTTGGTCAAAAACAAACAAACAAACAAACAAACAGTAATGGCAAAATCACATACAGAATTTAAAGTCAAACACTGCAAGTCACGAGGGTCACCTACGTGACACAGGTAGGTCACCCTGTAAGACAAATCACTAGAACTTCCTTATACAACCTCTCTGGCTTTGGTCCCCTGTACCTCTTTCAAGACACTCTATTAATGATGACAGGTCTGAAGCTTTCTGAGAAAAGAAGAGGTACTCTGGCACAGCTACCTGTCTCCAGGTTTCAAACTTCAAGCAAATACATTAGGTAAAACAGTCATAGCAAAAACTTTTTGAAAATGCTGTTAACTTTCAGATCTCATCTGGGTTTAGACTGCGACTTAATATATATCAACAAACATGAGAGGAGGCAGGGAGGATTAATCCAAAATGTCTCTCCTCAGAAAGCTGAATTCAAAGTCAAAATATTGTGTAACAGGATAGAGGCGAGGGGGCCATGATATGATCATGACTGATGAAACAGCTAGGGCGAGAGCAGGGGGAAAACAGCATCATACAGAAGAGGACACAGGGCCAAGGAAGAGGAGGGATTTTCAAGCATTTTAACCTATGCCAATGCTGTTTTCTCAATTTGAAAGTGTTTTGATTTTCATTGACAGTTGAGGCAATACTTCTCACCCTTCAGCAAAAGGAGAAGGCTAAATGCAATAGAAGTATGCATTTCAGTAGAAGGAATAACACAGATCTATTAGGAAAACTCATATATCATACAAAAACACTGAATATGCTAAAGCAATTCCATCCTTCAGGAAAAGGACTGTTAGCTGAAAGAAACATCTTCCATTTGGAAAAATAACAAGATAAAAAGCGCCTTTTTTTTTTTTGGCACTAGTATATTTTCTACTGAATCATTCTTAAGGAAATATTCCAAAAAATGAATTAAAATAGGAATGTTTTATTTTGAGAAAAAGGTAAAACAGGAAGCCAGAAAGGAAGAACTGAATGAATAACTTTCAGATAGATCCTCTTAGGTTTAGTTCTTTTTGTTGCCACAGCAATAGAGAATCTGTTGAGAAAGGGCCCCAATGAGGCATAGTAAATATTCCCATTCGTTTCCCTCAGGTCTGTGGCCACAATTTATAATTAATTGTGCTGACAGCAAATTGAACAACTTTACAACTATAAAATCTTCAAAGGCTTTAAAATCCCCATTGTAACAAAGGAGCATTAATAAATACGCCAGCACTAAAACCCCCACTCACTGCTGTTTTTTAAATAATTTTGCAGACACTGCATAGGTGTAAGACCAGATCTTGCATTAAAAAAAAAAAAAAGACTAAATAGGAAGGTGACTATGGAACATGAAAGAGTTGGTAGGAAGAAGAAAGGGATTATAATGCACCATAAAAATCAAAGTGTCTGCTCAGTACAACTCAACTACTTGAAGAGGACCAAAGAAGAAACAATGCTAAGAAAACGGGTCACAGTTTTTAGACAGCTACTGGCATACTGCATCAGAGCTTACCTTGGTACCATCTAGAGCACCCCTGGAACCTCTAACACTTGCACAGACTCACAGAAACACAACGGTGAAATAGTTAGCACAAGAAAAGCCTCATCTCCATTACTAGCTTCTCCTTTCCAGTGCTGAAGGAAAAGTTATAAAATAGTTCCCTGAGAGAAAGCTAGAAACTACAATTCTTTACTTCATCATACACTTTAAACCCTATAATATCAATTACATCTACTTAAATTTATTATCAACAGTGTTCCTCAATTTGTACTTGGCTTTTATGTTTGTTCTGTTCTTTTGGTGTTCTGTTTTAACCTGATTTAGAATCACAGACTAGTGAATACAGCTGAGTTAGCACAGACACCACTGTTATATTTCTGTTTTCATCCCTTCTAATTTTTTCATTTTTTCCTCCTATTCCTTTCTATGTCACACTTGAAACTAGATTATCAGATTTCAAAATAGATCATTCCAGACAGTGATTGAAAAGTCAGCTTGCAGTGTACAAGTGATGAATGATTGATTTGACTTTAGAAATGAAAATTTGCAGAAAAACTTAAACATCAGTGTAGATGGGTCAACAGAAAATTCAGCAAGAAAGCAAGCATTGTGGTCTCAGGCATGGCGGGTGACATCACAACATTATCTCTGGTCTCTACACAGACTCTCATTCCAGCCACATTAAAAAACAACACAACACAACCCACACACACAAAAAAGGTGATATAATAAACCAGAAGAACAAAACTAGTTTGCATTAAAACCAATAACTAGTTACTTAGAAGAATCGATTTCTAGATTAAATATGGCAACATAGATAAAGTTGAGTAGGAGCCACATTCACTGGTTTCTTATCTTAAACCTTCAAAATTAAATCAGTACTCATGAGCCACAGGATCCTTAGATGATGGACCCACCGTTATTTAGGGGATCTTGATCTCTTCTACCATATTGTTCTGATTTCCAAGTCTGAAAAGCCTCAAAGTTTACCTAAAAAGGGGTGGGTGCTGAGTGTATTATTGCAAGATTTACAGTCTGAGGTGTAAAAAAACTTTTTCTACCCAATTCATTTAAACAGAAAATGCCATTTTTAACTAGAGTGAATGAATAGGAAATATCTAAATTATGATCAGACCATGCCAAACAAGCAATGCTGAGATGAGAAGCTTGCAGTGAGACTGAATGGTAATGTTAACTAATGTTAAACTTTTCTTTTAAAACTTACTAAATAAGCACATGCTATTTCAATAACACTGCACAACTCTTAAAACTTCCCACTTAAGACAGGGCTTCTTTTTTACCCAGATCAAATAACATGCAAATAAGGCAGTAAACAAAGCTTCCCAAGGCTGATATGCAAAAGTTCATGACTTCAAGTAGGAAGATTTAAAGAAACCACTCTCACCACAATTTTGGCAGGTTAAAAAAGTTTAGCAGTAGAAGAGTTAGTACAGCACTCATGCTTTCAGAAATAACTTGGAACATTCTTTTAATATTTTTCCATACGCTCGCAATGTCGCACATAAATGACTACTAAATTAACACAAGCTACCTGGAAAGTATTTCAATTCGTAATTATTAAGTCTCCTGGAAGGGACCAGATTCTTTTCTTCTCACATATACACAAAACTCAGAGAAGTAATATTTGTCCACAAAACTATGAGGTTACATAGCTGCTGTATAAAGCAACATTGCTGCTGAGACCTGCGACTCCAAACACTGTGCCTTACCTTGCAGCACATGTTCACCATTTAACTTCAAAGACGTTCATAAACTTCAAAAACCAAACAAGGTATGTTATCTTTAAAACTTACCCTTACAGGAATCCCATATCCTTCAAACTCAGGGACATGAGAAAAAATAATTTGTGTTTTTAATCCACCAGGAAAAAACACTGCTTCTATAAAGTTCGTATCTATGTTGCCATCAACTGATAATAATCTCTTGTATTTTTCATTAACAATATGAGACCATGAAAAGGATCTCATATAGTAAGATAACAACAGAAACAAAGCTATAAAGATTCTGGAAGCAGGGTAGAAGAGAGAAAAGGCAGAAGAAAACAAAATTAATTTTTAAAGAGAGACAGAGAATAAGTTACACTGGAAGCTATTTTAAGACCTAAGTACAGACTTTTAGGAACCCTCTTCATTTTCCCCATCTGGAAGGCAAAGAAAGAAGCCACAATATCCTCACTCAGGGGTGCAAATCGAACTGAGATACTCCATTTATTGCTCTCAAAATAAACAAATGACTTGTTACACTGGAAGAACACATTTTTCCGAGTGTATTGGAATATTACTTCCTGTCTCCCCCATATTCCCAATTCAAATCTCCCATAGGCACCTAACAGGAAAACTAAAATCATTTTCCATCCCACGGTGGGGTGGAGATGTAGAGACAGAAGAACAGCACAACTTGTTCACCTGCACAAGTACAGCAAAGTCAAACGGCCACTTCCCCCATAGCAAAGGGCCTTTCCCTGCTGCTTCTCATTCCAAGCCAGGCATCTGAAACAACAAGCTTCAAGGACAACTTCACCTCACCTAGAGTTAAAAACAGCCCTATGACTACACACAGCAAGATGCCTGACCTTGATCACACAGCCTAGGCAGTTCACAGCAGTTCCAGCAATGCAGTAACTCACCTGCATCCAAATATCACCTGGGGATGCTTGTTTGGGTTACCTAAGATTTTGAACATCCATTTTTCTTTGCATTCAATGACCGTACAATGACCATAAATGCTAAGCATAACGGATTAGGATTGATCTAGACCAGGACTACAATTATTCAGCACAAAGTGACTCAAGTGTAAAAGTCCTGAACTGAATCACAGCTGAATGATGAACGAAGTCGCGCCCTGTGATTGAATAAACTGTGTCCTCGGGTAGCTCAGCATCTGTACCCAGAAGATGGACTGAAGAGATTCCACAATTTGTGGAGAGAAAAATAACGTGAACCTTTGATATGTCTCTGATTTATCCTAGCTTGAGATATCTGTGTCTCTCTGTAATATTTTTTTTTCTCCAGAAATCCAGACTAAGCATTATGGAAAGAAAAGGCTGACATTCAACCAATGTCTTTTTTCTTTAATTATCTGATCAGATGTAGAATGTTGTGATTTTTTTTTTCGTCAAATCAATTAGCAAATTCACATTTTCAAAACCAGTCGCTAATTCAAATGGCCAGTGTTACAGGATTGATTTTGAGGCACATACCTTTTTTATTCCATTGCCCTTATAATCACATGCTCGTTTTCCAGGAAGCATGCACTGATTAAAGATGATAAAATTAGAAACTATTTTAAAAGACAAAGCATGATCGAAGTAAAATGTGTTTGTCTCCCATTCTGATTCCTCAATTCTGCTTCTAATTGTGGCCTTTGAATTTTCAGGCATCATGAGAAAGTCTTGCCCAAGAATCCGTCACTGCTGGCTATCAAGGCAAATTTAATAAAGTATCATTAGAAAGGGGTTCTGAGCAGAGTTTACAGGGAAAAGCTGCAACCAGATTTTTTATTCCAATTTGCTGATTCATTGGATTGGAAACATTTTGCTGAGACATTTGACATTTTTTCAATGTCAAAAAACATTTTACTGAAGTCAGAGAGATTCCAGAGAAAACCTCAGTCTGGGACTGGGGCCCAACATCCCCAGCTCCGAGAAAACTAGAGAGGAGCTCTGTTTTTCAGACAGTTCCCAAAGTTTGTGAGGGAAGCTAACTTTCAAATAGATGGAATTACTATTCTCCAGTCAGATCTTTTACTAGAAATAAGTGTGTGTGGGAAAACAGAGCGGAGAATGGGAAGGAGCTAAAAAAAAAATGTGGTAATGCTTTTGATCTGTCCCTACTTGGAAGGGAAGGGGGGAAGATGGGGGAAAAACCAGCAGAGTAAAAATTAGAGTGTTTAATTTCTCAGAATTGTTCTAGAACTGATTCTACTACTCTTAATGTAATATAAGAAATGCCCACCTAAAATCTTTTCTTGAATATACAATCAATCTCCAGAGTTTAAAAAAAGAGAGAATTAAACAAATCCTTTACATTTCAAGATAAGTCAGTACTATATTTTATTAAGATGACTACCCTGGGGGATTCTCTGTGCTGGCTGTTTGGGGATGCCCTCCACCCCAGAATTGCATACTTTGACCATTCTGTCCTCTGTACTCCTGGCTCACGTTATTGAACAGATCCATCGGAATCTGTAGACTATTTTAACAGTGATATTACTGCAAACCTAGCAACAACATCCTTCAGAATAAGAAGGATTAACTGTTTTAATAGCCCTTAAAGCAATGATTGTTATCTTAAGAACTATCTTCTTTAAAGTCCTTGTCCACTTGTCACACCCGTATTGGTAGAGAACATACAGAACTCTGTGGAAGATACCAGATAGAGGACATCCACATAAAGCTATTTTTAGAAATAAAGAGATAAATAAAAAGAAACCTCACAACTTTCTTTCACAGTGACTAACGAAACTTGTTTATTACAAAACTTCACCAGCTCCTCCCTAATGTTTATACATTCTTTATAGAGTTTTGAGGTGCCTATACTGCTACATATTTTCTATCTGATGAGACTGACAAGGATAATTATTCCTTTTTCAGAAGGCACAGTAGATAAACTTTAAACTCTTGCCCATTTTCAAAGGAAGAAAATATTTCTCCTGCACAAAGTCTCCATTGAAGGTTCCTGTTTTTACTACAGTAAGAAAAATAGCAGTGCCCTGGATAATTTGTTCATGTATGCCAATAAAAGCACATTGGACTGTAGCCAGTGTTCACCTCACAGCACTTCTAGTAAGCACCTAAAGAGTTTTAAAGTTCAATGAAAAGCAAAACTTCTCTTCCCTCTATTCTTAGCCTTTGTTATAAGGACCACTCCTAATGCTTATTACTTGATTTCATTATACATTTATCTGTGTTGCTCTGAAAAGTGACTTGAAGGAAAATATGAGACCGGAGAATAAAGCAAAACTTTTAAAAAAGCTCTTTTCTGGTAATAGTTTTCAGATAACTTTATACTACATTTAAACTATGGTAAGCATGTACCCTTTTGAATTCCACTCTAATTAAAAATGACAAAAGATACTAACATACATTAATGTTCTAGACACAAGGAATAGAGGTACAGAGAATTAAGAATCACATTGACAAAAGCATTTCAGCGCTTACACTTTCATGCAGGACTTTGATCTAGGCGATTGCTATTCGACCTAGGGCAGGTCTGCGGCAGAGCCAGAGACTTAACACAAAGCATTAAACACCCCAGAGAAAATTCCTTGGAAGTTAATCAGACTCTCGTGAGGATCTAACACACATATGTCCTTTCTCCCGCAGCCAAAACTTTTCTAAACAGTTTAACACTCATAGAAAGGAGGGCCGAAAGGAAAAGAAATCATCCAGGCTGTAGCAACTGCACCTATATACTTCCCCCAAAGTATTTGCCCAACCTGCTATTAGGGGCTGCCAGCAAGACACTGAAGCCCTTGGGAATCCCAGAGCAATCAATAAAAGAAACCCTTGCTGTAGTTTAAACTTATTACTTCTTCTAGCAATAAGTCGAAGAAACCGATGAGCTTATTAATAAAGAAAAGGAAACAGCAACAGGCATTCAATCAGCATTAAAACAAGCTTATAAAATACTGTTTCTCAGTCTTGTTTGATGCAGAACAGCTGATACAATTTGATACAGCTGATTTATTAATAGAGCAAAACTGCAAACTCTTCTCTCTTTTACAGCTTATCACTCATACCACCACTGCAATAGGCCTACAAGGATGATGTCTCACACATACCATCTCATATATTTTTCCAACTAAGCAATCCAAAGTAAGCAGACATCAACCTTCTATTCTCCCATAGGAGCAGGAAAGGCAAGTTTGAGGGGAGGGAGATGGGGAAGGGTGGAAATATTACAGTTACTTCATCTATATATTATCTTTCATTATCTCAATGTTTTTCTAAACTGTATCCCCTTGCTTTGTCAACTTTCTATAACCCCTTCTCTTTCCTCATGTTGCTTAATTTGGCCTCATGCTTTTCTCCTCCTTTCCCTTTTGCCATGCACACACGCAGCAAACTTTTTGAAACAAAGTTTTCCAGGAAAAGAAAATAACTCCACTGCGACCCCAACGATACTTACCCATGATGTCCAGGGCCTTTCAGGGAGTGACTCAACTCGCTGTCAGCATCTAGTTGTCCTTTACCTCCTTTCTGACTGGGCTGGGTGACCACGGAGATAGCTAACACCGGCAGCTATAAATATTTCCCAAGAGGTATCAAGGAAGCAAAAGAGGCAGCCTTTTTATTTGTTTTGTGAATGGACATGATAGTTGAGGTTTCCAAGCTATTTTCTTTAGGCTTTCTGACTGCTCCTAGACCTGACAGGCAGGTTTAGATGAAACAGCAGAAGCAATTTCCTACTCTAATCATCTGTGTCCTCTTTCTGCCCACGACTACCTCTTCACAAGTGTGCAAAAAAATCGGACCTATAACTTCTTTTGGGCCAGCAGAGCTTGTAGTCTAGCAGAGGAGTGAGCTGAAATTCACCAAAAAAAAAAAAAAGTTACACGGCACTAATAGCTCTTCTCAGGGATGAGGTAGTTTACTGGTAGCAGTAACGTGGCCAGACATCCTATGTCTGTTCACCTATGAGCAGTTTTGAGAGTCCCCAATTTATCCATGCTTAGATGATATTTTAAAGCTTTTCTTCACAAATGAAACAGGTAGCCATTAAGAGACTCCCTATCCCAAACTGGTATTTTGCAGAAGGCTGCAGAACAGGGGCCTGCACTTATGCTCTCTTATTTTTTGTGATTTTTTTTTCCATCAGAAACTTCTCCCTGTCTCACTCAACACATTGTTAAGGTCCTCAAAGTATTTCTATTGTCCTTGAGGTACCTAGTCTTTATTAATTTGTAAATACCGAGTATCACCGATAGTTATCAGTGGTAGCCCAATGCCTAGTCTATAAAAGTCTCTCTTGAAACAAAGATTTCTCAGTGCTCAGCTTTGTACCTCTTCTCCTCCATGGTGAATTGCTTCATGATGGCCATAAGGCCCCTGGACTCAAATCTGTGGACAAGGTGCCACCTTGTCCTGTAACACTCCTGCCAGCCCTGCCTATTTGATCAGCATCAAGAGCTCTTCAAACTGCTCAAGAGGCACCAAGTCTTCTGTGTATCCACTGAACAACCAAATACCTCCCTTCTCATCACTGCCTGTCTATACGGACCAGGGAGCCAATGCGGTTTTGACCCTCTTCACTGCATAGGAGGACAGTGGGAATGCAGCAATTAATTAGGATGTGGCACTGCATGTGATGAACACAGAGGTTACCCAATCATTTGCTGCCCATGACTATCAAGGTCAATAGTCATTGCCAAAGGCATCAGCACAATTAATATCTGTCCAAGCTAACTACCTTCATACCCTTTATTGAAGGAAAAGCAACATGACTGGTGACCAGAACACTGAAGGTGACATTTAGACAAAATACATATCCAATGGTTTTGCTTCCTTTGCTGTTACTCAGATTTGTGACTCAGTTCTTCCAAGTGTATTTAAATATCCGCTGTTACCAATATCAGGTGACATTAACAGGAGCTATAATGTACCCATTTCCTCAAGAAGTTTAGCAAACAAAACTGACGCTAATCAGATCAGGGAGGCCACGGATTATATAAATTAGAAAGGGAGAAGTCCACTGAATTCAGCCCTTTTCCTGCTGCAAGATTGTTCACCTGGGCATGAGCCGTGGCTGCTCTCCAAGTTTACTGCTAGAGCAGCACATCTTGAAAGTTTTACACCACTAAAAAAGTGCAGATGAAACATAGTGTCTTCTGCCTCTGCTAGCAGAAATGTACTGCTGAGAGCACAACTGAGCACCCCTTCCAGTTGTAACCATGCTTCCCTGTAACTTCTGCAAAATGCTGCTGTCACTGAGCATCTCCTCTTGTGCCCTTCCAAAGCTGCAGTAATCAATCTGTAAGGGAATGCACAGAGGGCTTCAGAAAGGCATTCAGTTTGGATCCTTACATCTGACTGAAGAACAGGGTATCCCAGAGTTCAGTTAGTAGCCTTGAGAAATGCTAACACCAGTCAACCTTTGTAGATAATCTTGAATACCCAACTTTCTAGGGATTGGCAGAGGCAGGTGGAAGTACACTGTTACTAGATCAAATGGAGGCATTTTCAACCAATAATCTCAAAGACCCTGGTTGCTTCTCAAAGATTGAGCCCTACTCCCCTCCACCCCACCAATTCTCTCTTCTCCCAATGAAGAAACAACTCACAGCTCAGTTAAAGAAAAGAAAAATCCCTGGTGCATTTGTGCCCACTTCTGTAAGGAATCTATTGCAAAATTATATGTTGATGGCAGAGAGGGGAAACATTAACCACTACACACCCCAAGCCATCCTCATTTCGAACATCTTTCCCTGCTACCAGAATTCATTAGTGAGTAGCAGGGGCTTGCATTCAGTCCACCCCTATCGGGTTTTAGCTCTGCTTAGGTAACAGCAGCTTCTCCAGGCACATGGGGCTTCCCCTTCCGCGGCACCAAGCGCTTTCACTCCAGCGGCAAGCAGAAGTGGCCACCGGCTCCCTTCGTACCTGCACGGCCAGCAGCTCGGCCCCACGCTCCCTTTCCTAGGCCTGGCGCAACCCGGAAGCTCCAGTGACACTGAACATGCACTTTCCTTTTAATCATTAGCAGAAATCGCCACGCTGCCCTCCCCACACACGAGCAGGCGGCTCTGGCCCAGGATCAGGAGGACAAAGTGCTCCTGTGATCCCAAGCCAGCAGCAGCAATGGCTCGCCCGAGGCATTTCGGGTGTACATTGCACTTTTCGTTCTCCGCAGCAAAATGCAGTGCGATAAACCGCGGCAGATACCTCCTTTGAATGGTTAATGAACAAGCCTTTAATTCCTGAAAGCTGCGCCTAGTGCATATGATAGAAAGACATTCTCTAGGGAGGGCTTTTTAGGGAGGACATTATACACTTTTGGATTTGCTCTTGAAATATGTAAAAAGTCATGTCACATAGCTTGCATTTCCCTAATATTAGGCTGCTTTTATTCAGTGTTTCTCTACTTGCCCTGTTTTATTATCCTCTGTATAGCAGACTATACATGATTCATGAAATTAGCTGCAAGTCATATTAAAAGCTAATGCCAAACGGACCACGACTAATTTTCCAGAGATTATTTCCAAAACTGTCCATGTACAGGCAAGGAATGGAAAAAATCCGTCACTCTTGAGTCACACCACTGGCCTGAACACAGGGTCATTCTGAGTCAAAAACTGGTATTTAGACTCCCCTCTCCACAGGGGCAGAGGGCTACAAAGGGTGGAAGAAACAGTCATAGGTTAAGATTTGTACTTTTTCACTGATCTACTAAACAAAAGGCTGTATAAAACTTGAGAACTTTGGGATGTTTTGAAGGCAAAAGAATAATAAAAGAAATCACAGGTAGCATAATAGAGCATTTTTGAATTAGCTGGCGAGAACTTAACCTCTGAACTATATTATGTACTCTCTGCCATCCACATCCTATAAAGTTCAGCTGTGTTTTTCTCCCCAGCCCTACAGCCAAGGCCAGTGGGGAAAAAAATATAGTTCACACAATTTTCAATCTTAAATTTTGTTTTGGTTGTGGATATATACATCCCCATCTCCACAAGGATAATCAAAATTATTGATAGACTTACCAGAAGGAAGTGATGAACTTTCAGAAGAACCTATAAGCAGGATGCAACGGATAAGGTCATGACATTACACTGGATTTGGGACTGGAAGCCAAAATAATTTTTTAGCCCAAATAATCATTGTAAGTCAACTGTTTAATAGGCTTAAAGATGGCACAAATTAGAAGGGAAAGAATACTGAAAAGGAAGTGCACCAGGGGATGCAAAACAGGCTCTCCCCAAATGAAAGCTATGGTTATCCATGTTTTTTGTTTTTTTCCCCTTCCAGAAAGTCTTAAGTGAAGGGAGGAAGCAACCATAGATCAATCACCCAGCTCTTTCTAGACTTTTTTTTTTTAATACTGATTTTGGAAGAGATTCTAGTTTCACTAGAAACAAGAGATTTCATAGATCAAGATAATTTTCAGGAAAAAAAAAGAAAAAACGGCATGGGTATTATTTGCTTATGAAGTATCACAATTAGGCGGCCATTTCTGTAACTCTTAATAGGAACTTCTGAAACCTAAGAAAAAGATTTATTTCATCATCATACGCTTCTGATATTAAATCTCATGCCATGCAACTTGTATGTTACACACATATTCCGCTCAGAATCCCCGAAGTATTAGTCTTGCCCAATTTGAAACCTGTATCAGGAAACCTGATGGAACTTTCTAAATGCTGCAAACTAACAAAAGAGTTCTCGAAAGGAAATTTACTCTTCCCCGATTTGAAGTCTTCTGCTTAATCAGCTCATAGAAAAACTGTATCTTCTCATGCACCCCCACCTTTTTTTTTATTATCATATGAAGGAAAACAATATGTCAGTTGCCAGTATCAAACTGGTAAAACATAAAAATCAGATACCTAAACTTAATAATTTTGATAAATTTTGAGCAGGAAAAAAAAAAGAAAAACAGCTGGAGGAGCTGCCTCTATTTTAAATTCTGACTTGGGGCTCAAGTTGGTTCTCCAGTCATATCTGTGATTTTTTTTAAATTATACACAGCATACTGTGTTGAATACACCAAAAGGTGAGCATATCACTTTTATTTTTCTACTTTTTAATAAATCACCACCCATAAAAATGGTATCTGGAAATGAAGAGATTAGAATTTAACTGTTAAAACCTACAACTTGAACCTGCCTGGGTTCAGTGAAGGGTCCACAGAGGTAAAGTTTAATTATTTACAATTTTTTCCATGAGAGTAGATTCCAAGGTCATTTATTACCAAGTGTGAATATAAACCACTGGTTTTTGTTTTTACAGTGCAATCACTGGCACTTAATAAATAGCTGTAAGGTGAGTAGGGGGAGACATCTACTCTCAAACAAAAATTGAGAGATGGAGTTTGTGCGCCAGAGGCACAACAGAGCATAAATGTATTTGTAAAAGGGGAGGAAAAAAAAAAAAGCAGAGGGAAGTATTCCAAAACAGGAAGGTCATGAAACCTCCCTCAAACAAGCAGGGGCTGAAGCTCAAGCCCATGCTGAGAAAGCAACAGCCATCACCCTCCTATGCCCACAGGGTCCACCATGCACTTGATATTGGAAAGGCTGCTCATCACCTGTGGATCACACTGCCCTCCAGAGGTGCAGTCTAAGGTCACCCACATGGTCCTCTCCACCACACGACTCCTTTGTGAAGTGCCACCATGGACCATTTTGTGGGCGTAGGATGGAGTCGACAGTGGGCAGGAGCAGCGGGCCAGGGTGCTTTGGCTCCTGAGACCGAGTGGCCACGCACAGGGAAGAGCAGGAAAAGCCCACGCCTCCCAAGCCAGGCAAGCACAAAGGTTTCAAAAACAACATACACTTGGGAGCAGAGGCAGAAATACCAGCTGGCCCCAGCTATTTGCAGAGTGATATGGCCCACAGATCCAGCATGGGCTTTTGCAGGCACTTCCACCAGAGCCAACCCTCCTAAGTGCAGAACTACCTACTCAAGCCCCTCATGACCAGGGGATTCAAACTGATATGAAGTTCTTCCTCTAAGGCTTGCATGTCATCACAGGTGCCTGCGTATTTGCATCTTTATTCCAGTGACTCTAATGATCCTAAAGTCCTCATTTCACACTGCACACAGAAACAGACTATTTCTCCTCATTCTACTTTGGTGAGACAAAACCGAAAGGTTCAAGAAGGAGAAAGAACGAAAGGAGAACAGTGATGAATGGACCTCCACAGCAAGCATTACAGCATAACTTGGGACAGCATTTGAGCTGTCTATGGCATGGTTTCTTGCATCCCCTGCATCATTGAGTTTGAGCCCTCACAAGCTCCCCAAGTCATGGCTCAGGCCACTTCCAAAGAGGATCCAGAAAAAGTCCAGATGTCTTGCGATCGGGAGGAAGTCTTCCTTTGAGAATTATATAACTTAATACAAGTGAACAATGCTCAATTTGCAGCACCTGCCTTCTGAAAACAGAGGTTTTTTAGGTCACTAAGATCAGATATCACAAACTAAGGCATAAAATGTTATCTAGCCACTTTGTTGGTTGACTTCAGTCTGTATTTGTACTAGTTCAGACTTGTATTTATGGTTTAAGTTCCCAAAGCACATGATTCTTCTTCTAAGTCAAAGAAAATGTCATGTTATGCACTACTAGTTAGTGTGCACTGGACCACAAAACACCATTTGTAGGACAAAAAATTTGGTAGGATACGTAGTACTCTGGGCAAACAATGGTGTGTTTATGCTATGTGACGACAGCAGGAGCAAAAAGCAGTTCTTGGTCACATGAAGAAGGAAAGTCCTGTGACTCAACAACGTAACTAGTCAGCTACAAAATGAATATATACAAAAATATCACTGAGATTAAAGTAGATAAGTTTTATTTTGGTGAACCAATGGAATCTCTATGATGCCACTGAATTACTTTTAAATAGGCAGAAAGGAACAGAGTAAGTTAAAGTATTGGAGGCGAGTACAATGTGACAAGCTTATATATATATATATTTTGATTTTCTTCCTACATATTACTTGTGTAGCCTTAGCAGTAAATATTTTGCTGCTGGCTTGTGTCAGAGGGAGAGCCACGGAATGCTATTCAATGTTTTAAAGACAGTCTAGAATAAGAATTTTAAATAACATTCATCCCAAATACATATGAGCCTTTATTTCTAAAGCTTTATCAATTCTATAGTGATTTATCAAGACCCTTTGAATACCAACCCATTTAAGTACCACAAATACATTGTGCTGCAAGAGAAGCCTTAGCTTCTGCCTATCTCTTGGCTTGCAACTCCTTAAGCCAGTTGATACTCAGCAAACAACCTACAAGGAGCTCCCTGACCACCAACAATAAGTAAATTTCTCCATGTTTGTCCCATCCTTACATCCTGTTATATCTGAATAAGGTATCTGAGAAGATCATTGCTTCCAATCTGGGAATCAAAGGGCACTCAATGCCCTTTTAGGGTACCTATGGTTAAGAGGGACAAACTAAAAGAAAAGCATGGCAGGGACAGAAAAAGGCAGAAGCACAGAGTAAGAAGGGGTCAGTGGATGTGGGATGGACCAGCAGAAGTCAGGAGAGCATGTTTCTGGAGATCAGTGGCATGGCCCAATTGGCTAACACACAGCAAGGTTCCTGCAGACGGGTTTAGCACGGCTTGCAGGGTCCCTGGTGACCCAGAGATCCCAGCTCAGGAAGACATCTGTGTTTGCAACAGTCTTGCTGCAGCTGTTTATACAGCCCCCTTCACCGAGGCCTCAGGATAGGGGCCGCACGGGGGAGGGAGATTGAATTACGAGCTTGGTTCTCCAGCGCACCGGAGAGCCAACATTTAATATGCAGCGCAGGCAATCTGTCAGGTTGTAAACGGATATCAACGTTCAGGATTAGCACTGAAAAAAAAGAATTAAAAAAGCAAAAAACCCAAACACACTGAAAAATCACAGTACCGCAATGTGCCCAGATATGCTTGAATTTGCCTCTTTGGACCTACCATATACATTGGGGCCACAGAAAGAAGCTGAGCGCAACTTAATGTTTTGACTACCCTACACTACAGTTTGTCATGACTCCCACAGACAAGAAGCTGTCTTAAGGCAATACGCTTGAAAACAGTCACTCAGGACAGTGTTGAAAGTGCACTGCATTAGAAGTTATGCCCAAAAGATAGGAACAAGTTTTGCTGTTCACACCGAGAAATTAAATAAGCGCTTTGCTTCCACCAAGAGTAATAGTGCAAGCAATATTCTGAGCAAATTCCAGGTACTTGAACAAATTGCAGCACTTGAAATGGCATGCTGCTTAAAACCCCTGGTGGTTATAGTAGCTGCTGGCAAACCAAAAACCTGCTTCCTTCCACCCTTCCTCTCTGCAGAGCAGACAAATGACCTCAGTGGTGGGAGAAGGTCAGTGTAGATCTAAGACGAGCCATTTTCACTATCTGGTTTCCCTAACTAAATTCACATTCTGGAGGCAAAGACAGCTTTATTAAAAAAAAAAAAAAAAAATGGTTAATTCTTGCAACTTGAAAGAAAATGCAGGAGTTGCAACAACAAGCACCTCAGCCTTCAAAGACAACCCTCTCCTGCAAGACAAGTCCACACTAGCATGAGCAATCTCAAAAACACTCCCCTCAAAAGAGATGGGAATCTAAACCCTTACATACCCCTCAAACTGCCATTGTACTTGGTACACTAAACCAAATCACTCTTTTGCAGCTCAAAGTTAAGGATCCCCTGTTTTTTTTTTGTTGTTGTTGTTGTTCTTCCCAGCATCTTTGGATCTCTCCTGACTTCCACAAGAAAGCACAAACTCGGTGGTCCAGAAGCTGCTTCAGACAGCTTCTTAATGCTCCAGAGATTTCTAAAGTTTCAGATTATCAAGCCTCAGCATTTTTCCAACAACATGCATCCTTAACTATACACTGGTAACTATTTTAGTGGAAAGCAAACCTAAAATTAATTCTAAGTAGAAAAGCTACTGCACTCTTTTATGGTTTGGCTTTGACTCTCTAGTCTCAAGTATGTACTAAAGCCACGGTAAGAAGCTGTGCAAAGAGCCACTGAGTATACATCAAATAATGTAAATGAAAGGTTGTCCTGGAGTCCACAAGTCCAACTACTCAGCACTGCAAACTGCAGCAGGGGAACCTCGACTCACTTCAACATCCGCTCACACCAAGCCAAGTTCACCTCATTATCCTTGAACCTCTTTCTCCCTCCCTTTTCCCCCATAATGGTCAGCTGGTAGCAATTTTTCTTTTCACCAATTAGCACTGAATCCCCAACATCTTACAACACCCAGAAAAAAAAAATTACTATAATATAATTAATTCCCTGTAGCTCCTGTTTCGCTCATAGCTCAGTGCTCATTTATAGCAGGGTTACACCTTCTTGCTCACTTGCTAATACACTACCAGTAGGCCTGTAGTTCTGGCCACAGGGAAAATGATAAAAATAGTCATTAATTTTTTTTCATGTACAAAGGTGGAATTGTAAAGATAGAAATAAATGAAGCATCTGAAAACCCAACAGTGTTCTTGTGATAAAAATCCAGCTTATTTCCTTTCTGTGGAGCTGACGTATTTCAACCAACAGTTCCACAGTGGCCTGCAGACAGCTTCAGCTAATAAAAAGTGGTCTTTGAACATATTTGATAAATACTGAGATAATGAGAAAAATAAAGGAAATAAATTGTAAAAACAATCTTGAGGTGGATGTACTTTTCTGGGTGTACTTCCTCCTCAAATTAGTTCGCATCTCTCTCTTTTTTTATTTTTTTTTTAAGGAGTACAAAACGAACACTAAGAGTAAAGGCAACAGTTCTGGTCTGATAAACAACAACATAAAAATGGCACCTTTGCACTCAGCAGAGCTGCCTCCGGTGTGCAGTCAAGAGTAATCGCTGCTGACTAGGGAGATAAATAAGGGTCTACTACTTTCACGCTTGTTTGAAATATATCAGTGCCATTGTAGCGAAGCAAACTGAATTCTATTGTATTTTCTATAGAGCTAAGTTCTTCATTAATTTTCAATTACATATCTGGACAGTTCCTGCTGCACCACTCAATAGCAGGTAATGGGATAAAGAGAGCACGTCAGAGCAAGCTTTGGTCTGCAGAAACTTTATGAGGTGAAAACATTCTGCAAAGAAGCCTGTTCTACCGTGCTGGCAAATGTTTAATCCAGAGCCAAAAAGGAAACTCCAGCCCTATAAAGCTGCTTTTAAACAAGCGCTTTCCAAACTTAAAGGCTTGAAGGGCTTTTCTCACAAGAGAGACTTTTTACCCCTTAAAGGGTAAAAAGTACAGCAACAAATCAGTAAGCAAGTATGTTGGTATCAAAAAGATTTGCCAGTTTTCACTGCGAAAGATTTATGTTATATGTGTATTTTGCATATGTATCATATAGAATAAAAAGACAATATACATATAGTATGCATAAACACCAACTCAGTGCACAGTACGGGCCAGAAGAAAAAACATAAAACTAAAACAAACTGTACTCCCTGTACGCTGGTATACATAAGGCATAACACTAAAATATGTTTTACAGGACTGGTTAGCAATGACTAACAAGAAACATGCAAGTTTTCAGCACTTAAAACTGGCAAGCTACAACTGTTAGGAGCTATTAGAAACATTATGAGAGGAAACATATGCCTGAAAATGAGAGTTTAAAATAATTTGGAATATATTTCAACAATATTTATAATAAATAGTTATTAACAGTGCATGTTCTTTAGAACCTAGAAGTCAGATAAGGATGCCTCGAAAATAAGAAGCATATAGGGAAACGGGGAACCTGGCTGATATTTTCATTGTTGTTTTCATACTATCAGGCATGCATGATTCCAGTTTGAAACTCCTGAAAAGCAACTATTTCTTTTTAATGAAGTATCACACATACCACATTTCTTTCTGGAAGTGACTGCATGTTTCTTGCCACCTCATTAAAAGTCAGTGTTGCTCTTCTGTACCACTCTTTCTCTGAAAGCACACCACAAAATTATGATATCAAGCCTGAAACTTCCAATGAAGAAGTCAAACAATATTTTACTCTAAGCTCAGCAGCTTTTCTCCTCCTTTTCAAAAAATAAAAATAAGAAAAAAAAACTTAATAAAGTAGCAGACTCCACAATTCATCTTAACAAGCAGACATGGAGACTGAACCAGTAAATGATCTCTCTTCCAAAGAAGCATTGCTAAAAGCACTCAATTTGTACTAGTAATGGTGTACATTCTTATGATACGACAGAACCATTTCATTTCATGTCACCAAACAACATAAAGATTTAGGGCAAAGAAGAGAAACGGAGCTACTAAAGTTTTCATCCTGCTATTTGTATTCAGAGCTTGTCATCCCTTCTATATTTCTGATTTAAGAGGATGACTGACATCAAAACAACAAAGTATTTTCCTTATTCTGAAAATGCTTTCAAATGTTGCCAGAGAAGATCAGAAGAATTTGCTCTTCTTCTTGTTGAATCTTTAGGTCAAATAGTTTAAGTAGCTTGGCTTATTTTATTGTGTGCCAAAAACTCTAAATTCTCTCAAATTTTTGGCTTTTCACAACTTTGGCAGTCAAGTCTTTTAGTTATGCCAAGCTCCTACAAGAATTAAATGATGTTCTAGTTAACCTGACATAAAAGGCTGCATCGTTATCTGGGGAACATCAGCAGAGCATCACAAACATAATTAACTTGGTAGTGATTGCATCTTTATGTCCACAAAGACCTGTCTCCAGCCCTGTTCTAGTCTGTGAGCCAGGGTAATCTGGGGGGGAGAACTGCTACTCCTACAGGAAGGAGGAAAATTTCTGCCACAGGCTTCCTCTCTTGCATTTATTTATTACTATTACTACTTCCTCCTCTCTGCCTTTATTATAGGGGCAGCTGTTTGAGCTGCTCAGGGATTTGGGATGTGAGAATGAGTCCCAGGAAAGGTATTAACAGGCAGGTGATATAACTGCAGGCCTGCAATGCATGTTGATGCAATTGAAGGCCTCGAATGAATCATTTTTGCATGAGAAAAAAAAATCTATTTTTAAAGATTAGTTTAATATATTGACGTGACTATATGTAGGTTACATGTGGTACCCCTACATGTTCCAACCATCTGCATACAAGGAACAGCTATAGCAGCTTTCACAGTACTCAGATAATGACATTTATTTCAAAATAAATCGATATTTCAGTAAGAAGTTACAGTAAGCATATTACCATTCCACTATTTCAAAATAGGAAAGAGCCTCGACTATCTCTCTCCCCCACCTGGCAACTTCAGGGTGGATTTAGGATTATCTGTCCCTGTGCTCCGAGGGCTCACACCAGCCCAGAGCTTTGCTAGTCAGGGCTGCTTTCTGAAACATTTTCCATGTGGTTTCTTGGATGCCCTGTACATTATGAGATGTAGCTCATCCTTGACCACAGGAGGTGGATGATTTTGCTATGCTTTTATTTCTTTCACATGAAGCCTTATAAGCATTTGCTCTCAGTCAACAGGTAAGGATTAGGTTAGTTATGGGAAATAACTCTGCTTTTACCCCAATAATCTAATGGTATCACTGTAGTATCACACAGAATCACCGAGAATTTTTTTTTTTTTTGCCAGGTTTTATGGCTCAAGTGGAAAACAGAGAGGTAAACTTTCAAGGTGTATCAGTAAGTGTTCCATAAATTCACTGTTTGTTTCCTTGTCTGAGGTTGGCAGGTTTAACCTGATAAGTAAAGGTATTTCCCTATCTCCCATCTCCTGTACAATTAGCTTTTGTAGCTGTGCAGTTGCACAGAAGCACATTGAGATTTTTGGTCCAGTACTAAAAACAGCAACCCCTGGGCCTCATTACACCAACACAGCTCTGCTGTTCCTTCTTGTGCTGGCTGTGTATCTTTGCCCATAATTAGAAATACTGTTTTTCTAAATGAGATTGAAAAATTTATTTGGGAGGGACATATCTTCCATATTGGAACCATACTGCATTTATTAAAAGGCAAAATACCTTACAAACGTAGCACACAGCCGACCTACCACATTAGGAAACTTTAAGGACTTCTTCACTTCTGTTTCCATACCACATCTTACATCGTGGCCATCATCTTCCTCACCACTTCCCAAAGCAGCTTCCTTTACACTCACCTTTTTCTCCCCTTATTGAAGCACCAAAAAAAAAGGTAGGGTTATTCATCAAAAAGAAGGTAAGGAGGGAAGGAGTTACATATATAATAAGAATCCACCTATATTTCATGTTTCCAGCCACCAGCCAACTTTTGCCCTCTGAAATGGCAGCAAGTAAAGCCTTGTAGGGCATGGTGTTGTTAACAGACTTGGGAACACCCACTTATATGACATGATAGCTACTACAGTATTGACCTTTGTGCATCAAAGCTGTCACCGATTTGTAATATTCTCCCTCTCTCTCATGTGGGGGAAGCAAAACCAACTCAGTGCTCAGATTTAATTCCTTGACTGGTCATAGAAGGGAATGACCAGATTTTTTTCTTCCAATTCCAAATGCATAAGTGATTAACAACATATTTCACTTTGATACACTGTTGAAAGGAGGTTTGTCACTTTAAAGAGCAGACAGATCTTTATTTCTTTTTATTGGCAAAAAATAGGATGGGGGAAAAAAGAAAGTTCTGGGGAAAAAGGGTGCTTCTGTTTCTCCATGACTCTTAAATTATGACTTAATTTTGTACATCCTGTTTTCCCTAACAGAACTGGGGACTGGAAAACCAGTAAGCCAATATGCGAAAAACATTAAAAAAAAATTCTTAAGGTTTAAACCTTATTGATAAGATGCTTTACTTGATCATATATTCCTAAAAAGACTGTTTCAACCACAATTCCCTTGATCCCCTTCACGTTCTCTTTGGCTCTGCACATCTGTTCACATGGTTTCCACAAGTCTGTTTTTAAATTACGAGTAAACATCACCTGCTGAAGGACAAAGATGAGGCCCTGCACGGAGAAGCCTTCCCAGGTCCTCACCAGAAGCACGAGAGCTGACTAGAGTGGAAACGCAGTGCTGCAACGACCCTGCTTTGCTCCCCAATGGAGAGAGACCTTTCATGTTACTATTTATCATGAATTCAGGACACAGCCATAAACAGCAGTGCAATACCTTATAAACAGAGATAACTCCTAGCAAAGATGCTTCTTTCCAAGCATACCGTTTCCACCCACGGTAGTAACTCAATATCAACAAAGAAAACCAAACAAATAAAGGATAGCTAATTTCCTACAAGCAGCAATTTTAGTGCAATTCCAGGCATCCAAAACGCAGGTTTTTCTTGTCGTTTACCATTCTACATCCCTTATTCATCTCTTCTCTATTTTACTGTAATTCAACTGTGATGACTAAATTATGACACCATCATAGCCCACCATGAAGGAATTTTCACTAAACTCAGCTAATTGGCCAGTATAATCTCCGAAAGTCTCTCTTATCAGTGTTTTGATCTTTTTATATCAATCAACATTAAGACTCCAGCCAGTTCTATGCACTTTCAATAATTTCAATGTCATGAGTCTCTAAGTGTGTGGATTTAAATGTATGGTTAAGCTGCTGATATCTTTTGAAAGGACAGAATTCAAGAACTCAGTAGAAGCATATGGATGGCAGTACCAGGTTAAATATACCATAAATATTCATTTTAGATGACTTAAAGCAATGAATCTCTACAAAATCCATGAAGGACACCATAAAATAAGTACAATTGCATTGTACAATGGTATTTCTAAAAAAAAAAAAAAAAAAAAAAAAAAAAGGGGGGGCGGTATTTTTAAGTATAGAGTGGAATAACTTAGAACAAAGGTAAATAACTGCTTAGCACAGCCCCTAATGAAAACAAAAATTTAACTAGTAGTGACAAAAACAATGGATAACTGCAAGACAGAAGGGTAAGGCTAAAATGCTTTTTTGTCTTTATATAATTTATATAATTTGTCTTTTTGCCACTATCCAGTCACTGACATTTATTCTGGTGAATCCTAGTGTTTTGTGCATTTCACGTCTGTTCTATACTTTAGAAATGCTGTCACAATCTTCACCAACAAAACTGCTTTGAAGCAAAAATGCCTACAGTGAAGAAGCAAAATGTGCACTGGCATCCCTACTGTTCACCCACTCCAAGCAGGCAGAAAGTACCTTCAGGAGCAGACTAGTCTCTTCCAGACTTACAGCTGCAATCACCCAAAGCCTTTTCTTCCCACATGTTTTGTGATAAAAAACAAAGGCAAACCACCATCTAAATCAAATTAAATTAAATCTATTTTTTGTTTGTGCCCTTGCACAAGCAGAGCAGGTGCTCAGGAGTATCCCTTAGTTGTACATCCAGGCACCCCTTCACTAGTCCCTTGCCCAGCACCAAGTACCAGGACACTACTCCATGCATCAAGAGGGAGGGCAAGGTGGGAGACAGCCCATGGAGATCTATGGGTCAACCTATTTCTACAGCTAAGGCAACCAAGCTGCCAATCATATTGTTATCTAAGGCAACCCACTATTTCCCAAAGCCTGAATATGATTTTCTCCGATCCTCTGACAGCCTTTTTATTCATTTATTCATTTTAAAGCCCTCTTGAAGTGTCTGTCTTCACCAGACGTTCAGCCATGTGTGAAGACAGCCAGCGTCTCCTCCTCTGCAAACAGCAAAGCAGTAGTATGTGCAGCACTCCTCAAAGCTCAGCCCAACAGGCAATCTTAAAAGAATAATAATTATGAGAAAGATGGAAAATGAACTGGAAACATCTGAGGCAAACACAAGGTTACTGAGAACAGGTGAGCGTAGCTGTAACCCCCTTATTCCAGAGCAGCAGATCAGAGTACAACATGTTTTGCACATTCTGAAAAGCGATTCTGTTCTTGGACTACTGTAAGATTTAGACTGAATAAGGTGTCATATGTTACCTTGGACTCAGGCTTTTATCAGTGCATACCTGAGCAATGCAAAGTACTTTAAGTCAAAGTTTTCCCATTAAAAAGCACACTGGAAAAAACACAGATGACAAAGGTAGTTTAAGAACACACATACCTGGATCCACTGCAATTTATTTCCTTCTTTGGGAACAGTAAACCCATTGCTCCTAGGGGATGGGCAGCTGTGTTCTTCCTACTTTCAGGTCACTGATTTTCCTACTAAATGACATAGTTAAAAGCAGGGAACAGGCAACTGCTCGTCAGGCAGAAACAACCCACTGAGGCCAGAGCTGCTGTCTGTGCCTGCATCCTCAGCAAGGGGTCTCACAAGATGCGCTCTACACCAGCGCTCTTAATTAAGGTGCCAAGGGATTCTTGATTTCTTGATTTCCAACCTGTCACTGTCACAGACACAGTGAAACAGAAATGAACCAGCAGCTCTCCAGGCATGAGTCACAACTATTTATCAGTATCTGCAGAAGAAGAAAGGCTGAAATGTGCTCGAGGTCCTCAGCTGAGAGGACCTGCGCTAGACGCCATCTCAAGCATGCAACACTAGTTTCTCATGCACTCCTCATTCACTCTTTACTCTGGGCACTACTTTTTTCCTACTTTTCCTTCTTCTACAGACAACACAAAGCTGGTCCAGACCCTCATGTTTTATCTCCCAACTCCTCATTTTCAGTTTGCATTTTGCAGTGAAAAGGGCAACACCCACAGAAACTTCATGGGAGGGAAGCAAGTGTTGTGGACACAGAGCCACTGCAATGACTGTGAGACAGTGGACATGGGCCAGAGCACAAACCTGGTCCCACACCTGTCCACACAGGCAGCTGGGGACACTCTACTCTTTTCTGAAGGGCACATCTTCCTAACCCCAGTTCCAGGCAGGACATTGCTACAGCTACACGTTAACACCTTATAAAAGGTTCCTCTTCCTCTTCCTTTCAAACTCAGCAGGTACCCTCAGTATCTATTGACAGACCAAGTCCTAAGTAAAGGTTACACCTGAAACCAATGATTGCAGTAAGTCAGTGGGAAAACAGCACTTGAATCATCTGTTTGGCCAACAGAAAGGCACAAAGAGAAAAGGCTTCACATTCCCTCTTCCCATTCACTACCAGACATTTAACTCGCTCCAAGCTCAGCCAGAAGTTGCTCCCACAGCAGCCAAGGACAGAGTAAAACAAAGGTGCAGAAATAGCTTTGGGGCTTCCCCAAGACTCTGCATCAGTTTAGAGATGTTTGAGCACAGAATCACTTCTGCACAAGATCTTTACAACAGATATATTGATTCCTATCTAAATAAAGTTGCTTTTATATAGGCAAGTGACATTTGTCTCATTCTGCTTTTCAACTGGAGTCACTCTTGATTGATTCAGTAATTCTTATCTCAGCATTTAATTCCTCCAACCTGAATGAACTGGAACAGTCCCTGCTTGTTCCCAATAAAGACATGGCATGAAGATCAAATTTAAGCCACTTTCATTCATACAAAACTCAAAAAATTATCTACCACAGTATCTACTTGAGAATCTACACATTACTTCTAATATTTTTCAGCATATAACAAGTCTTAGAAGTGATGCACTTCACTTTTTTTGGGACAAAATCCAAATACTTAGGCAGGATATCCTCAAGATTAGCCTGAGCTGAATATTTTGTCAACAAACTAAACAAAAGTGTGTAACCCTTGTAGTTTAGTGCATATCAGCAAAGAGGTGTCATTTTCTCTGAGAGTTAACATATTTTATGAAGTTCCTCACTGAGTGTTTCAAGGGCGTTAACCTTCATTTAGTAAGTGAAGATTTACTTTGTTTCTGAGCAACATCTATCCACTTACATTTTAAGTTTACAATGGTGAATACAGCTGTAATAGGGGAGAAGCATGGCTACACCCAGTACCAGCATTAGTTTACTTGAAGGAATTGGGAATTTAGTATTAAAGGATTAGAACACTGAGTATTTTAATGGTAGGAGCTTAACTTTACAATACAAATATCTAGACAGTCCTTTCAAAGGTTGAGCTTGTATGTCCAAGGTCAATTTTACTATGCTGTGGTAACACTAGCAACAAACACTTAAAATGCATATGCATATACTAACTTGTTGCCATTTTTAAGCATGCAAATCAAGAATAAAGACCAAAAAAGATGATGACAGATTTTCAAGGTAGAACAGAGAACACACAGAACTCCTATTGAAAGTAACAGGAATTTCAGGGTTACAATTTCCAGTCTGCTTTGAAGAAGAGGGGGATAAAAAAGGAGAGGAGGGAGGAGGAACAGAAAGCAATGTATATATTTTGGAGCACTGCAAGATAAGGAACACCGAGCACATAAAGCCACTAATGTGTATCACACTAAAGTGCCAAAACACTTCAACCGCACCTATTAAACCCCTATCAGACTTCTGTCAAACTCATTTTCTACATGAACTTTTTGCACATATTGGGGCATTATGTAATCTTATAACATACATGCAGCTTTCCAAGTATGGCACAAAGTTGACCTCACACTTTCTATTAATGACACACAGACACGCTCTGTTATTTCAATTGCAAATATAGTGCCTAACACCTAAGGACAGAGCAATTTAGAGGAAGAAGTGGCAGGTTTTGCATACATCAGAAGCAACAGAAAGTCAGAGAGGACGCACATGCCTATCTTAGTTTAGTTTTTCCAGGCCACACAAGTTTTAGGAACAAAGCCAAAGGCCTAAAGCGATGGTTAAAAAGAGCTGTAACCACCGATCTCACCTGAGTATTATTAAGGCAATGCACAGATCACACAGCAACAGCTCAAATCAAAGGTGAAATGTTACAATAGCAACAGACCTTACAAACTCTTCCAGCTTAGAATGACTGAAAGGATCAAACATGAGCTTCAGAAGTGGTCTTTAAGAAAAAGTCGGAAAGGCTTTGCTGATTTCCCTCATTCATTCATCTGAGCAGAGACATTGACCACATATACATGAACACATGGAGCACCTAAAAAAAAAAAATAGTGAGAGATGACAGAGAAAAAGAACTCTGCCACATTAAGCAGCCTCTTAAGTACATGTACTTTCTATATTAATAAATAAAAAAAAATCAAATTAATACGCTTTTTAGAGTAATAAGGTAAAGACATCTTTATGAGTAATGATGAGCAAAATGCCATACAAAAATGCCTTTGGTGGTTACTCTGGAAAATTCCCTATTTTTTCAATTAATAGTATCCAGTAAACAATGAATTACTTCAAAATAAAATACTACTTTTCACATAAGAGACAATAATAAATAAATAGAGTTCTGATTTGGATTTCCTTTGGACTCTTCTTCTCCCAGCAAAAAAAAAATAAGAATGAGAAACAATTTAACACCTAAAAAGAAATACTCTAAGTTTTTTAAAAGGCATACAAAAAAGATTAGTGAGGACTGCAATAAAAATGCTTTCCTGCAGGAAAGAATAGTCAATACATAATTAATCATGAATCAAATGTCTGATTCATTTGTTTTAGATTTTACATTTGTTAACAGCTAGTACTTGATACTTGGCCACGTCAAAAGCAGATCATCTTTGTGACCTTTACTAAGAGTTTCAGAAAGAAGAAAAATAAAAACAGTTTCTTAGCCCTGCAGAGGGATCACTGTGAGAACTGAAGCACGGATGATACCTAAAACTGAAGTGAAACCCTTTCTCATTATAAACTTAAACCCAATCTGTTACAGACAACTGCTATAAAACTGTATGACTATCAATGCTGCACCTGAACTTTACCCGTTCTTTCCAAGAAAGAACTCACATTTCCTTATTTACTTTATATGCCTATAATTCAAAGTTTTTCAATTTATTATGCCAACTAGTAGTTTCGACTAGCTGCACACCCCTCCAAAGAGAGGTGAGAGATTCCTGAAGTTTCTCAGAAATATGTTGTAATCCCTCTCAGCACTATTTGATAGGAATATACAGGCAAAACGCAAGTTGTTAGGTGGATCAGACCTCAATTTACCAGCAAAGTCCACAACAGCATTTTCCTCCTTGCCCTAAACATTATTCAGTTATGTAAGGCAAAATAAGGATACAGCTCTGTTATGCCGTGTAAACATTGCATAACTTATGCAAGGCTCACGCGGTAATAGCAAGACTTTTGCTATGAAATCAGATGGGTATCAAGAATTTGGTACTAGACGCCTTGCCACACATCCAGCCTCAAAACACAGCATTAGCCACAAAACCCAGTTATGCTGGTTTGCCTTGACCTAACTGCAGAGCAACTGGAAAGCAAAATTTAAATGACGTCAGCCAGAAAGTGGCTATTCTTTTAAACTGGAGTATGACTCAGTCACCCCTGCCCCGTCTTACTGAACAGTCCATGTGTTTGGATGAGCAATTGCAAGAAGAGCAACAGCAAAAGGCCCCGTGTGCTCTTAATGCTTCCTCCCCCTCAAAGAAAACACCAGATCCTTCCTCAGGCAGCTACTTAGTGACTGAAAACATATTGCCCATGCAATAAAGGAGATGGTAGGATACAGGAAACGGGCGTATGTCTTTCCTCTCTAAAAAACACACACAGCATCACAAGAGCATACAGCTGTAACTCAAATTTTAGCTACCTGTTGAGCATTTCAAAGCGGCAACCTGCAGTGACTTCTCCGCAACCCACAAGACTCATTCCACCAAGAAGTGAAAAGTTCCACTTTCATTTCCCATTGCAAAGCATAATTTCCAATAGTACAATTTTATCAGTTTTGTCTGACTATGGAAATAAAAAAAGTATCTCGGCTAAAACTAAATTTGATAATTAAGTATCCAAAGTGAAGGACAAATTGATTCCACCTTTAGCTCACCTTTACCTTACTGCTTAGTACTATATTTAATACTACATCACACGTCTGTATGTCAGCAGAATTTTCCATATACAATTTCAAAATAAATACAAAATGGAAGAAATTTCCACCTCCAAGGGAAAGAAAATATTACTTCAGATTCAGCTGTAACGCCTACGATACAAACTAAGGAGCCATAATAAAGCCTCCATCAAATTATTTATTAGGACTGGCCTACATGAAAATTTGTCTGCTAGCGATACCGAAATGTCTTGCTGTTTATTGGATCAGCTATCACAATTTTGAGCCTTCCCCAGGCACTGCAGGGATTCACAGAGACTACACAGCTCTTCAGTTAGCACTGCCTGTACCTTATGGGTTCACAGCTCTGTTTCCAGGAACAAGCTATAACTGCAGGCCAGGTAAAGAACACTTTCACAGCCATTTATTAAAATGCAATCTGTAATCCCCATCTTTCATACCTCATGCAATCAAACATTTTTAACAGGAGGAGGTTTCTGAGCATGTACTGCCTGGAGGTTAGATGCACGTAACCTTTGACTAAGTGCTGCAGGCAAGGAAGAAAGCAGTTAAAACTTTCTTTTTCAGTTAATTCAGATTTAGCAGATTCCAAGTGGATGGTATATTTATGTAATGACATGCAGTGTTTGCCCAGCCCTTAGCTAGGAAGACTTCTAAATTCAAGCAGTCAAGTGACAGATTTTACAGATTCCATGTGTTTACAGTCCAAAGTCCCAAGGGGGTGTTCCATGAGTACCAGATGACAACAACTATATTTTAACTCTAGTAGACATTATTTTAAAGAGATAACAAGATACTGTCAGCATTAAAGCAATTCTATTTCTCCACTAAATTCCCTGATTAAACATACACAGGAAAAAACAATGCATTTCAGAGGAAAAAAATAAAAGAGAATATATTGACTCCTTCTGCCAGCCATGTTTTCTTGACACAAGCCAACATCAATCAATCTTTACTCAAAGTGCAATTTTCACTGTCTCTATGTGGAATACATTAATGAGTCTCCAGTATTATAAAGAGAGGGAAAAAGAGTTGTAGAACAACAATAGACTCCAGGACACACAATGCTGCTTTTTACATACACTAAAAGAAAAAGCTAAGACATTTCTGCCTTACCTCAGCACAAGAGACACTTCTTTTTAAAGACAGTGTACTGGCTTCAGCTGACATAAAACACAAGTTTATAAAGCCAGAGGGTTTTTGTCTTTTTCTTCTTTATGCTTCTGCCAACACTAAATTTAGTGTCAATTGAACTGCTGATCTGGCACATAGAGCAGCCCAAGAGTCAGCCAGGTTTCCTATCTCCTCTCTAATTTATCAAGAGCCTTAGTAGGAACCAGCTTTTGCATAGAATTAACAACCATCAAGTGATGAAGATTTGAAGATTCATTGAAAGGTCAAGCATAAAACAAAACAACCTTACACACACACACAAAAAAAAGCCATCTCGATCACACAAGCTGCAGGTACTGGTTTCTAGAAAGGTTACTTCAATTCCTCTCCCAAATTGTCTATACCACCTATACAACCTGTATTTGAACACCTACCTGTACGTCACTTTTAAAATCCTAGACAACCACTATAAGTCACCTCTCACCTGATGAAACCACAGCACTACAAATGAAACTCCAAGGGCATCCCAGAGCTCATTCCAGCCCACTCCCTCTAGATTTTTTACTACATTTTTTTTTTTTTTTTTTTTTGGCAAACAGCACCCGGATAATCCTCTGATGTCAGCTCTCCTGACAACATGAAGTTTACACATTAAGAAGCCCACTGACAGATGGATTCAATTTAAAGCACGACTACAAACAGCTGCTGCTAATCACACGCTTGTACAGTAAACTCGTTCATCACAAAATCTTTCAAACGAACAGCCTGAAACAGAACAAACAGATTTGAAGAAGTATGGTAGGTGTCCATTGTAAGCCTTGGAGAACGAGCCAGTAAGAAAGAAATACAAAAGTACAAATGGTAGTAAAAATACTGCCATTTTTGTAAATGCTGGCTCTATTCTATTAACTGCAGGTCCACATCCTCAAAAATCCAAGGAGAGAGCTTGAACAAGGTGTTAGTAGACATAATGAATTGTATCTTTTGTGAAGGTGATTTTAACTAAGTGAGCCCCAAAAGAGAGCTGAGATCATTTCGACTGTGCTAGTGAAAGCTTCAAGGCAACGCGTTTCACAGATCTGCTGGGGATATTTCTGCGACTGCTCGAACTCGGCAAGGAACCCCATCAGTCCTGCAAGGGTTCTGCCATGACCTCCTCCCCTTCCAGAGATCACAAGAGGCCCTAGTGCTATCAGCAAGCTTTCTTCTTCCTCTTCAAGGCTTCACTATTGCTTCCATCAAGAGCAATGCAACCTTGGAAGTGCTTAGCCTCACACATGAAACCACCAGGAATTGTTATTCCCATTTAGGAGATGGAGAGCTGACACAGAACTGAATAACCATGCATTTATGAAGAGGAAAAAAAAAAAAAGAAAAAGAAAAAAGAAGAAATTGCCAAAGTAGAAAATTTAATTTCGCCATATTTGTCATGGGCTGTGGATCATGTCAGAGAGACATTTCTTTTCCCTGTAACCTGCTGCAAGTTTTACAAATGATGCCACTTCATAGCCATTAGGAACAGGGGCAATATACAGGGAAGAAAGTGCCCCAAGAGCTGCTTCTCGTGGTAATTCATTCCCATTAGTTCAATTGCGTTTCAGGGGGAAACTATAGATCAGAAAAGCAAGATCTATATTTTGCTAAAAAGCATAATGTTTCACTAGTGCCCTACTTGCTTGTCTTTGCTTCTCAACCCTACAAGCAATACTAGAAATCAAAAATGAATACAATTTCCAAGATTTTCTTGAAGGCAATTCACTGTGTAGAAGTGATGTTTATAACGTCACCTTCAGACAACTGTGCCCTCAAACTACACTTGTACCAGTGAGAATTCACAAAGGTTTTAAGTCACATCTCAAAAATGCAAAACATTCATATATGTATATATTCAGGCTTATTTTTGCATCACTGTGCAGCTGTTAGCTCACACTTCCATATCTCAATGTGAAGAACACAGTCTTTTTACAGCTATGGTACTCTTTATTGTAGCATTTATAGATAAATGGAGATTAGGAAGGCACTATATAGATAGATATAAAAGTATTATTTGCAACACTGGCATGGGGCAGGGGGGAGGGGGAATTTCATTTAACTCGGACTCTCCTGCTTCCTATTACAGAGGAGAGGAAAGGGCATTTCCCTATCTACTCCCCTTGCTCAGGTCCAGGCAGGGCGGCAAAGTCAGGGGCTGCAGATCTCATGGAGAACGGACTCGAAGGCAGCAGTTCTCCTTGTTTAACTCAGTTTTGGGGAACAGGCGGCAGGCAGCGACAAGCCACGTGACCGTCCCTGCTGTTTTATACATAAAGCAATAACCGTGGTGCGCGCGCGCCCAGGCTATTCATCACCACAGCAACCTCTCCAAACAGAGGTGAAGGCCAAGGCAAACAGCTCCCCGTCCTCCCGGACACAGGCGGACCAAGGGCGCTCGGCGCCTGCTCCCCGCAGGGGGCTTATTTCTATGGAACCGGATCTCACGTGCTCATTTAATTTTCATCAGCCCGGCGTGTGCGCCCACAGCAGCAAACGGATGCGCTTGTATTCAGTGAACATTTAAAAAAAAAAAAAAAAAACCCTCCCACACCTTGAGTTAAAAGGGTACTAGAAGAAGGTACTAATGTAGAAATCTTTCTAGCGAAGGGCTCAGCAAACGCAGTATTTCATTATATAAATATAACATCCCCTTGCCACACCTTCCCTGCACCCTTCCCTCCATACTAGGAATGCAACCTGCCTTTTATTTTGCAACCTTCAAAAAAGCATCCCAGCTACACCCAAAACACAAGCCTGCTGAGCGCCTGCAGGCAGCAGACACCATCTTCCGTGTGGAGGGCTGCCCCATTCCTTCCTCCTCTTCTCCCCACCACTCCTTTCCTTCACCGCCTCCTTCACTCCACAGGAGCTCAATGATTTTGGATACAGGCTCTAAAAAGCTGTCTGAGACAGTAAAATAACTGCGAACTCAGCATAAATTGAAAGAACGGCACCTCTGCACTCCCCACATCCAGGCACAACGGACTCGAGTCACTCTGAGTCACTCCAGAAATGAGAATAAGATCAGTTCTAAACCTCCACAGCCACAAAAAGGAAAAAGCATTGCATATAATGACAAGCTGTGAGTACTCCCAGCACCTGGACCTCGTGTTGCAGCATAGGCAATGTCCCCAGGCAAGCCGAGCAATAAGGTCTCCATGTCTTCATGTGTTGGCAATGGAAGACATCTTCCCTGCCTTTCAGACTTAAAAGATAGAGCAATCGAGCATTTTGAAACACAGTTAGAAAACAATGGCTGTTAGGAATTTAATTTTTAAACACAAAACTAAGGTGATAGGAGCAGGTAATAGTAATTTTATCAGAGGTTAAATCCATTTACTACCATCACGGGGTGGGGAGGAGGTTAGAAAAAGGTTAGATTTCATTACAACGAAACCACTGGAAATGCTCATCTAGTCCTAGTGACTCCACAGATCTAAGAAAAAAATCTGCAAACAAGTGCATTCCTTGCTTTGTTTAAACACAGCTTAAGCTAATCATAAGTTTCACGGCATTCTTTGATATCTGATCATTACGTCACTTGTGGGCTCATGATGGTTTGTTATTTTGTGGGTTGCAATGAGGGAGGAAGTTCATCTACCCAACTCTAAAATACTTGCACCAGCTTATAGCTTCAATGTAACGGTGCTGCGACAGCATGGGCTGCCTGTAGTTAGGGAAGAGCATTGTGTAAACACAAGAAACAGCAAACAATTTTGTTTGTGAGACCTCAGGTTACAGATAGAGCTAAAAACTGTAAGAACACAGTATTACCACAGCTTTTTCAGAAACAAAACAAAAAAAACCCCTGCATTTGAACTGGCACAGATTTATGTGTGCGGAAACAAGGAAGGGACAATGGGGGAGACAAACCTAGCAAGAAGGACATATTCATCACACACGGCGGTTCACGTCACGGCGCAGTCACTGCTTGACGTGATCAGAAGGTGTTGGCTGACTCTGTCTTTATTGGTACAGTGAATTTATGGTGTAACCCTTGGACAATCTTGGTTTTCGGAAGAAACCTCTGCATACAATCAGAGGTACTTTCCCACCCACTGAAAGTGTACAAAGGATTTTTTTTCCAGTTCCCACCATGCTGGCATTCAAAGTTGTGAGACAGCCTGTGACTGCAGGTTTGACAGAAAGCAAGTAGCCTTGAATCTGCACAAAATGAGGAGGCTTTTGCGTAACTCTCTGGTCTCTAATTTCTAATAACTGAAAATACTAGTGAGAAAACACTCATTTCCCCACGAGAGAATAGTTTTGAATAAAAACACATTGTTTATTGCTACCTTTCCTTCCCTTTTTCTACTCACCCAGAAAAAAATAATTATATCAATTTTAACAACTCTTCCTGAAAAGCTGCCAGAGTTAGCACTGAAGCTGTTTCATTATTTAAGGGTCTTGTAAAGCAAGAGTACTCACCTTCAGGCGATCCCCAAGAGAGCTTTGACCCAAAGCAGGAAGAACAGTGATAAATGAACAATGTGCACTTAAGGGCAGGTATCTTGCAATCTGCAAAATGGATTCTTTACCACAGCGCAAAATCAGGTGCTCCAAACTTTCCATTATTTAAAACACACTGGTTTTGGCTCTATTAAACTATTGAACACCGAAATACATTCTCAAGTTTCTCTTCGGTCTTTGCTTCCTCCAGCATAAAGCCGGAATTACACTGAAAGTCATACAGGTCTGAAAAATTATCAGACCCTGCGGACAGTCAGGTTGGCAGGCACAGCTGGGTGATGAATCAGCCTCGGAGCTTTTGTCCGAATGTGCCAAGGACGGCTGCTAACGATGGGTTAAAAATCTGAGGGACTCGGACAAAAGCCCTGGGCTTATCTCTCCCTTCTAGTACCCACCCTTAGGAGGTGCTTCTTATATCCTCTCAAGAAGATAACTTTGAGTGGTTTTGCTTAAAGCCCCAGTTGCGAAATCCGATATTCAAAGAAAGATCCTGTATCTGATGCTGAGTTGTGTTCTATTGATGTTTTAGTGGAAACCCATCCACGTACTTTACCCCAGCTGAGCTGCACAGAGGCATCTGAATGACTAACTCTAGCTAAGGGGAACATACTTTTGTTTTTAATAGTCAATATGTGTTTTGCAGGCCAGGTTGCATCTCATCGTTAACAATTCCTTGGTGCAACAATGCTGGGAAAACAGCAATCAGCCCAGCACAGCAGCATCTCAGGCAAAGCAGGGTGTTAGGAGGTGCAAGGTAGCGCTCCACGTATTCACTTGCACAGAATCGCAGCATCTCAGCTGCTCAAAGCAGCAGATTGCTATTGTTTTATCAGGAAACTTAAAAAAAAAAATCCCATATGGGAGGAACTGATGAAAATCACCTCCCCTCCCTGCAAGAAAAAGTGCAAGCCATTATCTTTTGCAAAGAGAATAGAACTATTATTGAACTGAAGACAGACATGAGAGGTCAAAGCAAGCAGACTCTTTTCTTTACAAAGCATCTTCAAAAGGCAGCTGGGCATGAAGTTTGCCTGCGCACACCCACATGGAGATGGGGGAAAGGAAAAAAAAAAAAAGAGAGAGAGAGAAAAAAATAAGACACAGCTACATAAAAGGCTTTGGAGAGTTTCATTTTCCATTCAGCTGGAGAAGGGGTGTAGGAGCGCACGCGCACACACACACTCATTTTTAATCCTCCCCTTGTTGCCAAAAGCCAGTCACTGCTGCTGTTATCAGAGCCCCACAGCTTGTATTTTCAGACCAAGGCACAGGGCACGAAACCTCTCTTTGATTAAAGGAGTTCTTCCATAAGGTGTCGTGCAACACACCTAGTGCCGCAGATGGAAAGTCTGCTCTCACCAGGAAGTTCCTCCTTCACAAGAGGGTGGGGAATGAAAAAACCCACAAACATACAAACAAATAGGAAGGATTTCCTAGGATTAGCTGGCACTGTGGACCAGCCTCCTTTTCACTAAACTCACCAGCTGCCCTTCTGGAAAAACAAGACAGAAAATCAAATCTTTGCGTCCTGGGACTCCGTGTTTGCTAGAAGTTGTCGGTTATGAAGCGAGAGCAAGGGAGCGTCAACGTCCAAGAGCCACTCACCAGTGACCACTTATGCGGATGCCATGTGCCTGGGAAGGGAGCTGCAGCCTTGGTAGATGCCGTCCCTTCCACTGCTCGATCCGGCTCAAGTGGCTGACATCTCCTCTCCGGAGGTGCTTGGAAGCAGGCTGCCCACAAGGAAACTCTTCACTGGAAAATAAATCAAAAAAGAAACAGGCTTGGGTTTGCAATTGTACTGAATGCCACCAGCTAGGCTTGCTAAGGAGTGACATTTAAAATCTGATTTCTCCGTGCTGTGAGAGAGGAGGATATTTGTGGTTAGAAAGATATTTCTGTTCAGGGATCATCTGTTGCTTCCAGACGCAAACTAAAATACCAACAATATCCAAAAGGATTCAAAAGTGCAGCTGATGGGCTTCATGTTCTGGATACCTGCAAACATCCATTCTAAACCCTGCTTGCAAAGACACATTGGGCTAAATCTCTCCTCAACGGCGCAGCAGTAAATCTATAGTGTGATGGAGATGAAGCACTCAGCAGAAGAAGGCGGCGGCAAACTCAACCGGAACAAACATTATCCCTTATAGCTGAATCTGTCCAAGACAGATTTAGTGGAAACCCACAGAAGAACTGTAATCTTTAATGCAGGGGGAAAAAATGCAGGGGGAAAAAAAAATGCCTGTAATCTTTAATGCAGGGGGAAAAAAAATGTTTCTTATGCTCAGCAGGTAGTGTGGTGGGTGTCACAACAGAGGTACATGGGGCAGTAGGTGTCTGTGCATTGTGGGACCATGAATGGCCACCCAACCCCAATGGAGATGGCACCATGCACACTCATTCTGGGAGAAAACACTGATAAACACTGACCTGATGGGGAAAGGCAGTGCTCGGGAGGCAGAAAAGGGAGGCTAATATGAAAAACAAGCCAAGAGGCAGAGGAGAAAGCAAATTTTGAAAGGGACCATTATGGGATTCTCCCACTTTTTCCACAAATGTCTGCTACCCCTCAACTTTGAATCTGACATTCCAGATTTCAGACAAGCTTAGTCCATCCAGTTTTACTAAACCTGTTCCAGTGTTGGTTGTATGCTCTTATTATTTGCACTCTTTGGGACATCAACCTGACAGTGTCCCAATTCTGTGACTTCTACAGGAGGTTGCATTCTATAGGAGCTTACCTTCTATAGGAGGTAAGCATCCCTCACAGAGCCACAAACCTGATGTCTTTTGTTTCAAGATAAATCCATTTAAAAATAATGTAAATATGCAGATCAATTTGACATAAAAGAGAGCAAAGAATTGGGAGTAACAAGTCCATATAGTAAAAGGCCAAGCAGCAATAGATCAATTCAATCTATCTGATCTGATAGCTGTATATTTCATATATGAAGTGGTATATTGAGCTATATATTCAAGTATTTATTGAGCTATATATAGTGAACTTTATCAAGCTGCTAACTAACACAATCAGATTATAGAGGTGGTATATCTAGTGACCAACTAATTTTGTCAAAAACATGAAATTCCAAAACATCGAGAGAGAAAGCACTGGTTAGAGCCATGTACTATTACTAGCTCAATGCTTGCCAGTAGCATGGGTCTATAAAAGAGAGTTGCTGTTGATTCCAGAAGAATCAAGACCAAACCAAAAAACCAACATACCAAAAGAGACCTTTGCATGCATGCATCTCAAACAAAAGAAGCAAGAGGGTAGACTCAGCCGCCTGAGGATATGGCAAAGAGGAAAAAGGGAATACAGTAGAAAGTTACCTCTAACGAAACAGGCTGATCTATAAAGCTCAAAGACAGGGGAATAGGCCCAGCTATAATGTGTATGTATACACACATGAACATACACATTCTAAAAAAAAAAAAAAAAAGTTTCCAGTAGTAATTTGTGATTTGTATAGCTTGTTATGGAGAATTTGATTTTATTGAGCAATGTGGAAGACTTGAAGAATTCTGCTAAGCAAAGAAAGCATCAAATACTAGCTCATTCACTGTTTTAAAGCTCCTTAGCTCTCCAAAATTTGCGAAGGATATTGAGATTCTGCTTTGAAAGCCAATGAAAAACAGAAGAAAAACCCCCACAGATTTCACTCCTGAGTCTCGGAGCTCCTCCTCACTAACGTGATTTCACTGTTTGGAGCCCTGGACATGAACACAGTTAATGAATAATGACTGTGCAAACAAAATATCAGATAGCGATGGGAGGTGGAGGGAAGGGTGAAATAATTGTGTGGGTGGCTCAGATTGGATTTGGCATCAATTAGAAAATTCATGCCTTCTTAATTATAGGAAAAAGCCTTTGCTAGGAAGATAAGAAACACAGTGATCTGTATTTTACTCTTTGTATTTAAATGTATGGAAGTGGAAAGTTAGGGAGTTTTTTAATATAGATTTTTTCTCACAAATTACTTCCCAATATGTCTATAAACCTTCACCCTCACTTCAAACTTATTACAGCAACTTCCCAATATGTCTATAAACCTTCACTTCAAACTTATTACAGTGGAAATTTATTCAGAGAGCATTTATGTCTGTTTTTATCACTCTTTGGGAATATTACTTACGATATGTAGGACTGACTCCTACAAGGTACAAGGTAACTTTCATTTCCCTTCTGGTTAAGAGCTCAAGTCAATAGGCATTAAGGCCACTCAGGGAATCAGACCAATAACCCATCAACATCACTCAAGATCCCCTGTAATTGGTCCCACTGAATAGGTTATCAAAAGAGGGCACTCGAGATTTCTGTTTGATTGAAGTTGCACAGTACATGTTTCCTTCCCTGATTTTATTCATAATTCCAGATGCTCATGACAAATTTTCACATATGAGAAATGACTTATACACCCACATAAAATATATTGCCCTCACTACTGATTTTGAGAGTAAGCCAAAATAACTTAATAATATCCCTAAAAAAATTTAAACAAAATGAAAATGACATCTTGCCACAAAGCTTGTGTGCCATTCTTGAGTTGTAAGCTAAAGAAATATTCCTTATGATCATGGATGCTTTACTGCTACTCTGTACTTCTATATATACTTCTCCAGTAATATCAACAAGTATAACAAGCCATATTTACATGGTCATTTCTACAATGAGCTATAACCACTTCTGAATAAGTAGTATTCTATAAACATTGCTTGCTGTTCTACAATTTACATACACCATTTGTCTTGTTCATTTTTTTTTTCCACTAGCAGGATCTCAAACAGTGTTTAGAACATTTAATAATATTACCCATTTAAATCTGCAGATGTGACTTTCAAAGGGAAAGCACAAATATACAAGTCAGAATTTATCCAGGAAAGAGGAACTGTGACACTTCATCTTGCAAAATGACCAAGAGATAATTTAAAGTAAGGTATCTACAAAGAACAGCATCTGTGCCAAATGACTGTTTGTATGGGTTTTGTAAAGAGGAGACAGAATGTTCTTTTCCAAAGAACCACAAAGCAAACTTCCTGAACCAATGCAAGTTTTATTTTTGCTTCTATTTAATCCAAATAAGTGCAGCTTAGCCAGACTGACTTAAAGAAAAAAAAAAAAAAAAAAAAGAGCTCAATTAATGCACCATTGCCTTGTCTTGAAAAAGCACACACACACACCCCAATAATAAGTAAAAGAACTGGCTACCTGAATGAACAGATCTAGCACCGCTGCTGCTCTCTGAAATTAATAATAGTCTGGAAGGCTTTTTTTTTTTTCCCTCTCACACTGTTATTTTTTTAATCATTTATCCATAACATTCTGAACAGTTGTAATTAGCTCCTTTAGTCTCTGTGCCAGCCCACCAACGCATCCTAGGAAATTTGCAAAGCAAGAACATAGAGGTAAGGAACGCAGCATGCTCATAAGGTGAAGAAGCATGAGAAAGAATTCAAATCATCAGACACTGATTTACTTCACAATTTGGTCCTAATCATTCAAATATGTCCTCCAGTAAACAAAATTAACTTCAGTTCAGCTTTCACTTCCTTTTACCTTACAGAAGCGGATGGGTATGTCCATAGGGAAAAGCTTCTTTGCAAGGCAAAGAGGAAAGGGTTATGGCTAAGGTCAAAAGAAATAACAGATCACTTAGTCTGATGTTTTTGTGAAGCCTGTTTAACAACAGCCATGGATGAAAAAAATAATAGACACTCTCGCCCCATGAGGTGAGGACATCAAGCCACAAATAAAAACAAACAAGCAAACAAAACAAAACAAAAATCCTGATTCCTAACTCTACAAGAGTTCTGTGTGTGTCATTTGAGAGAGCTTCTTGAATAATAGAGAAATTTGCATTTTGAAAAATATTCAGTGGAGAGCTACTTCCAAAATCACTACAAATACCATTTTCCCCACTGATACACCACACCACAGGCACATTCACGATACACATATAAACATGCTTTTCTTTTTTTAGAGTCTCATCAGTTAAGATGATTGAACATTTTGCTAGGAATGGGCAGAATGGCAGAAAACCTGGAACCTCCACAAAATCATATATTAAAAAAAAAAAAGACATTTGTTAAAACATTCAAAAAAACTATCATTTTAAAGTGCTGGACCACAATCCCATTTTAGAAAAGTCATGCTAAGTAGACCAATAAAATACCTCCCAAAAGAAGGAGACAGGGGAGGGAAGCTTTCAAAAGAAGAAAAAAAAAGTCTGATAAAAGGCCAAGACAGGAACTTTAATAATTCAAGCCCTTACTGCAAAACATATTCCATGTTACTTATACCGGTAAAAAAGTTTCTTAAATCTGAGTCAAATTCCTAAAAATTGCCTGAGTGCTGCGGATGTTCAAAATTGCTATCCTTCTTAATTATTTTTATTTCTGCTGCTCTTTGAATTATTTTACTGTCCTTGGTCTGCCTGTACTTTCATGCCAGACTTAGTTTACGAATAGATCTCTGTTAGATGATTTTAGAGCCTGTTTACTTGTCAGCATTTCCTTGTTTATTTTCTCCTTTTCGACAGCTTCAGTTTCTTACAGGGTGAACAATGAAGTCTGTTTTACTTTCAGGTTCCTCCTGCCATAATGTTTGCATTGCAAGCTCTGCAAGGAGCAGGTTTATCCATCTGAGAAGAAATTCTGCCAGTTTTTATTTTGTTTCATTTAAAAACAGGACATAAGTTGTGGTAGGCTTTGGTTAAATATAGGTCGTTTTCAGACATCAAATTAGGTCTACTTCTGAAGTTCAGCATGCAAAAACTGTCAAATATTTTTATATACAATCTCTTAGGTCTTCCTAACAGAAAAGCAAACCTTGGTAAAATTCCTAAACTTCCTTTCTAAATTTAAGTAAAGGTAAATTAAGAGTCTTAGGAAGTTAAATTTCAACTCTTCTGAAATCAATGGGAACATGGTCTTATATGGAGTAAGAATTTCTTGTTAGTGCTTCAAAAGAAAAATCTCTCTTCCCATACATAAATACAGCAAACAAAGAAAAACTCAAAGCATCATATTTTTGAGGAAGAGTATTTTCTTCAAACACCACTGCAGACTTTAAAAGGAGGCACATACAGAGCATTGCAACAGGGAACTCATGGATATTCATATCTGGAGCATGAATTCCCTGCCCACTCCTGGTAGGATTCTAAAGTGCTCTCAAAAATCATATCGACCTTCAACAAGGACTGATGCAACTTAAAAGAAATCATGGGAAGCATCACATAGGAGATGGGAAAGGGTGTCATATTAAAACCATCCTTTGTTTTTGGAAGAGAGCAGGGGGTGCAAGAAGAAAAGTGTCTTTCCAGGTGATCTGAACGTGTTCAGTGAAGAGTGGCTCAGTCCTTGATTCCCAAATTTACTGGGTTTCGTGAGGTTGGGAGAGCATTTTAAGTACTAATCCACGGCAGTGAGATTTTTCTTATGGCAAAAGTACCTCTCAGATTCTTGTTTCACCGTGCAGAGAGTTTGCATTTCATCTGCATCATCCAAACACATTTCATCGTCTGTTACCCTATTATTGGCCTACAATACGATACTGTTGACCACAAGTTTAAGAGGAGCGGACAAGGATGTTAATTCTTCAAACTGACTTTTTTGCTTAATTTTCAGTTCAGCAAATTAAAATAACAAACAGATAATCATGCTTAGAAGCAAAGAAATCATGTGGATGTGCAGAGACTGGTAAAACAGATCATCCACCATTTTCACACCTCACCACTAGAGTCTAGGAAGTACAAGATCTACCAAAACAACTGCAGACCTCAGCAGCAAGGAAAGTGAACTTTCCAGGCTACCTCCTATCAAGTCTTTTCTTATCCAGTCCTGTCATAAATGAGAGCCAAAACAAGCCAGGCAACTGCTACCCTATACCATGAAGAATGATATAGATTATTTTAGAAAGGCAAAGTGTACTGTGCGAGTGACCAACATTCATTAAAATGAGGGAATTTACTTAGAAAATCTGCTATTCATGTCTTGGATAAATTGATTACATCTTGCTTATCTTGTTAGACCTCAAAGACCTTGGAGAAATGAAGCCCAGAAGTCTGAAAGATCGTTCACAAAGAGGACAGGGAAGCAGGATGAAGGAACACTGGGTAGCTAGACACTTAAGAAAACTCTAAGCCAAGGGGAGAGTAATTTCAAAGATGGTATAAATTCAGAACTATCTAATTATTGGCTCTTTGTGAACCTGATCCTTCCTCATTTTGTCACCACACTGAAATCACATCACCAGGAAGGTCTTGAATCTTTTCGGTATATCAAGCAAAGCACAAAAAAAAAAAAAAAAAAAAAAAAAAAAAAAAAAAAGATCAGGCAGCCTTGCAGCCTTCTGAAATTACTTCTTCAGGTGAAAGCACACAGGCTTCCACATTGATATATCTGGAGTTCCAGCTGATGGCCATGACACTAACAAGAGTTATTTTAGCAACGTATTGTAATAAATCAGTTTTATTGCCAGTTATTTAATCCTAATAGCTGAGAAGTAGACCATTTTCCCCCATCATGACATAATCAAACACCAGTTCCAAGCTATATAACATTTACCTCAAGGGCAGATAAAGCAACCTTTGAAACATCTATAACTTTTTATCAAGTCCCTCTTAGTCTTTTAGAATGCAGGCACATTGATTCACATGGTTTATACTTAGTAATAGAAGCGGGCACTCTTCTTCAGTATATGTTAACCTCTCCCTGAGAATCACAACCTGGTACCATATCAAGGTGCCGGGATACCAAGATTTTTGATTCATGTCCCTAATTTCTCAAACATTTTTTCCTACTTATCTTTGCAAATCATCATGCCTCATATTCACTAGAATCATTATGTTAGAGCTAATCTAGTTCACTGGGGTCAAAGCATTGCTCCTTAAAAGTGATGTTTTCCAGTCCCATCCAGATAGTATGGTCCATCAATGTAATAAAGCGTTTGCTCTCAGCCAAAGCAACCTGCTGTACAACTCAACAGCTACTGATTCTTTTTAATCTATCACTAGTACTGACCACAGTTTTTGAAGTTATTATCACCTTCCATATGACCTCCACTTTATGAATTAATGGCTTATCAGAATTTGATGTTCTTCATTTTATCCTGCTGCAAGGTAAATCACCCTAAAAATCAATAAAATTATGAAAAGCAAGATATGTAATAGTTTTTATTAGTCTAGTAATGCAGTTGTTGGGAGGGGAAAAAATGAAGCGGGGGGGGGGGAAGCCAACTATGAGGTCTAACAAAAAACCAGCAAATCTTTGTCTAACCTGAAGGAAGAATTGTGCATCTGAGAGTCTGCCTACCATGTAACAAGGAGAAGGTGGAAAGTTTCTTGAACACACTCTACTGTTTTAGAAGAAAATGTAATCTTTCCAATAGAACTTAAGCACTATTCCCAATAAAGAAAAAAGTAGAACACTGCAAATGCATTTTTATTGTAGTTACCACTACCACTTCACCTCCCTTATTGCTAGTTTTCATTGCCCTAACACATATCCAGAAGAGCAATGCAATTCAGAGCAGGACTCTGGTCATAGCAGAGCTCTCAGTACTTTGGAGGGCAGGACTTTCAGAATCACTGGCCTAGATATTCTCTTCAGAGTCTACAAAGGAGTACTGAATAGGGCAATTCCTTTGTTGCAAGACAAAGTCCTGTCACTCTCTTGCCTATATGTGATGAATGATACCAAATGATGCCCAGAGACCTGTAAGAAGCCTTATAATGGAGAGTTATAAAGTAATGTTGTTAAAATAAATTTATCTCCAGTGGCTCCCCAGCCTGAGTTAAAAACAGTTAGGAATGAGACCCCATTTCCAGAAACAAACAACAAAAGCCCAACCACTACTCACTTCTGTAAAGGTTTTCTTGAAAGTGTTTCTTTTATTGAAGCCTAAGGAAGTTCCTGGTTTCAGTAATGCGTTGAGGTATTGCCCTTCTACAAGTAACATACCAGGAGGAAAGCTTCACATATCAGCATTTAAAGAGTCACCTTCCATTTTTTTTAAAGCATCTCCCTTCCTCTGTTTTACAATTCAGGAACAAAAGGATTCGTCCTTGATCTTATCCCTGCTGCTTTTTGACTGCCTCATAGCAGGTAATTGGCGTTATTTGCTCCCTTCTTAAGTGTGGGTCCTACAACATAGCATGTATGTACAGAAGACTAACTAACATTCTAACGTTTAAGAGCAGGATTTATACACACCATATATACCAAAAGAAAAACGCAACCCACAAAAAAACCAAACTCCAAAACAGATTAACTTGTCATACATTATAAATAAAAAGAAAACAAACACACACGCACACTCCAAATCTTATCTTACTTAGAAGAGACACTTTTTCCTGGCTCTAATAAGCCATTTGCATATGCTCTCTATTTACACATTATTTTTGCGTAGAGATTACAACCAAAACATGGTAACCTACAGCAACGTGCTAGACATAGTCACGGCCACACAGAATAAGGACACAATCAAAAGTGGTGTGTACTTAAAAACTTGTAAGATAGGCAATAGGTAGTCCATAAACTTCCCTTAGAATGTCTAAAAGTTTGTCTTGCCAATATCAGCAAGCTATTCTAATTGTGTTTATTTTTGTTCAGTGCATAAAGTCACGTATTATCCTTACTGATGCTCAAAAACTGAAACATGAAATCCCTCTCAACAAACAATCCTTAATCCAACATTTCACCATTTTAAATCTGCCTGAATTCTACAGGGGAAAATAAGTAAATAAAAACTAGAAGCACACATTTAAACCTTTTAAAACAGTGTTTACTTTATGAATTCAGAGCAACTTTTTTTTTTTTTTAAACTTGTAATTGTGGCCATAAAATCTTGCTCGCACTCCTGGATCAAAACTCCACCTAAACTGGTAAGCGAAATCAAGAAAAACACAATTAAAAACTGAATTCACTGCAAGGTGGAAGAGGTCATACTAATAATTTGCATGCAACAATAAACCAAGGGCCCAAATATAAAACTAGCAAACAGAGGTTGTAATGGATATGGCGTACCACCAAATACATCTTATGCACATATACTACCCATATTGGAACAAAAGCAGCAAGTTCTTGCTGTGTTCAGAGCAGATCTAGCTCGAGCCATAATGTTCCTACATGGAACGTTTTAATTTCTTCTTCTTCCTCTTCCTCACAGTCTTACACAGAACAGAAGTTTTACCTTATACCATGAATACAATAATTCTAGGATAATATGACTAGTGTAGGGGATAATCTACCTGGTATACTATATATAGGATAACATACCTGGAATAAGACAATTCGGCATCCTTGTGATCTGCAGAGGACAGCAATTGTGCCCCAACTGAAGCTGCCTGATTGTCAGTAAAGAAACAAGATTTTCCATTTGTAGAAGGGAAAAAAAATAGCTCAGTTGACTTGGGTGAAGCTATGACCATGCCAGCAAGGGCCAAACTCTAATTTCTTATCAAATCAGCAGGCCTACCTTAAAATACATTTAAAAAAATGCAGACATAGGAATCCTAATTAAATGTTACTAAATGTTACCAATCTGTATGCTTGCAATCTGCTAAACAGCCTAATAAACCGCTGCATAATTTATTTGAATAATTGTACTCAGTAACCCATTCAGAAGCCTTTCCAGAGGCCAAGAGCGAATGGTTGCTTAGCAAACTTCAGAACCTCTGTTAAGGGTTAAGCCAAAACAAACAAACAAAAAATACCAAAAACAAAACAGAAAGCACTGTTAAGCAAAGAAAGAGAGAAAATTCTCCTTCAAAGTTTCATTTCTTTAGAACATTTAAAACCAAACAAAAGAAAAAAAACAAGGGAGAGGGAAAAAGACCCCTTTTTAAGCCTATTAAGCAAAGTAAAATTTACCAGTCTAACTGGAAATCGCCCCTTATCAGCTGTTTGCAGGAGAGCCGCTCAGGTGAGAAACTCGAGAAGTCTCTCCAGCGTGTCAGGTAAGGTGCTGCATTATTTACATAGCCCAAGCAGTGTTGATTGTCTGAAACTTAAAAACAATTTGTGCACTACTATTAGAGTTTAGTAATAAATCCTCAGGGTGACCACAGGATCCCTCCACTTTCCAGGAAGAAATAAAGGGTGCTGAAATAACAGGAGGGGTATCGGGGGAAGAGAGAAGCAGGGAAAGGACGACAAAAGGATGGATTGAGAGAAAGCAGTTTCATTTTACAGGAGGTTGAAAACACTGTTGTCAGTATAGTGCCATACCACAAAAAAACTGAAACATGAAACATCTACTTCAAGTTATGCATCCAGGACACAGAATGATGAAATATGTAAGTTATGTCCACAGAGTACCGTAGCAGACACCATGCAAAATCTTCTTGTAAGCTTCTACAAGCTGCTTTAATCAAGGGCCAAATGAAGAAATAAATGATGGTCTGTAAACCAGGGTGTACAGAAGAAGGATCAAAGCTAATGCAGTCTTTCACAGCACTGGGGTCTTAAAAATCTAATATGATGCAAGCAGATGTACTGGGGGCGTCCATTTATGGCATGAATTTTGTTTTGGGACATTGATATGGATGAGCACCAGTATGTCCTTCCACAGCAGCAATGGAGAGACACCTTGTTACTGTTAAACAGGCCAATATGGGTTTGATGAAGACAACTTTGTTCCACAGTGGTCAGTCAGAAGACAAACAGAGTACGAGGACCTCTTACCACAAGACTAACTAGTATTAGTTCCAAGTGAAAAAAAAAAATCCAACAAATGTAAATCAAAACCACTTTCCTCAGAAACGCAGAAACAAGCAGTAGACCTAAAAATACAAAACTGACATCTGTTTTATTAAAATGCAGACTTCCTCAGAAGACTAAGCAATTCTGCATGGTGTCCAACTTAGGTATTCCTAGGGGAGGATTAAAATCAAGAGTACATCAAAAAAAGCATATGAACAGCTACCCTATTTTCTTGTTCTTCATTGTCTCTTGTTCTCATCCTCTCCTATAAATACAGTAACATAACTATGGCAATTCTTTTTAAATATTAGTATTATCATTAAAGTTGTAAATACCACCATTTGATCAAGAGTCACGTAGACTCTCTGCATTCCAAGACAGGCTATTAGATGAGCATTCAATCTACTGGTCCTTGAATAAGAGAAACAGTATTCAACAAATTACTGAAAGACTAGCTCCAGTCTAAAAATGATCATGTTAAAATGTATTTACAGAAATGTGAATGCAAAACTTATTTAAATTTTAAGAGGAAAAAAGTAACAGTTTCCTAGTAAAAGATTTAATGATCTTTCCTAGCTTTCCACTGCACAGTGCTATGATTTCTGCCTCTCTCTTCCCCATGGGATTGCATTTAATTATGATTAATTTGATTTACTGGCCCTCTAGGAATTTGATGAACATAACTAATATATAAGGCTGAAAATTTGATCTTTGATTAAAGGGCTCGAGCAACTCTATGGGGACCATCAAATCTTTACAGTCTCCAATCATGTGTGGTTCAGACTCTTGGCTCTTTAATGTAAACATACTAACCTCTTTTCCCACCTAAAAGAAAGCAAAAATGTTTCAGTCTCCAATTTTATGCAAAGGATCAGGAGAATAATAGCTAAATGTAGAGTGAAAAGAATCTCTGTCTTGAAAGCCATAAATGCCTCTTTCTGCATAAAAGATTATTGTGTTGACTGGAGCACTGCTTATTCTGTTACACTAAATATTGCCTCAGGACCTCAACCAACCATGACTCGGCAGGGCTACATGCCCATTTATTAAGTTACTTCAGAAAAATGACATTGAGCCAGAATTTCCAAGTTCTAAATCTTTCATTTTAAGAGGCGAATGTAGATGTGTGCTGACTTCAAGTGCACTACCAGAATGAAGAGAAAGCACTTTGTCTGTATCTTCCTATCTTCTTGTATTCGAGATTAAGGTAGCTATTTCTCCAGAAGACACGTTCCATCTACGATGTAAAATACCCAAGTATTTGTCTGTGACATCTTTAAGTTTTATCACACGTGGTATTCATAAAAGAATCAGGCAAATATTTGCTTAGCAAATGCTGGGCAAGTGATTTCACAAGTCCCAGTGCTTTAGCATTATGGAAGTAGTGAGATTAATATACTCCACAGTCTGTAAAGCCAATATTAGAACAAATTTTCTTAGGAAAACTAGCCGAAGAAGCTGTATTTACAGAAATAGGAATCTATGTCACTTTTTTTAACCACCCATTTTTTTTACCACTCTTTGTTTATGATGAGAATGGCAATGGTGGGATGGTTGTTGAAGAGGAGATTTTTTTTAAAAATGACCATAGTGTTGTCAAAATGCAGCTGGGAATTTCAATATGTACCTTTTCTCTGTTTCTACAATGAACAACAGTAGCATGATGAAGTGTCATCCCCCACTGGCTTCAGATTTAAATGAAATTCTCTGCTTTCAAAATCTTTCATTTTTTAACCTATCTGCAAAAATTCTGCAACAGGAAAATGAAAATATTATGTTTAATCACCTGTTTACCTCCAGGGAGTAAAAATATTTTGCATGCAAGACTTACTCAGAGACATAACAATTCACAGGACTAAAAACATGGCACATTTTTTGTCTCATGCTTTTCTAGGTTCTTATATTTTGCTTGCCCTACGAGCATACAATGCTGATACAAGAAGCCTGTCAACCCTTTAAATCCCATTGAAAAGCTCCAGTGAAAGACAATTATATGTTATTCAGGTTATATTTGTATTCTTCTTGACACTGTGAAAGATAACGGTTGTATGGCCAGGCAAGATTTCAGCATTTATCAGTGCGTAGATAGCACCTAAAACATAGAGAACTTTAGTTCAGCATATTGTTTTAGCCCTCTCTGCATAATTTTCAATATTATTTTTGCTACAAATTTCCTTACAAAAGCAGTGCATCAAAAATCACCTTCTCCTGTCATAACCTGCACCAGAGAACGTGGCCGAGTCATTTGTACATCCAGTGGATTATAGAAGCCCACGAGCGAGCTCTCCACCAGTTTGTATGCAAAAAACAATAAAAGGTTAATATTAAAGTGTCCATATTTTCTGTATTCCTCCCCCCCCATAGGAAGCTGTTACAAAAGCTGTGTGTCACTCCGTTTTGCTCCAAGTTAAGCAAGACTGCAGAACACAGAGGGGGTTAGGTAAATGTTTCCAGCTAAATTTGCATGAGGGAAAGAAAATATCTACCGTCTTACATAGCTATTCTTAATCTGTGTCCTGCGGGTATAAGCTATCTAACTAAAGGATTATTTGCATTCAAGTCAGGGCTGAGATGCAAAGCACCAACAACACATTTCTAATTATAACCATGTAAAACATTACCCCACTCCCAAACATCAAAGAAAGGAAAAAATAACAAAACAAAAACATAGACATGTACAACTTCTCTATCCTCCCTGCCTCCAGAAAAGCAGAAAAGTGACTACTAGTATTGTTTTATTTGAGGGGGAAATACTTTTATTTGCCTCCGTATTCATGACATGGAGAGAACAAACCATCTATGCCTTCCAAACTGGTACCAAATTGGGTTTGCAACCATGCCTTGAAATTAAGCCTCAGGTCACCATCCTAACTTCTTCATATCTCGAAGCTTCAGCAAGTTCAAATTGTTTACTAAAAGAGGCTGGGGGTAAAAAAAAAAAAAAAAAAGGTAGGGGGGAGAGCTGTAGGAGAAAAATTGCTTGTTGCGCTGAGAACTAAATTGCCCTGTGTTTTAGGCTTGAGGGGGAAAAAAAATCACCCTAAGACACCATGGAAAATGAAGCTATGGAATTTTCTTCTCGATGTATTCTCTTACTTATCACAAAGCCAAGGAAACCCCCACCATGTGCAGGGTCCCAGATAGCCATGGCAGATGTCTGTGCTCAAGAAAACAGTATTTGCCATTTGTTGCTTATTCCATGGTTCCATGGCTGCAGCCGCCACTCAATGCTGCAAATCAGCTGATGATGAGAAGTAGGCGAGATGAAGCTACCAGCTGGAAATAAGTATTTACAGATGTTCCAACTTACCTAGCAAATGTAATTACACCCTACAAAAACTGAACACAGCAATTTAGCAGGAACTGGTAGAAAATGGTAGGAAAAAAAAAATTCTACGAAGAATTTTTGATAGCGTCAAATGCACGTATCCATGGAATTTGCGCACTAAGTGCACCTGCTAGCAACAACCTTGATGTTTGTTGCTCCTCTTCAGGTCCTCTTTAGGCTCACCCACATGCACTACAGGGTGTGTGACCCACTGCTGTCTGCAAATGGCTCACAGGTGGTGCTAAACCTCTCAGGTATAGTGTTAAAAAAAAACAAAACAAAACAAAAAAAACACACAATTCAACAGAGCGACAAACTTAGAGAGGCTTGAATGCTTGGCCGAGTGCTTGGGGGCAGCAACGTGGTTGGCCCACTGCCCTAAATGCTAAAACCACCCCAGAAACGAGGATATCTTACACAGAACAATAAGGAGAGCAGCCATCACATTCCTGCATATGGTGGAAGTCTGCAACTGAAAAATAAAGCATCATAGATATTAAAAAAAATTGCAAAGAAAAAAGTAAAAAGGGTGAAAATAAAAGTGGAGGGAATTATTCATACTAGATGTAGAGGTACTTCCGAAGTGGTTCTGAATAGTTCAATCCCATCAAGATTTCTTCCTTTGATTTAAGTACGTGCATAGCCCCTTTTACTCCTGTTATTCTGATAGGGAAGGGATGGTGAGAAGGAATTGCTACAACTACTTTGTACTCAGGGACATGAGCCCACAATGGTGCCCTTGTATACGAGGGGTGCCAGGAGTACATGATGTCTCGGCATCAGACATCGCCCAGGAGTCACAGGGACTTTGTTTTCAAAGCACGAGGAGGAGAAAGTGCCTTTCTCTCCTGCAACCCGCTCATTCTGCATTATTAACATGTGAGACAAACGTGCTGGGGCTCCGTTTCCCAGATCATGGGCTGTCATGGTTCTGCTCCTGCAGGTGCAGCTGGTGCAGAAAAATCAGGAGCAACCAAGAGCTGCTAGCTCTTCTGCTGCAAAAAGAGCCAAGCAAGACCCGCCTGCTAAAAAATACACTCCACTCAGCGGGGCATAAAAGGTATTAAAGAAAAATTGACTTGAAATCGAGACTTGCTGTCTCGATTGCCCTGTTCTCATAAAGACTTTCAGAGGCAGGGACACAGAGGCGCAAATTGTCCTCATCCAGCCCCCGCTCCCAATCACTGGGTGTCCCCTCCACTCTCGACTTTTGGGGTGTCACCTCCTCAGAGCTGCTGCACGGAGGCAGGGAGAGGAGCATGGCCCAGCTCCTCAACTGCACCACCTCTGAGCCTGGAAAAGGTCCAAGCAGGACGTGATCCTCAGCAAGGATATTGGCCAAGGCAGACACACACGGGTTGTGGCAAAGGTGGGCACAGTGAGGAAATACCATCCCTTAATACACCCAAAACACTCTTGTTGGAGTTGCTGCTTACGTTTCAAGAGAGCTAGAGAATTAAATGAAATAGGTACACCTAACCCGAGTCCCAGTGGGAGAGATACTGCCCAGTTACCATGGCAACTTGCCTTTCGAGGACCAGGACAAAAATCATATTTCCAATGCTCTATACTAGTCAAATCATGAGAACAAAATGGACGAGATAACTATGAAACTTCGAGAGGGTCAAGCGAAAACCTAGGACAGCCTATGCATGACAGGTATTATCCTTGTAGTTTCACAAGGAGTTGGGAAAAAAATGCCACAAAGAATAGGGTGGTCCCCGTGAGCTAATTAGACACATGGCATATATCTATCAGAGGAAAGCGCATCCTCTTAAAATGATATTTAGTGTAAGAGTTGCAAAAATGGGCAATACTTCATACAATATAAACTTGGAGCTGATCAGGTAAGATTTCTTTGAAATATCGGGTCACTACTTCATGGCTTTATTTGGAAAAGATCTCATTTACTAATGGGGATTAGTGATTTAATATGGGAATATTTATCTTAATCTGAGCTAAAAATCTAACTACTGTGTTACAGAAATGAATTTTGTTTTTGGATGTGGCACCTCTTCTAAATCAGCAAGCAACAGACCACATGCTGCAACAAATATTTCATTCTTCATAGGCATTTCTGCACAAGTCCAGCTTGGTTATTTTTAGGGCATCTTGTAGAAATCCCTAATATATTTTCCAGCTGATTCAGCATTTCCTATTATTTGCTTCCAAATCTGATGCAGAGGTATTCTAATTACTGTTCAGAAAATTCTTTTTACTGATGGATGAAAATTTAAAGCATTTCTTTACATACAGTTGCAACTTTTAAGTGTAGCAGTTGTTAAAAGCTGGCAAAGTTCACCCTTGTTTGGAATAAATGAAAGAAAATAACTAAAAATATGTATCATCACAGAGCAAAAAAGTTGATATTCCTGTAATCTATCACAGAATTCTCTGATTTTATTTTAAATCTATTTTAAAGGTATCTTAATAACCTAGATCACTGTATTATTGCTGCGTTAAGTTTAGGGAAAAAAGATCAAAACAAGATTGAACTTATAACTGTAACACGCTCCACTTATTAACTGATGAGGCAAACATGTCAGGGAGGATGTTCTCCCTTGGCTGCAGAGATGCTGTGGGCTTCTCATTAGGCATGGGCAAGAGGGAAGGGATAGGGGCAAACAACCTCTGTTTAGAGAGTCTATTTAGACTTAATAGAGTGGTAAATAAAGAACAAAGAGCAGTATCCGGTTGTGCATGCTAGGACCTGGCAAGAAGAGCAGCGGCGCTGTTACATTAAGGGCCCGTTCCCGTCCAAGTGGGCCAGGGATTCCTTTGGTTCCTTTCTGCTGTTCTGGCCCAGAGCCCTTTTAGATGGGAAAAATCACCATGTGCCAGCAGCGCTCACACATCCAAGTGCTTTATCCACGTAGAGGGGGATCCGGCCTTCGCTCCCAAGGACTGCATTTTCAAGACTCATTCTGTGTGTGCATTCAGTGTGTGCACAGACTATCGAGAGCCATTACAGAGGTTCAGCTTTCAGGCAGAGCTTTGCATCAGCGCTCTTAAAAAGAAAGTCTGAATTTCTCAAATGCTCCACTTTTTACCCTCCACAGCAATTTTCCAATTCAAGTCCCTCTTGAAAATAAGGCTTAATGTCTTCCATGGATTAATCTTCAACCGAAGCACTTCATCCTTCCTTCTATTAATCTTTTCTATTCAAATATAGTATTTTCCCAATTTGTCCAAAATGCCACTACCTTCTTTTAGCAACTTGCTGACAAAGTGCCTCTGAGATGCAACACAGCTTTTATTCCCGATCTGTTCAAATGCTCTAGACTAGAATCACTGCTTCCTTTACACTTGAAACTAACATTTGAGTTTGAATCCTAGTGCTCTTGATGAAACAGCGTATCCATTTCCAACGCTAGTAAGTTCAAATGAGTAGTGACAGTTTCTAGTCATGCAGAAACATAGGCAGACTCAGATGTCATTCTCCAAACAGTTACTGATTTCAGAGAGAGCATAACAATCAAACCACCAAAATGCAGATCTGTTTTTAAATTACTCCTTAAAATCCAGGGCACATCAAAGAGCCTGAGACAGGAGGAAAAAAAAAAAAAAAGTATATTTAACATGTTAGCTAAAGAGTTACAACCTCCAAGAAGATAAAGCAATTTCAGTTTTAAACAAAAGCACTTGCCTTGTGTGAAAAGACAACTTATCATTAATTCAAGATAAAATCATGCTACTGGAGGCAAGCCAGTTTATTGTTTTCACAAGACTTAGCAGATTGAACTCAAGATGACAGCAGAATCTCAGGGCTTTTCAGAAGAGGGACAAGTGCTACAAGCTCCGGTTTTCCCAGCAGTAGGAGCAGCAGCAGCACTAGTTTCCAGAGCAGCCATCCTGGTTATAGCTTCACTCGGCATCACTGCTGGGGTTTTATTTTCCTAGGTACACTGGGAGAGTCATTTTGTTGTTCATTGTATGATAGCTAATGTTACTGGTCTTCAGTCAGCACAGAAGGCCCAGATACTGTGAAAATAAACTAAAACAAAGATGGATTCTCTTTCTGCAATCACACGCTATTAAAAAAAAAAAAAAAAAAAAAAAAAAAAAAAAAAAAACACTACATGGTTCATAATTAATGATGAACCTACCATTTACCTATTTGCATTTATTGGTGAAAAAGTCTAGAAAGAGGAAGAATTAAGGGAAACCTTTCAATTAAGAGAGCCTCATGATCGTGACCACAGAAGCTCTCCCCAGCTCCCAACAGTCACAGACTCAAGTTTTTACACAGGTAAAAAGTGATTCCCATCACTCCCAGCCCAACACATTTCTCATTCAGCATTTCCCATCTTTGCTGTTCACATAATGCACCACGGCTAACACACCTCCACTGACACTGACAGGACAGAAATCACAGCAGCTGATTCCTCAGCCTAGCAAGCTGGAATTTTGTGACTGGCTGTATTGGCTAAGAGCTTTGCTCAATTTTACAGCAAGAATTGCTTAATTCTGTTTGGGACAATACTGATTAACAACCTTGAAGATGATCTGCCATATATCATTTACATTAGCTTCAGAAATGCTGAATAACCAGCTTTGCATGCAAGTGATCTCAGCTACTTATAAACGAACAGCCCCAAAACAAAGCTGTTAATCCTCATATTTATTCCACTGGGCTACAGTATATGTCCAACAATGTTTTACCCGGCAAGATGCCCACAAATCATTTCCTGAATTCCCACCTTTCTCTTCTGAAATCTACAACTGAGTATAGTAAATTCAGTATCTATTTAGATGAGTCAGCAACAGTGTGCTGCAATTCCAACCTTTCAGTAAATAAAATCCGATTAGAATGGCATTTTAAGAATTCTTTGTAATGTGTACCGCAAAGAGTGCAAAGAAATACTAAGGAATATTAAAGACAGACATGGGAGACTATAGAGTAGTCCTAGATACACTTTTTTTCATGCTCATCTCAGAGAAACAGAGATTGTTTCCTTGGTTTGTTTGTTCTTGTGTCTGGAGTTCGACATTGCCCAGAGTTTGCGAAATCAGAATGCTTGTTTAAAATAGCATGCATTTCAAACAGAAGTCACTACTCCCACTAAGACAAGGATCAAAAAAATATAATAAAAACAGTGACAGATAGTTTTAAGTTGTTTCCATATGATCTAAGATTCTATTAAAAAAGCAAAAATCAGGATTTTCTTTGGCTTTCCTTTTTCAAGCATAAGATTGAGCTTTAATTTTCAACAAGTCTTTAAAATTAAACAATAGACAAAGACAAGTTGTCTCATTATCATCAGTGGAACAAATGGGTATTTAAAGGATCAAGATTCATATCCCCAATTAATCCTGTCCCTTTTCATTGAGTAAAACAGCTTCAAAAAAAACTCACTACTGAGCTCTGATGGTGAACATGTGCAACCATACTGAGGACTACATGCAACTGGCCAAGATCAGCCAGGTCTGAAACCAAAGATTTCTGTTCCCTGCACCCACAAAAATGAGGGGGAGAAGATGCTCTCCTAAGCAACAGATATCTGAATACTACTGTAAAGCAGAACCTATGCTCTATCAGATTCACATTACATGAATTGTATCATTACTTGGAACATATTAACTGCTGAAGACAGTATATAATCACATGTTATTCCTAGGAATGACTCTAGCTCTGTATGAAAAGAAAGTAAACAGCTTTATAAAACATAAAGAAATTGAAAAATCTGTCCGTGCAGAATAGATATTTATTTTCTCAGCAATGTAAAAGAGAAAATAAAAGAAATGGCAAAAGTCTTGCAATTTATTTATTAATTTATTTGTCAGAGCAATGATTCAGTGTGCCTGTAAAAGCTTCAGGGGAAAATGTATTAATACAGAAGAGCACAGATTTAGACTGAGAAAATTACTCAAATATGGTTTCTAATTGGCAAGTACATCATCATCATCCCAAAGCCTATGAGAAGAGCTTCTATACCACAAAAGTGACCGCAAGCTCCAAATCTGTGTCATTATTAAGGTCATTTGATTCCTGAAGGCACATGCTTATCATAGGGGAAGACTGAAGAAATATACAGAAGGCTCTGTAATTTGGAAATAATTATGGCAATGACACGGCCTCAGTACATCTCCTCTTTGCTGGAAGCAAGAGTCCCATGCAAGAGACACACACAGTGAGCATATAAAGAGCAGAATCATAAACTAAACTACCAGGGTATAAAGCAAAATGCATAAAGAAGGCTTTGCTCCAAAGCTCTGTGAAGAAGCTTTTAAAATCAAGCAGGATTTGCCTCATTTGTGCACACATGGGCACATTTTCACACAAGTCCCTGTGAATTCAATTTATTTAAAATGCATGAAGTAAATAAAAAAAACAAATACTATGAGCAAGATATAACCACAGAGCAAAACACACTATTGCTGTTACGGGAGTACTAGCAGAGCATGTGCTAGGTATCTGAGTAGCTGGATATCTGACCATCTCAACAGTCTGAGAGGTATAAAAAGCCTTGACCCTCTCACATATGTGAAGACTGAAAGTACCCAGGACCCTCACACATTTCCATGGATTTTTCTCACAGAAGGATAATATACTCTTAGGGGATTTTTCCAACCAAGTATCTCAAAGTCTGCCACGTGAGCCAAAATGTGAGGCACTATATATACTTCTTGTACGCACAGCGTGATCTGAGTTCAGAGCATGATGAGAGAGAACAGATCCTGGGACTTCTCTTATCATCTGCTTTCAGTCTGGGGGTGAGGTCTACGTGCAGAATATGTGCACCATGTGTCTGTTGTGCGCTGAATAGAGTATAAATACAAACAACAATATTTAGAGGGTAGCACCACCATCTGACATTCCCACAATTCAAATACAGAACCACTCAAAATTCACTAGCATACTTAGTATAAATATGCTAATTTTTGCTAGATAAAAATGGTTTAAAACTATTATGTCTACTGTGGACAGAGAGGAAGGATGAGAAGAAAAGGGTGCCTCTGAACCATGCTCACCTTGTTTTATATTTTTCTACTAGAATTTGAAGGACAAAACCTCTCATCCTTCATATATCCTGGAGGCCAAACTCGATGATGTAATGATCTCTTGTGGCTTTACAAACATTTTACAGATCATCAGACAAAAATAGACACTCTGTTTAAAACATAAAGCTCTCACGAAAGCATGCGTGTAGCACAACAGTTCTCCAGTCGCTAAAATCTGGAGGAGTTATCACAATGAAAACATTTATAAGAAGCCAAAGAAAAGCCCCAGGTAGATATTGAGAAACAGAAATCTTCTCTCACCGAGTCCACATGCCTGAAAAGGAAATAACAGTTCCTGTCCTTAATATCGTCTGCATTACCCATGTGCAGGACTCCAGGAAAGGATGGAGACAGAGGATACACCTGTCTCCAGGTCTCCAGCATTGGGACTGTACAGCTAAAATCTGCTTGGGCAACCAACTCTGCTGCAGGCAGAGATCTCTGCATACCTTAATTCCCAGCCCGTCACTTTCTAATATTTGCTGGAGGTCATCCTGTCACCTTTCAGACAGGAACTTGAATCCCTTAAATGACCCAACATATGCATTACCTTTTTTTGCTCCATTTCCAAGTATGAGGAAGGAACATAGGAAAGGAACGTTGTCATCTCATGCATATGGTCACTTCTTGTCAGCTGCACTGTTGCTTCGCTTGTCATAAGCACAGACAACACAACCTAACGCAGCACATCTCACCACTTTGCACAAGAGTCCAAGGAAGTCACTTAATTTTGAAAGTGGGTACACAAGCAATAGGTATCTCATCACTTTGCTCACATATTTTGACAACAGCAATTTCATTTTATGATAATTCATAAAGCACCAAATTTGATGTAGAATCTCTTAGAAAAATAATTTTAGTCTAGCAGTGCCGGCTCTCACTGAAGCACTCCATTAATTCCTTGACAATTATGGCAAGAGTCAAATACTTTGTGCAAATGAAGGATTAGCAAGGATTTGACATACACATTTCCTTGCACTTAAAATGTGCAAGGAGAGAACCTTATTAAAACAGCATTTCATATTATACTTTAAAATGATGCCCCCTTATGCAGATCTTCTGCACTTCAAAAGATAGCTATTATACTTCTATCTGTTACAATCTATGATAACAGGAAAAGAAATCCTATCAAATTGCTATATTGCTGTATTGTTGTATGAAAGGAGCATAAAATAGTTGCTCTTTTCCAGAGACCTCAAAGATGTTTTTTTAGTTTTATTCAAAATAAGATGTCACCAGTTTCATACAATAAAAACACTTTCGTTGTGACAGTATGAATTCCTTCACTTTGCTACTGAATATATTTTGAGTAGTTAAACCAATATGCAAATTCTGTTTCAAAATTCCCTGACCCACCACCCAGCAGCTGCAACTCCCTGTTGGTCTAAGGGTTACATTGCCTGTTTGTATATGTTTAGGCTGCTCCTGTTTCTATGTAAAATTAATTCAGAGTTATACACTTCAAGGCTTTTTTCAAAATTTCCTTAAAAAAAAAAAAAGGAAATTTTCGTTTTCTTCTTCCCGATTAACAATGTTCTTGTCTCAAAATTTGCTTCCCGATTAACAATGTTCTTGTCTCAAAATTTGCTTACATGTAATCACAAAGTGCAGAAACAATTCCCTGGCTTTGCATCATATTCTATTTTTGAGGTCCTTTTAGCGCAGCCCCTGTGACATCATGCTGCCTATAATCCAGATTCATGCCATCTCTTTGACATAAAGTGATTAATTATTAATTTGAGTCTTTCAACAACACATAATTAGAAGTGATCCACAAGCTACTAGGAAATATCCCTAGCAATATAAATAAGTGTCATATGCTGTATTAGATGTTAAGATGGGATTCGTAACCAGTCATTTGTTATAGGTAGTTTGATGGCTTGACTTAGCAAGCAAGAACTCATTAAGAAGACTGCAGAAATATCTAACAAAAATATTAACATCAAGATCTTGTAATAAGCAATTAAGAATGCAGGAAGAACTTGTAGAATGTGTTCTGTTCTTCCAAACTTTTCCATCTTATCTACAATGTTTAGAGGAAAAAAAGCAGACAAGCTTGCTTCAAAGCACAATTATTACCAAGTCCTATCCGACATTCCATCAGCATCATGTTCTTTTTATGACGTGACCAAGTAACCCCCCTCAGATCCTCAGGATATCGTTGTAAAATAGTTGATCCTCCTCAGTCTGGCTCTGTTTTTATTTCTTTTTTTCTCACCCTTAATACTTCAGGCAGAAATGGCTTGGAAATAAAATGATCAATTCACCGAAACAGAATTCCCTGAGACTTGTATTCTTCTAGGTTGAAGTTCGGCAATTATATTTTACAGTAAGGCTAAATCTAGTGATTTAGAGAGTACCTGGGTAAAACTGATTGGCCTAGTTCTCCCTCCCTCATTTCACTAGCTGAAGGAAAAATGAATCTACCTCCAAGCCTTTTGGAATCAATCTTCTTTTCTTTCTCACAATGTACAAGTCGGAGGCTTAAAACATGTTCATATCCTCTTTTAACAAGCTGGTAATGCGAGATAAGCACAAGAACATTAATAAAAATAGCTCAGTATTAAGTCATGGATGTTTTACAAAAGTAGACCTAAAAAAACCCGAAAGGCTAATTGTGATTTATAACTTGTCTCTTCCCCTATACAACTAATTATCAATCACCTCAAAAAGATAACAGAAAATCCTTCTTTTACATACAAACACCATGAATGCAACTGCGGCTGGCTCATTTCTAATCAGTGTGGACACCATGTAGCAAAGACCACCCCCAGTTTGCACTGCAAATTGTAAACACTCTCCTACTCCAGGAGAGGTTTCCCTCTTTCCTAGTTGCAGAGTTTAACCCTTTCTAAAGGGCCTTCCGTGAAGATCTCATGGCTGCCAGTAGGGCTGCCCTTCATCACCACCCTGAATGTCCCATTATGGGAGCAGTTGCTCCCCTGTGATCACAGGGCTAGACACAGTGTGAACAGAGGAGGTCAGGCTACTGGGAAGCCTGCAAGACATCATGAAAATAAAGAAAACACATCCTGGAATGCAAGCTTGACTGCAAAGGGAAGCACGCAGAGTGGCACCCCATAGGCGAGCTTCAGGGTGGGCGACCTCGCTACGTGCTCCAACAGTCTTGTTTCCCACACGAGGCAGTGCCAATGAAAGGGCTCTTGCCATCCCAACCACCACAAAACAGAGCCTCTACCTAGAAAAGGGATAACGCAACCATTAGCACTGCAACTTTTATTACTGCAATTACAATGAAGCAGCTGGCGGTAATAATAATACTTAGCATTTATATAGGGCTTTACATCTTCAAAAGTCTGTATAAACATTTGTTAATTGAGCCTTGCAGACCTCCTGAGATGCAGAGAGTTTTATAAATTGGAAAAACTGAGGCCAGGAGACAAAACAGCTGTCTCTTAATCATCTCAAGATCTTGATTTCAAAGGGAGATGGACATTACTTCGGACGGTAGAAGCGTTCAGAGTTACAAAAGCACAGCTTAAAACACTCAGAAAATCTGATGGGACATAAACTCTCATCCTCTGCACGTCACCCTCCTCCAAAAAGGTAAACACACGTTTTTCCCGAGCAGACACAGTTCACCACTACCGGCTTCGCTGAGCCACCGGCCACAGTGGACCACCACACACTGGACTGAGCAGATGAGCACCACCACCTCACCCACCAAACCCTCAGCTCGGAAGTCCAGCCATCTCCAAAAGAGCCAAACCGTGGCTAACCTGCACCATGACATCAGTCAGTCACCACCAAGACTGCACCTCCAAAACAACTTGCTTCCAGGGCATTCTCCAAATTTAAGATACATATGAATGTATCATTTTCCTGAAAGCCAAACACTTAGCTTTCATATAAAAAGTGAGAGAAAAATGTAAAATCTAAGCAGAAATAAAAGCTACAAATGTCCCTGCTTGCTAAAGACAGTTATGAGCACTTACATTCATATTTACATTTATACATTCATATATAAAAGCCATTGATTGAACAGATTTGCGTGCACCAGACACTTCTTTCACATTAAAAAAAAAAAAAAGCCAATAAACAGATGCATTAACACCTCCTATTCATGTCTTGAGCTCTGTAACAGCCTGAAGGCAGTTTGCGTTATTACTTAGACAAAATACACAGTGTTGAATCTCGAGAAAAGATATTACTGTCTAATGCTGTATTTCTACAAAGCCTTGAATACCCATTTAATTTCACATATAGACTGTTCCACTGAAATCAATGGAACTGCATTTCAGAACTTATTGGAATAAAGGCTGAGGACTCAGACAGACAAGTGAAGGATGCCAGCTTGTGAGAAGGGAAAAGCTTTTCTGGAAGAACTGGCGCAAAGTTCATTTTGCAAGGGTGGGAAGTGGAGCTCTCCTGAGTACCAAAGAGCAGAGTAAAACAAAAAGGACTTAAAAAATCTTAGGAAATAAATTGAGAAACAAACAACATGGTGAAATAAGAGATTCAAGTGGAAATGTAGCTATAGCAAGGCTCAGGAGCATAAAGCAAGATGGACCAGAATATGGCGGCAGACAGTGGGCAACCACATCTTGAGCTAGCACAGGAAGGAAAACACAGTAAAAATGAACCTAGTGCTCACATAGAGCAGGCAGAAGAGTAAAGCCCAAAGCAGAAGGCTCAAAATGCATCTCTTCTCTAGCACCGAAGGAGCAATGAAAGCACACACTGGGGAATGTGGAAAGGAAAGCCATGGCTGTGAGAGGTAAGTGATGTTTTTTCCTTCAGCAGTGGCACGACACGGGTCACGCAGTGACTGCTTACGTCAAGGACACTCAGGTACAAAGTACAGATGCCTCACTCATGTCCCCTGTAAGTGAGAAGGTGCTAAGAGGCCAACTGCCAGTTAGCACTGATTTATTAGCCATAAAGATGACTGAGGCTAAAGCAGGAACAGACTCCACCCTCCCAGCCCTCTGCCCTAACCCGGAGACTCTTCTTCATCCCAAAACACAGGAAGAGAAGGAAATAGAAGGGATGAAGCATTACACTAAGGTTGAGAGGCTTGCAAAGCAATAAATAATGATAGAAGTTTAGCAGAGAATAATTAAATTCCACTTTGGGAAGAGCAAGCCCGAGATGGCATTGAAATGAAAGAGGAAGAAGAAAGTACATTTAAATACACCATCATCCACCAAATTCTGAACATGAAATATATATGTATTTATATCTCCAACTGAATGCAATACAAGGCACTTACTATCTTCCCAAGATATGTTGCACAAAGCTTTAAATTACTTTAAAGGCACCTCTATAAATGACCGACTTCTCCATTTTTAAAAAGGCAAGGAAGATAATTGATCTGTTTCTTATTGCAACTTGATATCATAAACTCATGATATAACTCAATTTCATAGCAACGACTCAGTTTATTGTTGTCATTTGTACTGAGTTTCCCCCAAGAGCTCACCAGAGGAGTGATGAATGTCTCAACTCTTTGTACAAAGGTTTTGCATTCATCATACGTTACGTGTAATAGTACCATATACATAGAAATATCTTTATGGTGTATATTGGTATTCCTGAAGGCACTGAACTTTTACTGAATACCTATATGAATCAGGTATTGCTCTGAAGCCCTAAATGTGAAACTGCTTATGGATTAGATGAAAACGGAGCAGGAAAAAATAGAATGCTTTCCTCAAAGCCAAATTATATTTTAGGGAGAGTATACTGGAAATCAAAGTATCTTTGACCCAGGAAATAGAGAAAAGGACCATCTCAGACACATTCTGGAAGGAAGCTAAAAGAGAAGCCTCATTGGAAGAGAGAAGAGTACATTAAACGTAAGAAAAGGGCATTGAATTTTTGCAAGAAGAGTACTCAGACCTCTCACCCACTCGAGAATCACTGAAACTACTCCTTAGCAGGAAGGCAGAAGGCAATAAACCACTAGGAGTGCCAGACAAACCAATCACAGCAATGCCAAATTTTAACTAAAGTGAAAACATTGATAGAGACTAGGAAAAGCTTATATCCCACCATATATCTGTAAATACTAAAGAACAAGGGAACTTCTCTGAGCTCATGCACTTCTCATGCTTTTTCAGAATAAATTTCACACAACCAAATTCAGAGGTACATTAAATGCCGATTCATTTTCCTAGTGGCTCTGGACCTGTATTAAAGCACAGTGAGGAGATACCGCTGACACCTGACCTGGCGCCTCCCCTTGCACCCGAGCCAGCTCCGAGGCGGCGAGGTGAAGGGCGCTCTGCTGGCAGCAGCAGCAAGCCTTGGGCCTGCTTTTCTACTTGCTCAAATCTCTAAAAACGCTTTTGCGTGCAGGAGCAGAAATCAGAAAGCAATACCCACAAATCCCCATGAGTCATCCCTTTATTTTCCTATTAAAACATTCCTGAGCTGCAGACACTAAGGCTCACAGTGATACTCTTGCAGTAGCTTAAGTCTGAAGCACTTGGGAGCTACAGTAAATTTTTCTCCCTCCCACCTCCCTCCCCAAGACAGAACCTGCTATCAAAGCTTCACAATTAAATGAGCTGCATACAGCTCCTTTACGCTCACGGAAAAGCTGGAAAAAGTAATATATTTGCTTACCTGTGGTGCTATCCTAGAATCCATGAATGCTAACCCCTTGGATTTTTAAAAGATAAGTTCTCTCTCTCTTTGTATATTTGTAAAACAAGTACATTAAGTAGAAAGCCTGGGGGAAATAAATAAACAAAGAAAGACAAGCTATCTGCCTACCCTAAGTTACTGTTCTCTAGTTCCATCTAGATTTAGAGGAGGCACCTTTTTCCACTGTAGTGGCAAACTCTTTAACAGCTGTTAACACCTACTCCCACTCAGCAGCTCACATTGTTAAAAATGTGATTTTTTTCCCAAGTAGTCTGCTGAAATACTCAAAGGTTTCACCACGCCCCAAGAAAACAGGTTCAGCATTTCACAACTGAAGCCTTAGAAGACAACACAGTAATTTCCCTAGATGGTCAAAAAGTTAACTGGAGTGAAACCCTAAGAGTAAAGACAACTAGAATTCCCTGTCATAGCATTAGTGCTGAAGATGCCAGCTAAATACCAGAAAGATACATAACACAAAACCCCACAGAAATTGATAACTTCAGGTGAGATGTACAAGTCTCATGTACGATACTAATCAGGCCCCTTCGATGCTAGAGACACCTGCTAATTTTGTCTATCGGGAATGCAAAAGGTTGCTGGAGTCTATTCAGAAAACAGCAGAGGTAATAAATGCAAACAAAGCAATTTGTAATATGCTATTTCTACTCTAGATCTCAATCCTGCAGAGATTCACAGCATGAGTAACTTTAATTACACAGATAGCAGCATGGGGATGGGAGAAGAACGGAAAGGGCTGAAAGTGTTTAACTGGCAGCATTCGAGGCCCTTAGTTGGCTAGTATTTTAAAAATCTAGTAAAGGAATGAGATTAATTACCAAATAAAATCAAGGGTGCGGAATTAGTGATTGTGGGCTCATGAGCACCACTCAATAGAAACAGATCCTCAAAAATTAATGTTTGCATTTTTAAACTAATTTTTAAGCCCTCAGAGGCCACAATATACCATTGCAAAAACAAAGCAAAATCCACAGTGCAGAAGGTTGCTTCCTCCCCCATCACATCCTGGTCTTTCCAAGAAAACTGTGATTAACCTTGTGAGGGAACCGGGAACATGCACAGGGTATCTAAAATATCAAGGCCAGTTAAAGACATCATTTCTAATCTTCTGTTTATAGCAAGTTAAGAGCTCTGCTTTGCAAACAGCTGGACAAGTACTTAGGCACATGAACCCCAAGTAGTCTCACTGATGTAGGAGAATCTTTAAAGGACCAAACGCTTCAGTTCATGTAGGCATGCAACAGTGAGAAACCCAGCAGCGACTTGTGACTATAGTAAAAGGTGAAGTTCCTGAAAGATGTGAAATACAAGTAACAGCAACCATCTAACTTGAGACTCAAGGTAGGAAAGTGAAATTTTTAGGTGTAAGGGTTAAACCAATATAGGAACCCAGCTATGAGAAAACCAGTGTGTTGGATGAAAGAGTCAGTCTGATTCTGGAGCTGAGATAAAATTACAGCAGTTATAGTGCTCAGTGATAGGCAGGAACTCTAATTCTGGGCCTCAGCAAAACAATTCCTAGTAATTCACAGCATTTAATACTTGCTAAAACTAAAGCATTACCACTGGAAAAAAAAAATACAGAATTCTTACAATGCAAAAAAATGGCAATGTATAACCACACTGCTAGTTTAGTCACCAATGGTATTTTTGATGACTTACAGTTTTAGCAGGTTTTGAGAAAGCACTGCCTTACCCTCCACACAAGGGGTATCTCTACACCACAAAACAAATACAGTGGCTTCAAAACTAGTTGGCAGCAATGTAGTCACAAGCTGCTGATTAGCCTCCTTGGGAACCCTGTTCAGAATGAGGATGATTAAAATGTCAAAATCCCTATGGACAGAGCAAGCCCAGAACTTCATCTTGCCTTTTTTTTTTTTTTTTTTAAAAAAAAAAAACATACAGAGAATGCACATGCAAATACAGCACCTTTGCAATTCTTTCTGAACCAACATATCAGGATAGAGTCCACACGCTGTTTGCACTGGAAGCAACAACACCCTTCCTAGCTGCTGTATATAATAAGGCGTATAGGAGAAGCAAGTGCTAGGCATGGAAATGGAAGTTACCAAGCCCTTTATTCAGGTAGCCCATATTGTGCGGACTTCAAGTTTTCTGTTATTCCATTGCAATAGCAGAAAAGTTTTGGTGAATGCAGTCCATTTGGATCCGCAGGGTACAAATAATTCAACTTCAGTTGTTTAGGTTTTAATAAGCTTTCACCAGCAAGGGAAAAATACAGTACTTAACCCAAGCAATTTGGCACTTCTAGCTGGAGCGCGGACAGAATGAGAGTCAAGTCTACTTCATGAATTAAGCTGTCATCAAAATAGCAGATTGCTGCAGTGAAACACATAGATTGAAAAAATACAGAAGTTCAGTATCTTTAGATGAACCTTGGACTCTTTATCATCATGGTCTGATACCTAGTCATTAGGGGATGTTCTTACTCATGGGGCGTTAGCTCTCCCCACTTAAAGCTCATGGGATTCTCTAGATGCTTTCAAAATGACATGCAATCAGCAACGTTTATTCTGAATTACGAGAATGTGTAACTACGGTCATTACAAGTTCTGTGACAAATATTGTCCAAAGCCAGTTTTATTTCCATAGCCTCCACCAGTAAAAACAAGAAGCAGTTTGCTTACATATTGCTTTGAGCACATACATTATCTCATGGCTTGAAGACACAGGTATGCCAAACATGCTACACTCACAAGGACCTGAGAGAATCTGGGAACTGCTACAAAACATAGTCAACCACATTTAACTTAAACACTAGGGTCTTTACCAGCATTAAAAAAAAAAAAAAAAAAGAAAAAAAACCTAACACCACAGACATCAGGATGAGACAAACTGCTCCCCAAGAAGAAAGCATCCAACTGCCCCCGGCATGGCCCCATGAAGGACCACTTCTCACAGGGCCCTTCTTGTGGCATTTCGCTGGTATTCCATGGAAAGGGGGCTGGTCACACAGTGCTGATTCTGTGTTTCCAGTTACTAACTACAAAAATGGTCATTTTTATATTTTTCCATGTAAGCAGTTTTTGTAGCTGACAGATAGACATTGCACAATCGCAAAGGAGAAGAAGGGTGGTCAATAGGAAAGGGAGGAGAACCACATTTTGATGACAAAAGGAAGGAGAGGCACAATTAAAAGATGCCCTGTGCTGCAAAGAAACCCAAGATTCATCATTTTGTTAATATTTCAGTAGAAAACAAAGAAAAGTATTTTTATCTTCAATATTTCAGTTCAGGTAAACAAAACACTATAGGTCTCCAAGATCCTGGCCGTTTCAAAAGCCACCAGCTAAGGCAAAGCAGGTTTTTGGGGTGGGAGGGTTGACTCCCAAACAACATGCTTGAGGTAAAACTTGTTCCATTTTTCTTCTCTGCCTGCTACAAGGTCTTAAAGCTGGGTCTAAGGTCTAAAGCAGGAGCTGCAGCATGCTCCCTTTTCACAGCTATACCCCAGCCCCATACAGGTTAGAGGGGGCCAGGAGTGACTGAAGGATCACGGAGCCAAAGGCCCCGAACCTGTTTGCCACTGTGAGCCCAGGGCAGCCTGAGAACGCTGGTGCTGATGTGCAAGGGGGGGGTGCACAAGGAGGGCAAGAGGAAGAAAGCCAGGAAAAGTTATCAAGAAAAAAAAAAAAAAAAAGTGGGAAAGGGCTGAGCAGAGCAGGAGGAGGTGGAAGGAGCAGCACAGGCACTTGAGAGGATTGGCCCACCCCAAAAGCTGCCTTTCATCTGCTACAAAAGATGTGTCCTGCTTTGGGGGAAAAACGGGGGGGAGGGGGAGAGAAAGAGGGGAAGGAAGGAAAAAAAGGGGGGAGGAAGGAAAAGGAAAATACGAGAAAAGAAAAAATAGAAAAAGGAAAAAGACAGGGAAAGGAGAAAAGGGAGGAGAAAAGAATGAGG
>NW_010581251.1:215276-241771 GCF_000705375.1 Tinamus guttatus | reverse complement strand
GGCCCGCGCCTGCCTCCCGCGGCCGCGCGGCGATATCCGCCTTCTCCTCCTCCTCCTCCTCTTTATTTATTTATTTAGTTTTAAGTAATTTGCCTGCCCCGACCGCACAGCGAAACCCGACCGAAGGAGCCCGCTGCGACACGCGAAATGCCCCTTTCCTCACTTGGTGTCCCAGGTGAGATCTCCCTGTGGGGTCCATGGGGACCCGCGCGGCTATGGAGCCGGAGCGGTCCCATGCGGAGCCCCCGCTGCGCGCCCGCAGGTAGCCCCAGTGCTTGTGCTGCGCCCTTGCCTTGGTCCGCAGCTTTTATCAGGAGCCTTAGGAAGCTATGGCAGGAAGCCCCTTCCACTCCCAAAACCGGGCTGTTCCCTGTCAATCTCAAGCTGCCGCTTGCTTGATAGTCAAAGATGTTTCTGTCTCTTGTGCGCCACGAGAAAAGCTAGAAGACATTAATCTTATATCAGACAGATGGAAATAACCCCCCTTCAAGTAATACACAGGAGAGCTAATCTGATTTCCGAGGCTCCATTGCAGATTTTCGCTAGGCTGAAGCAGTGGTGAGAGACTTACACACCTGCTTAATCACCTTCCTCGAGCCACCTTCCAGGTTTGCCCAAGAGCCCTTCAAAGCTCGGAGTTGAGAAGAGAATCAGTCTTTGCAGATCTAGTCCTGAGAAATAACCATTTGCAGAGTCAAACCACAGTTATGCGAATGCAGCAACAGGTCCTTCAGGCTATAAAGTTTCTGGGATTCCAGGCCCTCCTCAAGAAACCCACACAGGAAAAAAAGTATAAACTAATGAAAGAGCAGCTGCTTTCTGAAACTTCCACTCAGTTCCAAGAAATGAAACTTGGCAGGGCCTGGCTTTTTATAACACTCAGTGACTCATGTGCAGAGGCAGGTGAAGTCAGAGCCATCACTGCCAGAGCGGTGCCCCTGACTGCTGCTCCAGGAAGGACACCGATTTTCCCAAACACGTCCTTTTCGGAAAGGAGAAAGCAATGCATTTTGCATTACTGTTTGCAGTGCTAAGGCTGCTGAATCCTCCATGATACCTCTCTTCCAGCTCCCCCTTCTTCCCTGGATAGCAGCCCAAGACCACCCCCTGTTGCCATTCCCTTCAACAAGGGACACAAGACACGTGCAAAAAAATAAAGGCAGATTTGTAGAAGAGTGAATTGTGTTTAATTCTGTACATACACAGATCCTGTGTATTAGCAGCTTTTCTTTCGGATGTGTGCACGAGGTATGGATATTTATGAAATGATCTTTATGGATATTTACAAAATTATAAAGCTAATAATGCTGCTGATAGGAAATCAAAACATCGTAGCATGGGAGATAAGGAAGAAATTTCATGAGCATTCCCCTGCTTAGGGAAAAGAAATAAAAAACATTCCAAGGATTTCCCCCGGTGTAGAATAGCCTAAAGGCTTTTTCTGTGCTGCAGAGAAGCTGCAGAATGACTTATGGACAACAAATGACTTGCACGGCTGTCTGGCAGACCCAGTGGAGAGACTTCTCGCTGACTCCCCCTTGGTCCATGGAGCTCTGCCAAGCACGAGTTACCTTGGCCAAGCCGGCTGCAGCCTCGCTCTCAGGTGCACGTGCACGGCAAGGCATGTGCACAGCAAATCCGCACGTTCCCAGGGAGCGCCGTTATCCAGCCCGTGGTGAGAATAAACGGGCAAGGGTTCAAATCGTGCAGTATTGGCTGCAGCAAGCCCGGAGAGTTAAGGTTAACCTCCTGACATTGGAATTTCCACCTTTGTTAAAAACAGACACTAATGTATCCCTAGGGTTTTCCAGAGAAAAATACACGAAACGGGCACAATTATTCTCTTGCCTTTAAGGCAGAGCAGCTTTGCTAAGAAAAACCAAATTCTTCCTAATTTAGGGCCATACAAATTTGAGGCTAATCCTGTGTAATACATATCAAGACAGAGAAACCAGAGGTTATTGGTCCAGGTTCCTTCATTTCTATTGGCTTCTAAAAGAAAAGATATTAAGAAAAAAAGAAAAAAATCTACATATCAAGGCAGAGAAACCAGAGGTTATTGGTCCAGGTTCCATCCCTTTTTGGGGGGGAACAATTTATTTGTTGGGAAACAAATTTGTTGGGATTTATTTGAGGGAAACAATTTACTTGTTGCTTGGGTAAAATCACAAGAAAATTTTGCTGAAAGATTAAACATGGTTTCATCTATAGAAAAATAAAGGCCCTCAGATTTGAAGAATAAGCACAGAGATTCTCTGAGTCCCAAAGTTGGCTAATTGGGATTTTGTCTCTTTTTAGAATATGCTGCTTATTCTTTATTTCATCATATTCTTTATTTCATCAAAATATTTTTATACTGCTTTCAATTACTACTGCTTTCCGTATGACTAAGAGGTCGATGTAACTCCTATAAAACTCAGATTTACTTTTTGAATAGTAAAACTATGAATAACATAATGGACTCAAAAGTGATGAGATAGATAGATTTGTTCTGGACATGTTGGGGATTTCTGTAAGCATCTAAATATATTAGACAGGCAGCTCGGCTATGCTCTCCAAAGATAAGATTTTGGCAAACATTGCAGTATGTTTCTTTGCCAACAGAAGAGAATATAAAATGAAATTATAAAACAACTCCTCCCTCCCCATGGCCTTTGAAACATTAAGAGCTAGTCAATAGGTTCCTTTACCAGAGAGCCTGTACACAGTTGATTAATATTTAATTTCAAAAATTACTTATTTTTTTCTTTAATGACCTTTCTTCGTCATGGTTCAGGCAAATTAGGTAAAGTGGGACCTGAAAATGAAAGTGAACAAAGAATCTAGTATGTTTGTAACTGTTTCCTCACAGATACAGAGCTACAAAAACAGTTTTGAACCACAGGGAAAATTATCTGTATTGTTGCTGAGTGAGTCACACCCTTTATCCCAGGTAAGGAGCCAAAGCGGTGCAAAGGATTCCCAGGAGTCTCATTTCCATCCAAGAAGTAAATCTTCTGAAGAGCTGGAGGATATGGCAGAGAACACAGCAGAGCAGAACAGGGGGGAGTCACTCGCTCCAAGCAGAGCCACGATGCTGAACCCCACGGATACTGCCTGCCACTAGGATTGAAAGCAGCATCTATGGGCTAATTTTTCCTAAATTGTATCAGGGATTACACCAAACTGCAGAAAAATGTGGTATCTGAAAAAGATGAGGGACAGTCATTTGCCCTTGTGGTGCCTGCATCCCCAGGTCAGAGGATTCAGTGTTACATCTCTTGGAAGTTCTGTTTTATTGTGCTTATTTTGGAATTTGCAGCAATAAATACAAGCTTTCCCTATAGGTTCTAGCCACTGGGGGTTATCAATATTTTATTCCATGGTCCAGAATATTATTGCATAGGTAAGAGAGATTACTTGACGAAGCTGGTGAGGGTAAATGCACCAACCCCAAACTCTCCAGGCAGAAGTTGAACCATACCCTATGACTTATAAACTTGCCATGCGGTCACTTCAGTTACTAATGCATCAATTACAGACTGTGTAAATTTATGGCTCGGATTAAAAGATAAATGTGTGATGATAAAAAGCTTGCCAGTAAGACGAGGCTTGTGTGACATTAGGATTTGGCAGCAGTTTCAGCACAGTCCTTTGTGGATGATAATCAGCTATGAAATTACATAAAGATCCTTCTTCCACTGAAGTCATGGGGAGTGCTGCCATTAACTTCAGAAGAAATAAAAGCAGGCCCAAATCCTTAATTTTTGCATTACTCAATCTCTGCTCCAAGAGCTAGTTGGCAGACACTTGGATTTAGGCACCCAGGATTCGGTCCTGATATAAACCTGAGGCACAAGAAAAGCCATACAGGAAGGACGGACACCATATGAGTAAAGCTCAGCACGATCATAGGCGATTACTAGATTTTGATCCATCCCCTCTCCAGAGCGGCACTGTACTTGATGGATGAGGCTCTAATTGAATTTAAGCACATAAATTGCAGGTTACAAAACAAACTCGAACAGTGTTATGCATTCTGATGCATCCATATTCTTATCTGGGGAAGACAAAAATGAAATAAGATGCAGACAATCAATCTTTTTCTATCTGTGCTCTGCTCTTTATTGGGAAGTATGACTGATCTTTTTTAGTATAATTGTGTATATAGTTAAATTTCACCACTTAAGGAGGAATAACCTATATTGCTTATACCTTCAGAATTCTTGAGTCAGGAATATAAAATCAAGAAGTCTTTTTTAATAAACACAAGAGTATTGATAAAAAGGGTGTTGACATTTTTATTTGGGCTCAAGGCCTGTAGATTTCATATTTTACAAGAGAAATGTCAGAATGAGAGCTAACTTTTTTCTTATGGTGAAAACAAGGTGTTGGTCGTGCATGCACAGGACTACAGACAGTTAAACTTTTAAGAAACATATCAGGTATCATTCTCATAATACTAAAATCACTAGATTGGCCAGCACTACCTTGTGAAGTGTATTGTTGTTGTTAATTAAATCTTCTTTCTCCTTGGACTGATTTTTAATTTGAGAATAGTGTAAGTCCTACTTCATTTTTTTTTTTAAGGACAGAGTAGTCAGCATATTCTTTGTCTGATCCATGTAGAGAATGTGCAGGAATTCTCAAATTCTGCATTTGTGCCTGAGTGGAAAAGTCCCTATGTGGTTTCACTTGTTTAGCTCTGTGTAATTTCATTCATAAGCCGAGGGAAGTAGTTAATAACACCGATGACAATTTTTGCTTATATAGCTCTTACCACAGACCTCAAAATTGTCTACCAACAACAATGAATCTAGAGACCAGCCTCGTTGTGCAGAGATTGGGCAAGGCTTAGATAACCCTGACAAAACCTCAATTATATACTGAAACCTGGATAGATTGTGTTTCTATTAAGGCCTATAGTCATGGAATTTAAAAAATGATACCATCTAACCCTGGGAACACAAATGTGAGAATAAAAATAAGTGCATACAAAATACTTCCACGTGTATGCTTGTATAAAATTGTGTAATTTTAATTACATTTTAGTTAGATATCATGAGTTTTGGGTGGAAGAACATGACTTGTTATTTCAGGTCACTTCTGGCAAAGCTGAAGCGGTTGCATTGCCCTTGGGTGATGCATCCAGTGCACATGGGAGCCCAGCTATGGCAGGACCTCGGAGCCCATGATGCCAGGGCAGGGCTCTGCACATTGCAGTTCCTTGTACAAAATGAGACAGTGTCAAACATAATTCACATTGATTCACAGGTGCTATGCTGAAAGTTATGACTGAGAAGGTCAAGACAGAGATTGAGAGGCTGTCTGTATGGTTACAAATACTACCAGACTCAACAAGCTTTTTCTTTCCTGAGGAAGGTGCCCATGAGGTAGTTTCATTTCCATACCCTTTTCAGATAAACATGTGTAATGTCCAAATTCATAATTTCTTAAGTCCATGAGAGATGTGCCAAGTCCACAGCTGCATTGCTTAAAGCTGTGAATTTGCTTTAAAGCATCCCAAATCCGCTGGTAATAACAACAATCTACTACCAAAGCAATGAGGACCTTCCCTGAGCTTACGACAAGTGAAGTCAGGGAAAACTGGTAATTAGAGAGGAGAATAAATCCTACATTGGCTGTGATAATTGCTCAGCCAGTGGTGGGTTTCTCACTGAGGCCTGCATCACAACTGTTTAGCAATGAGAAGCCACCAACCTAAGGGGACCTTGTGGACATCCTCAGAGCTCAGAAATACTCCTTAAGGTCTTCTGAGACAGTCTGACATCGAGCAAGCAGTTTGACTGCCACTAAATAAAGATCTGCTTAGAGAAAGCAATTAACCCCATCAAGCTCAGGAGGTGAACTGTAAGTTTACTGGCACACTACACAGTTGTATCAGACAACGAACCCCATCAAGCTCAGGAGGTGAACTGCAATGGCTTTGTTAAGTTTACTGGCACACTACACACTTGTATAAGACAATAGTGAGAAGATAAATACAACCTACCAAAAACATGCTTTAGCAAGGCAGGGTGTAATTACTTCTGCTGAATTTTGCCCAAATTCCATGTGTGCTACAGAAAACACCGCAAAGCAGCAGATGAAATATTGAGAGAAAGAGCATATAAATGATGTTCTAGTCAAGCCACATCTGGAAAACAATTTTAGAATCCACATTGTGGAAGCATGGCATAATTTTCAATGTTAATTGCCTCATTTGTCCCATGGCCTGCATCTGATTTCATTATCACTGTTTTGGATGTTGTCTCAAAGACTTATGTTGCTCTTTTGAGAGGTTTCTTCTTCTCAGACAGCTTTAAATAATGGAAGGATCTGGGGACAGAGGACAGACTTGAGGACAGAGACTCCACACTCTAACTGGGGCTTCGTACATAATAGACATATTTTTTCCAGGGACCTAAGTGCAAAGATGAGTTTTTAATCCAAGGTTTTAAGAAAGTTCACAGTGTTTGGCACACAATCATGTAGCAATCAGGAGTGAGCACTGCTGGCTGAACAGAAATGCAAAAAGCACACAGGAAAACTCCCAGCTGGTGGTCACTGGCTCTTGCCAGACCCAGATCATACTGGGGCCCTTTGCAGCTCTCCCCACCATACGTCCTGTCATTTAATCCCAGACTTTCTCAGCTGTAACTGGAGAAGCAGCACAGGGCAGAGAAGATCCCAGCACATGCTCCATGCCCGTGTTTAGGTTGCCTTGGCCATCAGGTTGCCTCCAGGCAATGGATATTTTGCTTTCCCTGGGTGGCTCTTTGCCAGATTGCATTTCTCCCTCCCCCAGAATGGTCGCTCTTCCCCAATAGCCTCCTAGCCCAAGAAATACAGGATCGTCATTGCTAGCAATGGGCTTTGTACTAACTCTGCAAGGCCTCAGGACATGTCAGACTTGTTTTGGGCCACCTGCACCATTGCTTTAGCTTGTTTTGCTGCAACGGCAATTTTCTAATGACCAGGTGGCTGTTATTGAATTTGCTTAAGTTTTCCTGAGCTCTGCATAAGCACGTGGCACGATCATCAGATTTTATATACATAATAGTTACAAGCTGTTAGTTTGTGTAGGACAAAATATTTATAACCCAAGTATAATGATGTAACACGGTGGCAGAAATCTTAAAAGAAGGGACACAGAATGCAGAGAAGTGCAGGACTAGGATGGTAACAGGCATCACAGGGTAACACTAGAGGCTTCAGGACAGGTCAGCAATGGCTGGAGGTGCCCAGGAAGCCCTGGTGCCAGTGAGATGACTTGCTGCAAATTCCCCAAACCTTAATTTTAAGGAATATTGGTGCCAAACTTGTGCCAAACACAGAAAGGCAGTGTCAAGGAGAGCATAATACCAGAGAATGAGGAGTAGATTTTTTTAATAAGATTTTTTAACTGTGTTGTTATTTTTTTTAATATTAACTAGACCAATTGCACTGTGAATATTTATGTATTATAACTGAAGTAAAATATTAACTGTTGTGTCTTACCTAGGCTGCTAAGATTTTATATTTTTTAAATGTATTATCTGCAGGCTGTAGTCATAGGGATATGAGTGAGAAAAAGCATATCTCAGATTTATTTTTGTTTTACAGCAACAGAGAGTATTATAGTCTTGAAAAGTTCCTGGCTTGTGTGTGCCTCTCTGCCAAGATTTTGCATATAACTTTAGAGGTCAGTCCTTCTCCCCTTTCCCGTCTTTCTTTTCCTTTCTTCATGACTTCCTATCACTTTTTCCACACCTTTATAAGAAAGTACACAAAATCCGTCAATATGAAGTGACAAAGTGATGCATGGGCCAAAAGCATCTCAGTTCTTTCTTGTGTCAGTAATGCACTAGAAGTTTGACCCCTCTGGCACCACGTGTCCCAAAACCAGAGGTTTGTTTTTCTAGATACAAAACTCTTGACCTCAAAATACCTGTGGGTGATGCGCCATTAATATGAGAGTTGCTGAGCTGACTCCCTCCTCAGGGTGAAGCCCGTTTCAGATCCCATTTCTCAGATCCCACCGGCATCTCAGTTCTTTCTTGTGTCAGTAATGCACTAGAAGTTTGACCCCTCTGGCACCACGTGTCCCAAAACCAGAGGTTTGTTTTTCTAGATACAAAACTCTTGACCTCAAAATACCTGTGGGTGATGTGCCATGAATACGAGAGTTGCTGAGCTGACCCCCTCCTCAGGGTGAAGCCCATTTCAGATCCCATTTCTCAGATCCTACGAGGCAGCACCAAGGCCTCTCGGTGGCTCCGTGACCCTCTGCAGGTCTCGCACCGTGGGATGCAGGGAGGCTGCAGGGAAGGGGTTGAGGCTGGGGACAAGCCAGAGTGCCCAGCTGCAGTTATCAGGCACCCGTGGAGCAGCTCAGCATTGCCACCCTGTTCCCCACTTTTCCCCTGGCCAACAGCAGCCAAAGCAGGAGAAACTTCCAGGGAACCCTTCACAGGAGTGCTCTGCATTGGACTGAAGGAAGAAATAGTGGTGACACCTCTATTTCTGAAGAAGATAATCACCCTGTTTGTTTACTTAACTCTTTTCTTGCGTCTTCGGTGGTTTTGGTTTGTGAAAGGCTGAGATTTTCAAGGCAGGGACTTCTCCTTGGATATATATATATATACATATATACAGTGCCTAGCACTGTCAGCGCTTCATGCTGAGAAGAGACTCTGTATTCTCCCAAAATAGATAAAGTAATAATAAAAGTCCATGTCAGTCCTGCCTTTCTGCAGTATCCTGTGTTAAAAGAATAAGCAATCACTTGGCCAAAAGAAGAATTTCTTCTTCCTCTGGAGCGTTGTCAGCCACCAGAATTCACTCTTCTGCAGGGGCAGAGAGAGGCACCCAGACTCTTGATGAATTTAAAAGAGGGGGGTTGAATGGTCTTCATCAGGCAGTGCTTGTGGCCGCTGCAGCTGGATGAAAAGAAAAGGAAAAACTGAGAATGACTGAAACTCTTGCAACATGACACAGATGACTTAACCCCTAAAACAAGTAAGCCAAGAACCGGGAACACTTTCCTAGTATGAATATTACCAGACTACAAGAAAAATAGGAAGAGGAGGAATTAAATTAATTCCAGAATAAAGCAAACAGACAAATGAGCATCTATTGGAAATAACTGATTAGATAATTTGAAAGACTCCCTACAGGGTCTGAAAGAGCTTTCAGACTTATATCACAAAATAGTGATACATGCCAAAAATGCACAGAATGTATTACTAAACTACCTGATCTAACCAAAATCTATTTCAGTGATTCATAACCCTCAAATTATTTGTGAATGTATAGTATCTTAAAAAGAAAAGAAAAAAGAAAAGAAAAGAGAAGAGAAGAGAAAAGAAAAGAAAAGAAAAGAAAAGTAGGCTTGTGACTGTTTTTCTCCTTGTATTTAAAATCATTTTTTTTTAGTGGAGGTAAAGAAAGTGAACCTTGTATGTGTGGAATATCACTCCTTTTCATTCTGAAAACAAAAGCAAGAGTCACAAACGAAACAGTCAGCAGGATTTCCACCCTAAGAGCCCAAATCTCTTTTGAAAATAGAAATGCTAACATATTCAAATCTCTTTGAATTTCTAATCCTTTTCTCTGTGTTTTCATTGCAAAGTGAAAATTATTCCCAAACTGTTTTGGCAACGGTATGTTTCCTCTTTCTACCTTCTCTTTACGCACATGCTGTATACGCTGTAGGAAATGGCAATAATTTTGATGCAACACTACTCCTAATGTTCCCTCAAGACAGAGGCTCTGGTATCTGCATTAAAAAAGACACTTTCTTTTTAAGATGTGTTAATGTACCTGCTAGGGTCAAATAGAGATAAGGGCAAGAATAAGCATATCTCAAACTACTTTTCTTTTTGCATCAACAGAGTTTTATAGTTCTAAAGGAAAGAGCAGGTCTCTGCCACAAGGCAGAGTACAAAGGCTCTGATTTTGTGCATGCCCCCATGTGAGAGGCTGGTCTCACACACAGTGCAACCAGCTTTGCATTTCCGTGTTTTGTCCCTCCAAATTAGGGTCTATCTTCCAGAAAAGGTAAGCCCTTACAGCACCGTGGCATGGAGATTTACTCGTCAGTAATTACAAAACACTCCAAAATCCTCTAGATAGGAACTGTGATAAAACTTAATCTAACATCCACAGAAGCCAACGGGACATTGTGAATTTATGCAGTGTTACAGAAGGCCTGTATATAATGCAAAATTACTACCGAACTTTAGAGAGTGAGTGAGCGTTGCAACAGATAAATCAGGATGCACACCGTGCTGTGAAAGCAGAATTAATCATCCCTCCCCATGCCTTTGCCCTGTGGTATTCCAAAGAGATATTCTTGTTATCCTCTTCTAAGTTTCAGGCTGTTAAATTATCAGCACGAAGACTGCAACAATTAAAAACAAATTGGCAACAGCGGATCGAGCTTCCCTGTCTGTGAGAACAGGGCAAATGGCAAAGAGTGTTTTTTGGTGCCAACTTGAACATAACATATATAACATCTGACAGCAGCTCCAATCAAATCACTCCAGCACAGAGAGGCAGTGCTCCCCCAGTGCCAAACTGTATGCTGAGAGCAATTTTCAATTAGCTTTCCTCATTTATGAAGTGGATGCTGTAGCAGGTTTGTAGGCATGCGAAAGCTTAGTGATAAATGAGAAATTCTCTTGTGTGCATCATTCAAGATGATTCTCTCTCAGGAAGAGCAGGGGGAGACAGTTTGACAGTTCATTTCTTTGGTGGACAGAGACAGATATGTTATATTAACCAGTTGTGTAGGCGCTCTCCATTCCCTGGCAATTGAAAACACGCCACGGATACGGGTGTTGTAATGACACACAGGATTTTCCCTGCAACCCTCTGAGCAGCTTCCCTGAGTAGCTAATGATCAAGAAAACTGAGGGTATTAGAGACAACCTTGTGCTTACAGTGGATCTTCTCAGCATGGGGCTAACCCCAGCTGAGCACTTGCTGATAAGGACCGGCACACACCTGAGGATGTGGGTGAATTTTCCCATTTCAAGCAGATCCTAAACTTCTCCATTTCAAACTCGGGTTTGTTTTGTGCACGCAGCAGTTTGGCCGGCAAGCAAATAGCCACTCACGGCTGAATCAGGTTTTGGGGGCTTGATTCTGGCTTATACCGCCACAGCAGTATAGTTTAAACACTCTATCTACCTACATACACATTTTATTTACTTATACTTGCTTGAAAACCCTGTAGAACTTTAAGAACTTGGGTAAAAGAATCTTAAATATAAATAAGACTCAAATTTTGTATTTAAAGTTACAGATTCACGGAATAATTCAGTTTGGAATTGACTCCTGGAGGTCACCTCCTGCATGAAGCCTAACTTCTAGATTAGATCCGGTGGTTCAGGGCTGGCTTTGAGTGTCTCCAGAAAGGGAGATCTCACAACTTTTCTGGGTGCTGGTTTCAGTGTTTCACTGCCCTTTTGTGGTGAACGTTTTCTCCTCACAGCCCATGCCAGTTGTTTCTCATCCTCCCACCACGCACCTCTGAGAAAAGCTTGGGCCTGTCCCCTACACGGTCTTTTATTAGGTAGTTACAGGCAGCAATAAGGTTGCCCCGGAGCCTTCTCTACTAAGGGCAGACCCATCTTAGTGGCCTTTTGCTGCACTCACTTCACTTTGTCCTTATTCTCTTGTACTGAGGGGCTCAAAACTGCACACAGAGCTCCCTGCATGGCTTCACAAACACTGTTTCTACTAAGGGCAGACCCATCTTAGTGGTCTTTTGCTGCACTCACTTCACTTTGTCTCTTGTACTGAGGGGCTCAAAACTGGACACAGAGCTCCCTGTGTGGCTTCACAAATACTGTTAGAGAAAAAAAAAAATCAGTTTCCTTGCTCTGTGTCTATGTTCTTGTTAGCACAGCTTAGTACGTGCTCAGCCTTCCTCCCCCAGGGCACATTACTGATGCATGCTCAAACCTGGTTGTCTACCAGGACTCCCACGTTGTTTTTTACAAGCTGCTCCCTCATCAGTCCTCCGTTTTGCCACCAGGCCTAGTCCCCTAGAGCAATCTCATGTTTTCCCGTGTTTTGCAAGCTTTTGGACAGCAAGCTCACTTGTGGACTTTCAATTTGTATTTGATTTTAAGCTCCATGGAGTGGGGAAGATGCGTGCCCGTGGTTTTGGTCTATCTGCTGTGTAACCCTGGTGCTAGCGCTTTCAAGCGTTTCTGTTCTCCAAAATAACAACAACAAAAACAACAAAATGGTAATGTTTCCAAAATCTGGAAGAGAGTAGAAGAAAAATAACACTTACAAGACAATACATGGAACATTCTTTTTAAGCAATACACTATTATTATTGCTTACAGTGTTTGTTATTACTAGAGGAAGGCTATCATCCTAATAAAGAACCCAGCAGTGTAAGGAAGAAGTTCATAAAAAGACTCTGTGTGAATCACCGGGAGCTAAGGAGACTCATACCAATGCAAGCTGGGCTGCGCTGACCACTGAATCCATTTAACTGTAACTTTTCCAGCTCTTCTGGAAGGGATTCTTTTCCTTCATACATAAATCCAAAACATGGTTAACAGCCAATTTAAAGCACAAATATGCTGAGTTCACTTCCCACCCAAACTTTCTCTCCCTCACACATAAACTGCTTATGAAGACCACTAGTACTGATATTAGGGGCCTTTTCCCTGATCATTCCCACTGGGCTTCTCTTTCCATTTATCCCAACAGCTCTATGACACAAATCTCTCTGTTTGCAATTCATAAATAAAGCCTTAGGTTTGAAATCTCTTTTCTTATTCAGATCACCAGGTTTCTGAACTCTGCTGGCCATGAAATATGGCTCACCATGTATCCTCCTTCAAGTATAAAAGTTTATGTTGACCAGTTGGGGTATGTTGCAGGACTCTGCAATGAGGACTGTGCAGAAGCACAGCACTGTTACTGCCTTTTTATGGAGAATCAAAGAATTGTCCACATGGTTAGGAATGAACTTTACTTTCTCAGTATGAATAAAACCTTTTTTTTTTAAATAACAAACAGAAGAACAAAATGTTGTTCAAAGCATTTTGTCAAACTAATGCATATGCATTTTTAATACATATATTTATATATATATCTTTTTCTTACTAGCAGCTATAATAGAATCAATGTCTCTTTAATAATAAACCCATTTTTAAACAGGAAGTCTTTCCCCATCAACATCCTTTCATAAAGTTTTGTTTTCATATTGGGAAGATTTTATTTCTGCTATTAGATAAGACACTATATATTAAGGTTTTGAGTAAATTGAAAGAGAACTCGATCAGTTCATGGCAAGATTGAAGTTTTTGACTGTGTATCTCTCATTCCTGTGGAAATAAACAGCTGACAACCCTCATCATCATCTGCCAGTAAGTGATTTGCCATGGTTTTCATCCTCATTGCTATATTTCAACAAGTCTAACAATGTTATATTGACTTTGTCCTTATTCTAAACATCAATTTCTATCCTTAAGATATTTAAGGATACTAAATCTTTGAAGTTATTGCAGCAGACCTTTCTCTTCAGAGGATTTACTATTTTCTACTAGAGTAATGCAACTTTTATTGACCTGCATTTTAAATTCTTTCTCATTTGGAGGTAGTTTGAAAATATTGCATTAAATATGAGGTCAGGTCCCCTCCTGGGTCCCTGTGGAGAGCAATAAAGGCTTCCTATAGGAATCACAGTTTATAGTATACTTACAACACAGTATTACTTTTACTTTTAACTTACGATGTGGGAATATGGCACAGAAATTGAGCTTGACTTCTCATTAAGTTGCCTAAGCTACAGAAAGTTTGATTTCATCTTTTGGTGTTTATCCTTGTTCTTTTGTTTTCTTTTCTTTTACTTTGCTTGGAGCCCTGTACCAATACCTGGAAATTGAAAAGCTGGCTCTCAATTATGCTTTTATAGGTCATGACAGGGGACAATTGATTTTTTTTTTTTTTTTTTTTTTTTACCAGTGAGCTGTCTTTTGGACTCATATGAAGATCCTCAAAGATCTTCTTCCTTCTACCATTAGCCAGCACTTCATTTGCCCAAAGGTTTTTTTAGCATCCCGTGGATCCCAAGCCTGTGTTGTCACAGCTGCATTTATTACAAAAGGAAGCTTGTCATGAGGTTAGGGATATAAAACAGAAAAGAATTTATACAGCTTACAGAGTTATAAAGCCAGAAAGTATCAAGCCTCTAAACTGAAATATTGCCGGCACTTCTGGGGCATTAAAAGCACAGGAAGGCGCAGTCCAGAGGAATTTGGACACTGAGCAGTCCAGAGGATGCTCTCATGCACAGAAGCTCAGCTGTTTTACGTCTTTTCAAGCTACCTTCTTTATTCTCGTTCTGTACAGGCACAGTAGAGAGGCTTATATGGCTATTGCACTGAGGCTTGTGAGGTTGCCTCTCATATCTACATTACCACTACAGCCCCTGAACAAGGAAATTTCAACAGTCTGAATTTCTTGCAGCCCACATCCCCCTCTTCTGGAAAGATCTTCATCTCTTGCTAAATACAGCTGTTTGGTAACTGGAGAAAAAGCAGCCTAAGAAGAGCACCTTCCTAGGGCTTAGACACTTGTAAGGGTTAAAAGGGAGGCAGAAAAATAAAGAGAAGACATGCACATTTGATGTTGGAGAAAAGCCTGTTTGTTTTTAATACACTAGAGAAATCGCTGAAGCACAGAACAGCCATGTGAAAAATACGAAGTTAGTTTGCAGAACTGACCTTGGCAGCCAAGCAACAGATGCCTGAGAAAAGATACCATTTTTGCATCCAGTTTTGCGAAACTGAAAACAGAAACAAAACAATGCTAGAAGAGATCCTGTCCTGCTTGCAAGGATTTGGAATAAACCCCTTTTGTAATGAATGTGTAAATATGTATCAATATCAGAATCTGAAGCACATTTTTACACACATCTGTGATGTGACCCCTAATAGTCTCCAAAACAAAATAATGTATCCAATCTTACATTTCCTTACATCCTGTTATTTAAATTGAATTCTTCCAAAGACAGAAAGTTTCTGAAAAATAAATATTGCATCAAGAGTATTAGAACTTCACCTGGACACATCTGAAAACAAAACAAAGCAAAACAAAACAAAACAACAAAAAAAAAACAAATAAAATAATAAAAATAGTCTATATAGCTGAACTAGGGCTGTCGTCCTTTGGTCTCATTTCATAGGAGGAAATAGAAAGACACAGAGTTTATATATTATGATTTGTTACTCCTATTATAAAAATAATTAAGATGCAAATGCAAAATTCCTTCCTGAGTTGGTATCTATATTTCAGGAACTTAGCTGAATTATGATAAATTCTGATTTAAACTCTACCATTAATTCATAATATCCTTTGTCAAAACATGATATGAATTTCAGTATATATCACCACATTTTCAAAGCTGTTCTTCATTTAGAATTAGATGACCAACCACTTGTCCTTTACTTGGGAGATACAATAAGAACTTAACCTGATGTAGAAAAAGCCAGTGGTTTCAGGATACAGTAAGTGATCTCTCTTGAAGAGGCAGTCATTTATACTGAATTCCAAAGTGATAATGCTGAAACGCAGGCTTGCACACAACAATAGTATTTTTAGTTTCAGCATATGAAGTTGGAAGTTTGAAGTGACCTTGTGGAATACAACAATGTTGTGGTGCGATCCAGATGTTTCATCAGAACATTTTTCTACAATAGTCTTTGCATTATGGAGCAGATTGAGCCCGAAGTTTAGGTTATCAGTGCAAAACCACAGTATAGGAGAATAAAAAATTGTAGGGTATCGTCTTTGTTTTCCTTTCACAATGTATTTATTTTGCTGTATCAACTTAGCACGAGATGTTCCAAGAAACTGATATCCTTAATTTAACCACAAAACAGAAACGGAATGGAAACAGAATCTTCCTGAAGTGAGGGAAATGGGTCAAAGGGATAGGAAATTTCCTTCCTGTGTGAACTGAACAGTTCAGAAACTACCAGCAAAAAAGCTGATAAAACTGCCCAGTGTTGCCTAGAATTTGGGCACCATGTAAGCCTCTACACCACCTCAAATTTTTATCAGTTATTTCATTCATGATATAGAGATAAATGATGTACAGGCCTCAAAATCAGGCCACCCTTTTGATAAACCCTCAGGACACATTCTTTTTCACATATCTTCCTTTGCAAGCTGCTCTATTATGAGAACAAGAGTGGCAGAATCTGTCCCACTGTAGCCATCTGCTTAAAGGAAGAAACAAGCTGAAGAATCACATTTTACAGATGCCATATGAGGCAGAAAGTGCATAGAATTAAATGGAAATTAAAAGGAAAGCACAGAGAAAAGGTGAAAATAAACTGTAATTCTGCTGAGAACTAGTTCAGTCTATCCAGCCTTTCACAACTACTGACAACTGGGTTTGTGATGGTACCAGGTTACAAAAGCTGTTGTCTACTAGCAAATTATCAGAATTACTCAATTCCTTCCTTACCATAAATTCAAAATGGGTAATACATTTGTTATTGTTATTTGTATTTGTATCATCATGGCTCCAAGAGAATAAAAATCCCATGACACTGAGATCATGGGAAAGGTTGAAAATAACTCACTTTACAAGTGAATCACAAAGCTGGAATCCATGAACTGTGTTTGAGGATAGACCATCTTGTATTTATAATATAAAAATCATCACAGAAATATTTGACATCTAGGATGGAGTCTAAAGCAAAATTGCTAGTTGACAACATACTAAATTTTGGAGTCCAACAGTGAATTGTTAAATAAAAATACTTAGTTTCTATTTGTCTTTGTGCCTTTAAGGTGCATTTGGATTTATATTCGTTTTTTTCTCCCTGTGAGTTCTAGTAACTTTATAAAAGTAAAATCTGAGTTTCCCCAAGAAGCGAAGTACCAAATTAAAACATGAAATACTAAATGTTTGAAAACTAAGCTGCAACAACCACTTTGTTTTTTCACTGTTCACTAACCAATCTTCTTTTTTTTTTTGCTTAGTATTTTCCCCTTTTTTCTTCCTCCCTATTAATATCTGAGCTAATTGTAAGCTGTCATAGATATCAGGTGATCACCAAGCTGTTACCTGATTCCCAGCATTACATCACCACCTGGAACAGTGGTTATAATTGCCTAGTTTTCTACAGGAGCCACTTCACACAATAAGAGGCACTATATTGCAAATGTAAATCTTGCATAAAACCACAGCTTGAGCAATCTCACCATAAATGAGCAGCTGCGGAGGATTAGCTCCACCAGGATACATGCAAGGCAGAAGAAGCTATTTCTGAAAGGAGCTGAATATGTAATACATTGGGAAACACTTGCACTTAGTTTTGGGAAACACTTAGTTTTTAATCTCAATCAGTTCATTTCTAGTGAAAAAACCTTCCTCAAGAAAGGTCTGGAAACACATCTAAAATTGCTCAACTCTGGGGCCTACCAGCACTTCTTTACTTCTTTCCAATTGGCAAACTCCAAAATTGGAGCCTAGCATGTCATAAGGATCTCAAAAGGGGAGCAGCACTTTTTTTTTCTTAATGCAAGTAACTTTTAAATGATTGTAGATGTGCTCACTCTGGATCAAAAATAAATGTCAGTTTCACAATTCCCTATTTCTGATGTAAAATAAATAATTTCCTACTGTAAGGATAGGGGGGCAATTCTACACAGAATACAGGTAACTTTGGCATGGATATGGGGAGTGTTTCTGTGGTTCAGGGGAACGGATCTCCTTGCAGAGAATGTTCTGTAGTGAAGACCCATTGCCAAAAACATTTGTCTTTGGCTTTAGTGCCCTTGGTGCTGTGCTCCGTGAGAAGGCCGCAACTCTGATGCTGCCTTCTGGATAGCAACATCCTGCCAGTATGAACAGATTAAAACCTGCTGATGACTTTGGAGATTAGGATCTGACTCTCAAACTGGCAGGCAGAGCAGACCAAAAGGACAAGGAGTGCAGGGGAATAAAGCAGAAGAGCTGCAGTCCTCAATCCCTCTGAAAATTAGACAGCTGCTTCTTCAGCAGTGAAGCCCTGTGTTGTCTCTCCCTTCAGGAAACATCTGTAACCAATGGGCTACTGTGGTCAGGGCCTCTTCTAAGAGGCCAGAGAGAAAAAAGGATCAAATTTAAGGTTTTTTTGGACATTCTGTCTATGAGCTCATGAGCAGCCTGACGTTTCTGATCACATTAACATCTGGATGGAAGGAAGAGAATACATTATAGCTATTCAGCTCAGCCCTATGAGGCAGCTACTATTTCTCTGGCCTGGTACTCCTTTAACCTGAATAACTGTTCCTCCTACATACACTATTCCTTCTTTATATACTGCAAAACTTTTGATGACAAATACTTCTGTGGAAGACAGCATATCCAAACAACTCATTTTCCCAAATGCAGGGCATGTTGCTCCTTATTGATCTCTCAGCCCTGCTGGTAAGGAATGCCTATCTCCCTTGCATGAGTGCTCAAATTGCACATTGCTCCTGTTTCAGTTACTGATGTAAATAGGTTTGCTGCATCTGATGGTCAGTCCTACTGAAGGCCATAAAAAAACTCATATTCAGGTACAGTTTCTACCCAGGGCCACAACAAAACCTTGCCTTTTTTGGCCCATCTAGTATTCTCTGCCTTGCTGAAATCCAGCTAATCCAGCTACAGGGGTGTGTTCAAGCATTAGTGCTTTTTGATGAGGATTTTGGCCTAAAAAATAGGAGGATAATAAGATTGTCATAAAAGGGGAGGCTCCCATATCCCTTGTTATTTCTGGTTCTCGCTGCTTGCACCAGATCCACAGGAGTCTGAAGCTCATCATTTCTATTAATAAACAAATGATTTTTCAACTTTTACTTTTTTTTAGACATGCCAGTCTAGTTTCGCAGGTGACCAAGTTCTGCAGCTCAGATGTTAGGCTCACATGTGACTAAAATGAGCTTGCAGAGGTGGGAACCCTCTGTCCCCTGGGAATTCCCCTCCTACTTGGCTGACAGTGTCTGTCAAATAGGATTGAAATTCAGCCCAGAAATCAATACTGTGGTTGGATTGTGTAGCTAGTACAATAGGATAAAATGCTAAGAGATCTGCTTAAACGAGAGGTGGCACCAAGTAGCCTAGTTTTGTTAAAAAAAAGAAAAAAAGTTATCTGGAATAGAGATGTTTTATATCTTCCATTTCTTCTAATAAAGAGAAGGAGCAGAGCTGGACACAAATTGGAAATGTACTTCCGAGATACATAAATGCATTAAGACATCTTTAGTTGTTTTATATTCTTTGTATCAGCAACAGATTCAACTACCGTACATCCTCTCCCTCATGTGCTATTGTGTTGCCTTTTAATTATTTCTGTAAGTACATCTGTACAATCAGGAAATGAATTTCTCAGTTAAACTTTTGGAAGAAAACTTCTCTAATTTCTGACAAGAAGAAAAAAATCTCTAGAGAGGAAATTGTGTATACTGTGACAGTCTTTTTGCAACTCTTAAAAAAAAAAGTCTTCAGGTGTGTTTAAGCAGGTAATCCTCTTACATCTTTAAAATAAAATAGTAAACCAATAGGTTTGTTGTCTGCTTTTTAATACACTAATTTTTTTTCAATTAACCAAGTCTTACATGGTCTTTAATAAAGACTGTGGAAAAACATTAAGGTCCACTTTCATTCAGATTGTTGTACATACTGTCACTGGCTTGACTGGAAACACCTGTTTCAGTTATCACTAATAATAAAAAGGCTTGATTTTTTTGCCATCAGATTTAAGTTCCCTAAGCATGTCCTAAAGACACAACGTACCTGTTGGAATATATTCATATTGATTAAGTAGCTTTAAAATCTCGAATAGCATCATTTTTCCTATTTATTTTATTTTAACTCAGGGGCTAGAAAACGCTCAACCTGCTACATGCTTTTCAGGAGGCAGCTAATGCACATGAAGTTTCTGTAGCCAGGGTAATGCTGGAAAACCTTCTTTCGGTTCTGAGCTGAGTATAATATAACAGAAGCTGCTTTTTGTTTTGCTAAGTTAATGCATTTTTGATGAAACACATGTCTGACAACAACAAGCAATACAGTCCTGTCTCATACGGAAGAGGTGTGAGAGCAAGCATAAGCCGTGCCAGGAAAGACTGGGAATTCCCCACGGCACCCTCATGGTGCCCTTCACCCCCTTCCTTTGCCCTTAAGTCTTGAACTCTTAGCCAGCCAAACCTGCTTCCTTCTCCTGACTGCAGAAACACTAGGATGCCCAGTGGCAACTCACTCTAACTGTGGCCCACCTCAGAGCGTATGACAAAAGCAGGAAAACTGTCTTTCCCCCTCCTAGTCCTCAGGCTTAACCATGCAGTTGTGCTTGCAGAGGACTGAATAAGGGCAGGCTTTTCTTCAGCTGTGGTGGCTGCCAGTGGCAGCGCCCAGCTCTCACTACATTCGGCATTTATATACCAACATGCACCTACTACGGTCTGGGAGCTTCTGCACTAACATTTTAACAGGTTGGAAAATCCCATTCGTGGTCTTGCCCCACAGCGCTGCTAGAAAATCCCGCCATTTGACCATAGAAAAAGTCCCCCTGCTGATTGATTCCTAGGTCTGCTCTGCTGGTTATGCTTCCCCAACCCACCCTGATGTGATTCACACCCCTCATCTGCCCTAGCTTCAGCGTGTAATTGTCATTCCAGACAGACAGCCCAGTATTTATTCAAACAAGGGCGCTCTTGTGTATTTCCCTAATTTTAGCTTCTCTGAAATAAATAATACATTACATTGTATGTTTCTATTTGTATGTGGGAATAAAAATGAATTTTATTATCCTCTGAAAGGCAGCAGCTGATTACTAAGACAAAATAAATAAGAGAAGTATGTTAAATAGAGTACTGTACATTTGTATTAGCTGGAGATGGGGCATTCCGGACTTCTCTAAAATACTGTGGCTCATTAAAAAGATGAGGATTTCAGTTATTTTTCCAACATCCTTTTTCATATTAGAAAACAAATATTTGCTGTCCCGTGCTTCTGTAGGCACACTAAAAAATAAAAAATCGAGCCCATGACTGTCTGATCTTGCAAGTCTTTGACTCCTATGTTATCATTTTGTCCTTTTCTGAAGCAGAAAAGATGTCTGCAGAGTGAACAAGTTGGTACTGCTTGGATTATCTTCATAAAAGAAGCTAAAATGAGTTTAAAAAACATTTGTGCTCTGCCAGAGTCAGCTGATTTGGTTCTCAGGAGTTTGTATGAACAGTTGTTTTATGGGTTCTTGGCTCAGGGTGTATGTTAGGACTTTGGGAGGGTTGAATGAACCCAAGAACTCAAAGAAAAAAAATAAAAAGAAAACAAAACCATAACATTTTTGCATGAAGATGTTTTTAAACAGCTATATTTAGTTTTCTGGAAAATATTTTTAAATAAATATTTTTAGCTTGTTTTATGAAAACAATCCAGATATACACTTCAAAGTCCAGGAGAGGCAATTTGGATCTGAGGTTTAAGACATTATATAGTGGGGACTGTTTTGTAACTCAGCTTTTAACTACAAGCTTAAGGCCATCCAAGGTATGTGGTATCTGGATATGTAATTTGAGCTATTTTCAGTACCATTTGTTGAGATAAAACTATAGCACAGTTATTTCCCTGAAATATCAGTTCATATCGCCACCGAAAAGAATGAATACAAATTTTATTCTTGATACTTTTGTGCTTCTTATTACTGTCTTCCACAGTACTTTCAGTCAAATCTATCGCATATGAGGATGATATAGTTGCCTGTATTTACCCATTCATGTTACAGCTCTGAATAAACATCCAGTAACTACAGTTTCTCTCCGACTCATATCCCTTCATTTACTTCAGCTCTGATTTTCTCAGACGGGGTCAAACCAGCAGCTGGAACTCCGGAGACCAAGAGACTCATGTATGCCATGAATTTAAAAACCACAAATGCAAGTTTTACCTGAAATCTTCTGCATTCTCATCAAGTTCTGTGGTGGAAGATCAGTAAGGGAAGTAAACACATTTAGTTAGCAATCCATTTGTAAAGCAGCAAAAAAAATTCCAGCAAATGAGCTATGGCTTTGGCAGGAGTAGCTGATGAGATGGCAGAAGAGACAACAGAAAAAGCAAATAGAGATTCAAAGCCTGGTTAGTGAACAGTGAATAGTGAACAAAGTATTTCACTTCCAAGCAACTAACTCACACTTAGCTACAGTCAACAGTGTCTGTAAGTTATCATCTGACAGTTGTTTAATGGAATATATGAAATAAACCTTTTTTCAGTAGAATCAAATGAATGTACTAATGCACAACATTACCCTTCCCCCAGTTTTCAGTAGAATCAAATGAATGTACTAATCTTCCCCCAGTGTATTTTAACTCTCACAGGAGAAAAGTTGTTCAGCTGATAGAATTCATCTGTCTTTGGTCTCTGAAGTGAAGCTGTCAACAGGAGGACTTTCTGATATTTTTGAAACAATTTTCAATTGATTTTTTTTTTCAATTGAAACATTTTTTTGATGGGCTGATGCACTACAATGTAAAAACATACTCACGGTGTTCCTGCAGGTTGTTTGTTAGCCTCCAAATCCTACTCCCTTTTCTTCCCTCACAAATGTGTTCTTGGTTATTTGTTCAATGCTTTGAATTGGTAAGATTTTAAATATATGTTACTGGTTATAATACTGTACTCATTAATTATTTTTAGTATTGTTTTATTATTCACTCAAACAGACCAGCGGAGGTCTTCAGATCTGCTAGTGTGATCTGGGGTTTTGCCTGTGATGTATTTGTACCTATGGAGCGTGAAGGAGTCAGAATGTTCAAAGGTTCTGCAGGTGCTGTGAAGCGTTGATAGCTCTGCTTTCCCTAAGGAAAAACGCTGTCTTCCGTCTGCCAGAAAAAATCTGTCTCAAACTTTGCATTTGATGGTATTCCCACACAGGGCTTTCACACCTCAGCAAATGAAGAGTACTCTAAACGTTTCAGGCAATTGCTCTGAAGTGTCTGATGCTTTCTTTGGATTTACTGCCTACGCAAGACAGAGCAACCTAAGTCTGTAAAACATGAGTAACAACATTTTAGGTTTTTTTCTAGAAATGACTAAGGTCAAGCTTTTTGGAAGGAAAAAAAAACACACAAGTAGAAACAGTTAACAACTGACCATCTCTCCTTGCTCAGACACTATTACCATGAGTTCCCAAGACATGCTGTCATATTCAGAGCCAAGTATTCAGTTCCACAGAGCTAGAGTAACTTCCAGATAAATAAAGGAGATTTAACTACTTTGTGACTTCTCTTTCTGTCATCTCATATTTATCTCCTTGGAGTTAGACTTTGGCATTAAACTTTAAAGGATCTTGATGGCTCTCTCGTGTGTCTCAAGGTCTACCTCTGTCGGGAGCTTGTGGCTTCTTCCTGGTTCACACTCATCCATCTAATGAGCTTCTAACTGTGTGTGTAAAGATGTCAACTTCACCTGGAATCAAGTCGTACGGGTGTCTCAAGATTATTTTTACCCTTATTGTTATCCAGTCTGACAACTGGCCATTTCCAGCCTAAATCTGAACTTCTATTTTTTTTCATAAAGCTATTAATACACTCATATTAAATATACCGGGGTCACATGGGCATTCATATATAAGAAAGGTTTTCATTTTAGCATTCTGTAGCTATCACAGATGAGGCACTATTAGTATGGACTTGTTTAGAAAAGTACAGACATGTCTATGAGACTAAATGAGCCTCCCGCCAACTTCCTCAACCTGTTCATCTGTCATCTAGAAATAAAGAAAATAAATAATTATACTCCAAGAAAAGAAATAATTACAGTCTTCTTGGAATCCAAATCTGTACATGATCATATGACATGCAACTCCAGACCTAACAGCTCCTGGCAACAATTCACAAGTATCCTCATTTTACTAAAAAGTTTCCATATATGTGTATAAACCTTATGAAAGTTCTACTCAGGAATAATCAGTATACTTGTTATCATTTTGACTATCCTTCTGTTGCATGCTTTAGAATGTAACATTTTATTAATATATGTATTTTTTTCATTTATTTGGAGTTGAATAATCATTGAGCAATTGAGCATCTTGGGCAATAATATTAATTCCCCATTCCCCCAAATTTCAAAATGGAAACCTCTGCAGCTCTCCCTGGCATGTGTCATACTTGCAAAAGTAGTGTCACTTTCCCCTACCATCAATGCTATTACTTTCTTTCAAAGTTTGATCTGGCAAAAAGCAAAAACCCACAACTGAAGTTACTCCAAGCATAATACGATGAGCCAAATTAATCCATGATCTAATTCTGATGACATTAGTGGATTCAGTCCAGAGACAAATGCAGCCTTATTTTGTTTTGAAATGGAACATATTTTCAAATCCCAGAATAATATTTGCTTAAAAGTACCTTATGCCCTTAGGGCAGAGATAATCATATGAATGTTATCTATGCAAATAAATTGTATGCAGCATTTTTCTAAATAATACAAGAATGTGCTGTATACGAGCACTATCTCTTATAATGTATTTCTTAATATTCTCTGTTTTCAATTTTTCCCGCTTTTCTGGTGTGTCCTAAAAGAGAAAGATGGCCTAATGCATAATAATTTCAATTTAAAAAAATGTTCTTCTCCTTTAAATTTAATTTATGGTGGTCCAAATGGTAGTAGAGAAACATTGCTATGTTCTAGGTCTCTGTGATGCACAGCCTGCTCTGATAAACCTGCACAGCATGTTGTATAGTGAAGGGAGAAGTTTACCGTCAAGTTGCAAACTTAACTTACTTTTTCAGAGATTTTGGTATCTTACATCCTGGCTTGGGACTAACAGTGAAGGGCTCATAAAATTTAGCAGCGGAACATTATGTGCTCCTGAGGAATGAGGTCAGTCCTAGATTATAAAGTATGTATAGATAACAGCTTTCAGTCCTCTGACATGCAATGACTTGCCTTAGAAAAGAAGACAATTTTGGAACCTGCTCTTATTCTAAAAGGCTGAGAGAATCTACGTACATATGTTGCATGCATGGGAAACCATAATTCAAAGAAAAGAGTCATAAAATCATGTAGGTCAGAATGCCGCTCCAGAGGTAACTGTGCCCAACCTCCAGCTCAGAGGAGTGCTAGCTTAGACCAGGTTGCTCAGAGGCAGGCTAGGTTTTGACTCTGTCCAAGGATGTGGATTTCACAGCCTCGCTGGGCACCTGTTACGGTGTTTCATTATCCTTGCCCTGATTGATTTTTTTTCCTTGCATCTACTTGGTGTTTCACAGGCCTGTTGCTTCTCATCCTTCCAGAGTCTGGCTCTGTCTTCTCTGCACTCTTTCATAGGTAGGTACAGACAGCCATCAAATACCCACTTTGCTTTATCTTCTTAAGACCTTAAGAAGTCATCTCTCACACAGTCCTTGTACACTCTTATGTCCAACCACCTGACAGGACCAATCATTTCGGTGGCTTTCCACTGCACCGACTCCAGTATGTCTTGCATTGGGAGCCCCAAACTGGACACAGTGCTCCAGTCGTGGTCTCACAAATGCCAAACAGTGTATGGCAGCTGATCATGCTCTTGCTAGTACAGCCCAGGTTGCCGTTTGCCTCTTTCACAGCAAGGATGAATTGTTGCTTCATGGTTCTTGTCACCCACCCAGACTCCCTGGTCAACTTCTGCAAGGCCACTTTCTAGACAGTCAGCATCCTGCATGTCCTGCTGCAATGAGGTTTTCTGTCCTAGATGCAGGATGTACTTGCCTTTGCTGGGCTTCATGAGGTTCCCTTCAGCTCATTTCTCCAACCTGTTGATGTCCTTCTAAATAGCAGCCCTGTCCTTCAGTGTATTGACTGCTTTCCCCTGCCACATATGAGATCATTCACAAACTTGCTCTAAGTGTGCTCTATCCCATTCTCCAGGCTAAGAAAAACATTACACAGTACTGGGCCCAACATTGATTCCTGGGTAACTAGCTCCCCGTTGGATTTTGTACTACCCATCACAATCCCATTTGCCCAACGATCCAGCCAATTTGCCGCTCACCTACTTATCCAGGTCATATCTCACTGTTTTGACTCTAGGGATAGTGTGGGAGTCTGTATCTGCTGTGTCTGCTGAAATTAAAGTACAGAATATCCAAACTGACTGGACTGCAGATCCTCAGATCCTTCCCTTGTCTTTCTTGAGGATGGATGTGATGTTCACCTTTTTCTGGTCATCAAGAAGCTACCCTGGTTTCCACAACCTTTAAGGATGACAGATAGCAGCCTTGCAATGACACTGATCTGCTCCCTTGGCATCATCAGATGCCTCCAGGCTGGTCCCATGGGCTTGTGTAAGTCCAGGTCACCTATTCCAAAAATAACTGGACTAAGGCTGTCTATTATTGTTGATTTGCAGAGGTTGTCTGAATTCCTTTAGCTTTTTAAAACACTAAGTATGAATATCTTGCACTGTGAGAACACCTTCCAAGCGAAAACATAAAAGCAGCTTACAACTATGAATTAACTCAGCTCATTCCTAAAAAAAAA
>NW_010581251.1:194223-210622 GCF_000705375.1 Tinamus guttatus | reverse complement strand
GGTGAGGCCGGCGGTGGCGGCGGCGGGGGGGGAGGAGCCCCGCAGCGCGCGGGGAGCCCCGGGGCGACCCTTTGTTCAGGCCCCGGGACCTGGGGGGAGGAGGCCGCGCTGAGGGGGCGGTCGGTGTGAGCGGGGCCGCGGGGCCTCGCTCGCCTTCTTGCGTGAGAACTTGGCCCTGCTTGTGGTGAGAACCGCGTTTTGGCTTCTCACGTGCTCGTATTCACCTTCTGTGCGAATTCCTGCACTTAGAAACCATTTCCCTTCCTGCCTTGGGGTGCTTCGTGCTCAACCTCCCTTCTCACGGGGGCACCTTCCTTGTAACTCCCAACAGAACATAATGATAGGAGTGGTTTTCTAATTCCATCTTGTTTTCCTGTCTCTATATATTTTGGATATATAGGCATAATAGTCCTTTCCGAGCAATATTAATCTGAAAATATTGTTCTAAAAAACAGAAGGGCTCTTCTGCCTGCAGAGGAAAACTGGAGCAAAACAACTGTTAAATACTCCTTCCTCTTTCTCTGCTGCTTTTCCCCCTTAAAAGTAAACACAAATAAAATTACATTTACTTTGTGATAGTATTTTAAGCCCCAGAAAGACTTTTATGTGTTCACAACAGGTGTAGCTGGCATACCTAAGCTCTTTAGATAAGTTCTTTCTCAAAAATTGGCATCATAAAATACGATACCAGTATTACCTCCTTTGAAGGAATCACCACAATATCTTTTTTGTTCTGTGTTTGTATAGAAGAATCTTCTTAAAACAGTTTATTTGATAACATTACCTGAACATTGATTTTAGGTTTGTTTTTTTCTGTTTTTAGATGGAAAACCTATGCTACGTCAGGGTGACACAGGAGACTGGATTGGGACGTTTCTGGGTCATAAAGGTGCTGTTTGGGGTGCTACTTTGAACAAGGATGCCACGAAAGCAGCTACAGCAGCAGCTGATTTTTCAGCGTAAGAGATTTTCTGTTTATTGAAGACTCGCTATGTTTTGACTCTAGTCAATTATATTTTCTTTTGTGACATATAGTTGTTACAAGTTATTAAGCTCATTTATGGATAGCTTAAATTAAGACCTAAAACTTTAGACTCTACTGCAGCTATTGTTAATTTTGTCATGCTGGTTGGCTGTGATGGCTCTTTCATCACAGTACCTAATTACCACAATTGTTTGCTGGATAATGTTTCATGCAGCTCTACTCTTTAGCACTATAGAGTGCTAAAATCAGAGTTGAAAGGGTGATTTTTGTTTTGCTTCTTACGATTAGCCACATTTTATTGATCACTTTCTGTTGTCCATAGCTGGGGCAAACTAGCACTTAACACCAAAATTTTCATGGTATTGTAGAATTCATAATAGATACCATTTTGTGGTTTTAAAACATACTGGATATTCCAGAAAACCCATGCAAAAAGAATGAATAAAAAAATCCTTTTTGTCTGTCTTTGGTGCCAAATTAATGCTCGCCATCTACTAATACAAGACAAAGTGCCATTTTATATGAAGTCGTAGAGGACAGCTGCATTTGTATTTAAAACTAAAATAATAGTAATTCTGAATTATGCTGATGAAGAGCAGAGAAAATGGCAGGATAGTGAAAAAACTTCAAAAGTGTTTAAAGTGTTGTTATTGACTATCTGGATTATTACTTATGGAATGGAATGTAGCACTTATGAGAAAATGTCATGTCAAATGAGGATCTCGGAGAAAAAGTGTTTACAAGCTAATCAGACTTCCAGGTTGAGTTGTCTTGGTGCTTCTAAAATTCAAATGTTTTTCTCTTGACATTTAGCAAAGTGTGGGATGCTGTGTCAGGGGATGAGCTACTGTCATTGGCTCATAAGCACATTGTCAAGAGCGTGGATTTTACACAGGTATGAAAAGACTTTGTATCTTAACTGACACAGAATTAAGCACTTGAGTGTATTGGCTGTTTTCCTTCTTTGTGTGTGTGTATGTGTGTATAAATACAGATTCTAGAAATAATAATTCTAGAAATAATAGAATATACAAATATTGTAGCATCTCTCTCCTAGGTTTTTAAGGTCATAATTTAATTGTAAATAAGTGTGTTAGTAGGCTGAGAGAAAGAATTGTTGTTTTAAGACTCGTGGATGAAGGCTGATGTCTCAATTCAAATTAGAGCTGACTCTTTGTACCTTCTGTTTCAGGATAGCGATTATCTGTTAACAGGTGGACAAGATAAATTGTTGCGTATTTATGATTTGAGTAAACCAGAAGCAGGTGAGTCTGGTTTTGTAACTGATTTTTGTTTTTTTAGAATTAAGTAAGTTTTGAAAATCTTCACAATTTTTGAATCTCCTTTCTAGTATGAATTACAATGGACAAAATTCAGTATTGCTTCATACAGGTGGTGTGTGTTACCTTTTACTTTAGTAATATAATTTGAAGTCTGCAACATTTTAAGCTCATCTTTTCACGAACGAGTTAAAACTTTTAAAAGGTAAAACAATTTGTGGCACAAGATCTCCAGGATCTTCAAGGACAGCATGTTTAAGTTCTACACAAATCTATTAGGAATATATCCAGTTAAAATTAGGCTACCTGATAGTAGAGATAAATTCTGTGTATTTAAGTGATTTTAATTCTAATATTGATGTTGAATGACTGAAAAATATTATGTATCTATATAAATATATATGCCATATAAGACTTAAACTATTGAAGCTTTTTCTGCATTTGACTCTGAATATAATCTTCATTTATCCTGTTCCTGGACTAAGATCCATGAATAGAATTTTAAGTGCTGGAAGTAATCTTACTTTCCTGGCAAGCAGAAATCCATGTAGAATAACAGAGCTCTTGAACTGCTGTGTGTACTAAAATACTTGCTCTAATTTTAAGAACCTCAGGTTATCAGTGGGCATACTTCTGGCATTAAAAAGGCTTTATGGAGCAGTGATGACAAACAGATTCTTTCAGCTGATGATAAAACTGTCCGGTAAGAAAAAGTTACTTTTCGTTTTCTGAAAAAGCTTGCTGTTGCGTTAATGGTTTTTTTGGGGGGGTTGGAGGTTAATAACACATCAAAATTTCACTGTTTCTTTTTAGCCAAAGAGATACTGTCAGTTATTTGATTTTAGTTTATTGTTGCTCTCTTAAGCTGACAAACATTTTAATCTTGCTACAGAACGGGGGTAGATTAAAATTGTTGCAACAAAATAACTTCTAACAATCATTTGTTGATGTCTAATAGTTTGTATACTAAATGCCTTAGCATTTAGTGCAGGGTATTCTCAGAAAAGCAGGTCTTTTTGTAAACTGGAAAGTTACAATGAATGATTACCTTCTGTACACCTGAAGGAGGTGAACTTAAAGAAGTCTTTTATGTTTTGTTCAGAGGTCCTAGTCCTTTGTCTTTCACAGTCAGGCCTTCAAATATGCCCAAGGCAATGCCTGGCCAGAAGCTGGGGTATCTGGAAACAGGGCACTGGTGACAAGTGCAATGCTTATTCTCTGCCATGCTAATAAGTTGTTGCATTAAGTTTCAAAAGTAGGGATATTTGAATATAAGCATGTTTTAATTTTCTGCTGGGCAAACTTTTAAGATAGGTATGCCACTGAATATGGAATCAACTGAAGTTCTTTACTGGGTGGCTTTGAAAAAACAAACAAAGCTTCCCTGTGAATGGGGATGAGAACTGCCTGATGTGCTGAAGTAATCTAACAGCCTCTTCTTTGCAGCCTCTGGGACCGGAATACCATGACTGAAGTAAAGGCATTAAACGTTGCAATGTCAGTGAGCAGTATGGAGTATGTTCCAGAAGGACAGATCCTTGTGATAACCTATGGGAAGACCATTGCTTTTCATAGTGCAGAAACGTGAGTCTAAAGCTGTTTTTTTTTTTTAAGATTAACTAATAGTTTTGGTGGTGTTGGTAAAGTTGGCTGTGCAAAAACAAATTGAGTCACCAGAATTAGATTTGGAGGATAGCTTTGCTATCCAGTCAGATGCAAAGTGCAACACATTTACCTTTTCCAAAAAATAACCAGCTCCAACTGTCTGTAAAATGCTAGACTGTAAGTGTTATAGCTCATACTAATTGTCGTTGTGATTAAATAAGTGTTTCATTCAGGATTTAATTCAGCACTTTCCAGAGAACTAGTTATTAATACATCTCTTTGATGTCTTAAGGAAACAAGTTACACTATTTAGCAGATTTGAGAAAGTATTTCTAAATGAGCATTTCTATTTTTATAAATTCTGATTCTTTGTTTCTAACTTCATACGCTCCTCTTGTAGGTAGTAATGCTTGTTTCAGAAAACCGTGTTTTGTTTCTCTTAAAAGCAGCTGTGATTTGTACAATCGAAGCTTCTTAGCTTTTGAGATTTTTTTAAAATAAAAACTTGTACCAACAAACCTTTTTTTTTTTTTTTTTCTCCCTCAGTCTAGAGCAAATTAAATCATTTGAAGCTCCTGCTACAATCAATTCTGCATCACTTCACCCTCAGAAGGAATGTCTGGTTGCAGGTGGTGAAGATTTTAAACTCTATAAATATGACTATAATACAGGAGAAGAATTAGGTATGTTTGTCCTCTGTAGTTGAGTGAGTTCTGAAATTAGTTTAATGAGATTCTAGTAGATTAAATTGTTACACTTAGATCAAATAACATCTGAGAATACTGTGTAAGCAAATACAAGCTCTAAACCAATAGCCTAAGTTTTTATTATCTTAGTACACCTGACATTCTTTGGGACCAATTAAAATCTGCTTTAAACAACCATCAAAACACAAAATAAGTAGAATCATTCAGTAGTGATGTAGCGGCAAGCTATATGATAACTTAAAGGTTGTTTTATAGCATTGATCAGATATGTCTTACGAGTCCATATAAATTTTTGTTTAGGGTGGGAGGGAGTAGGGGTGGAACATGATTCTGTTAGTTGATCCTATCCTTATTCGGAATTTTGTGCAGAATGAGTGGTTGAAGAACCAGAACATTTGTCATCTGTGCTACTGGCTTGCTTTTGAACGCAAACTTGTAGGACCCAATTGGAAAATCGTACCAATATGTTCTCTTCCAGAATCTTACAAAGGACACTTTGGTCCCATTCACTGTGTGAGATTTAGCCCTGATGGAGAGTTATATGCCAGTGGTTCTGAAGATGGCACACTAAGGCTGTGGCAGACAACAGTAGGGAAAACCTATGGTCTTTGGAAATGTGTAATTCCTGGTAAGTGGGTTTTTATTTTCCTGGTGCAACTTGGCTGCTTCGTGTGCACTTTTGAAAGTTGTTCAACAGACTGTAGTGTGTGAAGATGATGTCTGGCAGTAAGAGCATAAGTGAAGAACATACAAATTTCCTGCAGTGTTTATACTCTCTTAAAACCCTCTTGCGTGATTGATATAAAGATTTCCTATTGTGGCTGTCAGCTAATTTCAAACCTACAGGTTTATTAAATATTGGCGTGTTAAATAGTCAAACAGTCTCTTACATGTTGATGTTACGGAGCAAGAAATAGGAAATGCTGTTTTTGTAAATACTTAAGGATATAAGAGTCTCTAAGAAAAAAAGTGCAGATAAACTTGTCTGTCTTATATGCACTTTGGTTCTCTACGCTTAGTGGAAAAATAATAATAATAAAAATGCCTAGAAAACTGCAAGCAGATATCTGTTAATGAAATATCTTGCATAATTTCTCTTCAACCCTAAATGAATAAGTGAAAGTCTTACTTTCTGGCTTAGGCGCATGTATGGTGTAGGGGAGTTGACTGAAGATACTGTTTTTTCTTCCAGCTGAAGAGGAGAATGCAGAAGCAGCAAAAGCAAAGACCACCCTTCCAGCGACTGCAGAGGAGGAAATAGGTAAAGCTTTGAACTGCCAACTTCAAATCTGCTGCTAAAAAGATCAATAAAGACGGTAGCATTCCTTGGCATGGAAGAGTGATTTTCTTTTTTTTCTCCCCCTTGCCACTCCCCCAAAAGCAGCTTCTGCCATTTTTGCTCTTCTCACAGCATCTTTGACTACATCGTTTTGAACGAAGCTGTGGGAAGTGTGTAGGGATGAGCTATGCAATCTTGTAACCTGTCCAAACCGATTTAATCAATCTGAGTTAAATGAAAAGCAGTCCTAGTTGATCTTTACCATAAAATAATCCCTTCAACATATCTTTTGGTTATATATCCAAGGTGAACTAATGCCTCTTTTCTTTAATTGCAGAAGATATTGCCTCTGAAAACTCAGATTCGATGTACAGCTCAACTCCTGAAGTTAAAGCCTGAGCATCACAACTGTTATGCCACATACAGACATGTGAGACTAAATCAAGTGAACAGTGATAAGCAGCAGCCTTCCGGAGTGCACTCTCTACATAAGGCAAAGATGGGCAGTAATTGATGAGAATGCGTTGGAAATGGCTAGGTCTTGTCTATAAGAGAACTGAGTATCCAAAAAAAAAAGAGAAAAAAAAAAAGACAAGTAGTAGAGTTTTGCTATCTTCTTAGCATAGCTGCCTACTGTCTTTTGAATGAAACGTGTAAGCCGAGATCCCCTCTCTCCAATTTCAATTAGACTCATTATAGTGTGTTTTCTTTACTATGGAGATGAGATATAACGGCTTTTACCCATTTTTTTTCCATTCTTGAAAGTTGGAACATTTGGCTTTAGTTGTAAAGACGGGATTATGTACTAAAGTATTTGATTCGGGTTTTGTTTCATTGTACACTGCTTACAAACATTTAACTGTTTTCAGTTGTCTAAATAAAATGCCTCTCAAAACTCCTATATTTACTCTTTAGCATGGGCCTTACGGACTAGAAAAGCAACCACATTACTGCGTAGTCCTTTCTGGCATCTGTTTTTTGTGTGTGTGTCTGTGTGTATGTACTAAAAAAAGAGGAAAAGGGGTAGGAATGTTTTACTGTTGAGACAGCAATGGGCAAGTTCCTTGATTTATAAGCCTTGCCTTTTTATTTTTTAGCGTTTGAATGTAACAGTGACTCTCTAAACTCAAAACCCTGGACAATTCCTAAACTAAGCCTCTTGCCTGAAACACTTAGTTGTATGTGGAAAATGCCAGAGGTGGGCTATGAATCAGGGCAAAGCTCTGCTTTTGTCCTCTAAACAGCCTAAACTATTACTCGTTCAAGGTTATACATCATATTTTCTTCATTAAAGAAAATACTGCCTTTCTTACACTTGTCCCTTCCTTTACTATTATTACTTCTCTAAGGCTGGGGTTAGTGTTAAGAGTAAGTTATTTCCCTCCCGCAGTGCTGAAACTCACGTGGGGGGCGCTGCTATTCAGCGCTTAAGTAATAATAACATTAGTGCTCCGAGGGCAGCGGCCCGCCCCGCGTTTCCCGGCTTCTCCGCCCCACGCGGGGCGGCCCTGGGTCCCAGGGGCGGAGCGGAGCGGGTAATGGCGGCCGGAAACCCGGGCACGGCGCTGGGTAAGCGGCGCGGCCGGGCCCGCCTCCCGCTCCGCTCCCGGTCCCGGTCCCGGTCCCGCTTGGAGCCGGTTCCCGCGGGGATCGGGCGCTGCTCCATGGGCGCCCGCCCGCCCGCCCGGGTTTCCTCCTTGCGCACGGTGCCTGGCGCTGCCTTTAAGGGCTCTCTCGGGGGTGCGGGTTCCCTTCCTGCTCCCTGCCTTGCCTGCGGCGGGAAAGTTCAACCGGGGACGGGCGAGGAAATCAAAGCCGTATTTAGACCTGGTTTCTCTTCATGTTCCTGAAGGTGCTTGGTAAATAGGGGGTGTTCCAAGAAATATTATTCAAGTTCCTGCAGAGTCCTGAAGGTGCTGCTTAAAGGCCAAATTGCAAACAGATTTCTTACGACTAGACTTTAGGCCCTTTAAAATATCCTTGTGACACATTTTTTTAGACTTTTTTTTTTCTTTTTCCCCAACTAGGAGGCTTATAGGAAGCTTATTTTTATTTCAGTCCTTTTTGTTAAAGAGCAGTTGAGATTTTCCTATGTTTTCTTGTATATAACACCCTGACTCCAGAGGCTGAAGCTTTGAACGGGTTATCAACCTTGCAAAATATCCGTGCAAGCTCATGAGACCGGCTGCAATACTCTAGCGTCCGTAGCCACCCCAATAGTACCACACATTGCATCGTGCATATCAGATTTGGACTGAATAAACCTTTCCCCCTGCCGCCATCCCTCTTCCTCTCTCCCAAGGGGTTTAAAACTTTTATTCTTAGTTGGATTATGATTTGCTAGTTCATGACTGTTAAGACTGTGGACAACTAAAAAGATGTCTCGGTTTCTCTTCTCTAACACGGCTGGCATGTGACACTTAGAAGTGAGCTGTTAAGGTGCTCTGCTGTGCTTATCCTAGGGCTGTTTGCAGGGAAGGGAGTTTCTTCCAGCTATCGTGGTCTGCACGTGTCTTCACGTTGACACAGAGATGTTCCTAGCAAAGCGGCAAACCTGCAGCGTCTGCTAGGAAAAAGGCCGGTATATGCATTTGCGTGTGTGTTCCCATTGCATGTGCAACCTGTAAGTAGGCATGCAGTGAGCCGCCTCTTACTCTGAATTTCATCTTACAGCACCTGTGTATGTTTGGGCACTCCGGAAACTCTAGATACTCCCATAGTTGTTCAGCTCCTTTCAGGTTTTCCTATAGTACATGGGGACACGTACGGAAGGCCGTGCTGCCAAGCCTGTAGATATTGCAAGAGGCAACTGGAAATACACTTGGCTGGATTTTGCTGCACAGCACTGGTCAAGGGGATAGAAAAAAGTGGCATTAACCTGTGCACAAGACTTAACAGAGACCATGTCTGAAGTGCTGAACCAAGTGACTTTGGTGGCTTCCCCCTTTGAAGGTTCATCTGGCTTGTGCTAATACACTTAAAAGTAGTTCAAAGGGTTTGTCCTGCACTTTGCAGGGGTATTGGTAGAATAACAGGAGTTTTCAAACAGGGAGAGTTTTCAAACAGGGACACCTGGTGGTAAAATATTTTGATCGTGCATTATTTCATTTGAATCCTTTCTTTTTTTCTGTACCCACTCTTTCTCTGTTTGCTGTTTGGTGTCGTTATTTATGCTGCAATTTCTGATACCCATAATTAGTACCTTTTTTTTTTTCACAAATGCCAAGACAGCTGTCCTCAAATCATGGCACATAATGCTATCACCTGTGATTTATTTTCCTACTAAAAATAAATAGATTATTGTAAAAATCCCTTTATTCATCCTTTCTTTTCTTTCTCATCACCATTCCTCAGTAGAAGTATGAAGAGTTTATGTGGATTAAAGAACTGGTTCATATAAAGGAGATAGAAAGACACTGATCTGTATGAATGAGTCGGACGCCAACTAATCTAAGAATTTGGCAGTTCTAATAGATTAGCCATGACAAAATGCTGTAAAGTAAGTGGACGAAACAATTTAAAATTTAGTCATTTGCACAAGGTAAAATTCAGGGGATCTTTCTCATATGCTCAGGTACAGGAACATGACCACAGGGGCTAGAAGCAGTCTCCTTTCCTGTTCTGCTCCCAAGGATGTTTGAGTAAAGTAGACCAGGTGCTGCATCTGTTTTAGCACTTTTCAGTAAAGCTTCAGATACAACTTTTTAATGACAATTCACAAAGAAAAATTAGAAAACATAAGTGAGTATCTGTTTTTTAGTGTAAGCTAGTGGCATATCTCTCTGGTTTAATTGCAGGGATGCAAACATTTGCCATGTGGCTTTTCCCTTCCCTTCAGATGGGATTTTGAGGCAACGGTTTCAGGAGTCATGGTTGAAAGACAGATCCTCAGTAGCCCTGAGGAGAGGAGGAACATGGTGAGCAGGAAAAGGCTGCACGAACTGGGCCAGGTCAGCCTGAAGAAGAGGTTGTTTCAGGAGACCTGACAGCAGCCTGTCCCTGTCTACCGGGTGATTATCCAGAAAATGGAGCCATGGCAGGATGAAGAGAGAGAGAACAGACTTGAATCAAAACTGAGATGTTCAGCCTGGCTATTAGATAAAACATCTTTTCCATGGGGACAGTCAGGCTGCCCAGAGAGGCTGTACAGCCTCCATCCTTGGACATTATCAAGACTCGGTTGGATAGAGCCCTGCAGAGCAACCTGGTCTGACCATGCCTTGAGAAGCAGGTTGGACTAGTGACGTACTGTAGCCCCTTCCAAGCCAAATTGTTCAATGAGTGTATGATTTTATATATATACATAGGATATATATATATATTCCTTGAGCAATGAATAATTAGTTACTGTTGTTTTGCAAAGTATGTTCATGAATGCTATAAATAAAAAAATCCATCCACGTTGCTCAGTCCCTCTAGTTGAAGGGCCAGAAATATATTCATTATGTTTCAATTGATATTTTTAATTACAGTTGATATTTCCAAGCCGTTTCCATATGAGAGCTAGCCCGTTGGTAAGTGGCATTTAGATAATGAAGTGTTGCATCCCTACTGAAGACAGCTTAATCCTGTTCTAATATATTAATAGCTGGGGCTAGCCACTCCTGAGGAAGTAATGCCTGTGCATTGGCTGTGCTACTTCATTGTGTCCTCTCTAACACCTTTTGAACCTGTTGGGGCTAAGTTTCATCAATTTGAAAGATAGACAGACATATCAGAGATAAGCGAGTTTCTGCAAACTTGGTTTGAGTGACCAAATTAGCCCCCACATTGAGGGAAAGGCAGGCACAGTTCAGCATTTTTTTTTCTTTAATTCCTTTTCTTTTTTTTTAGCAGGGGAAGAAACTTTATGCAAATAATGTGTCCTGTCTTACTCTGTGGTCATGAGGACCATGATGGAGAGTGGAGAACAGTATTGGAATAAAAAAAGTTTTCTGGAGCAAGGGGAGAAGAGGAACAGGAAGAGGACACATCTACAGGAAACCAAGCTTCTGTGCTCTATAACTCATGGAGCTACCTACTTCCTAAAAAAAAATAGCTTGTCAGTGATTGTCAGAGTGCATTAGGAGGCACCATCACAGGCTGTGCTTTCAAATGTAGTTTGATCTGGGGCCAGACTCGCCCACTTTGCAATATTCGTTGAGGTTCTCACCACAGCATCCCCCTCAGGCAGTTTGGCTTCTTTAAGGTAAAAAAAAGGTATGTGGTGTGGCATGTAGACTCTATGGCTTGATGGTTGGGCTTCATGATCTTGAAGGTCTTTTCCAACCATAATGATTCTGTGATTCTGTATGGTTGACCTTGAGTTCCAAGTGGGTGTGATGCATTTTACATGATTTGTGGTCAATGTTGTGTGGTTTCTCTAATGTTACAAGCCAGCGTGAGCTGATTGCTAGTTTGGGCCTTGTGTCTTCATCCTCCTTGGAGGATCTGAATGCTGATGACTTGGAGACTTAACTTTTGATATAGGAGAAGGACACATTTGAAAATAAAGTAGGTCTATAGCAAGAGGTCTATAGCAAGGGAAATAATTACAGCTTCTATTTCAAAGAGAATTTTTTTTTTAAAGCCGAAAAACCTGGTGAACATATTAGGTACCTTAAATATTTATGTAATTGTAGCAGTGAGGCAGTTCTATTCTGTGCTCTCTGAGGAAATGGTTAATAGTTTTGGATTCATGTCCCTCAAGGAGGGCAGAAGAATTTCCTGGTAAGATTTTTTAAAGATTTTCAAATGTCTTCAGAGGAAAAAAGTAAACTTCAAGAGTGATTATGGAATATTGGCTAATTAGACATAGTGTAACTGCTTTAATTACTTTTATCCCTGAAGCCACATGACTGTGCAGATGACTAGCAGATGACTTATTTAAAAAAAAAAAAAAGCTATGTTCACACTGCAAGGTTAATGAGCCTAATTAAATATAGTTTTCCTTAGCCAGATACTAAATGATAAAGCTGGGGGCATGGGGGAGGGGAAAAATCTAAAGGCAATCAGTCAGCTCCATCTCAAATAATGGTTTTGTTCTGAGTTTTAATGCAAAAAAAACTAGAATTGCGACTGATTTTTTTGGAATAAAGACCCGTACATTTAAAGGTCTGCTGAGACCTCACATGGCAAACTTTGAAAGTCTATTTAGAGACAATTATGCTAAGACATATTTGTTTTCACTTGCCCACTGCTTTAATTAATGGAGAAGTGGGCTTGCATAAACGATTGGTGTTATACAGAAGTCTCCATCTGCCGCTGCTTATTACCAGAACCTTTGTCCTTCCTTGCCACGCACTCTCTTTATTACATCGTTTTTATTTTTCTCATAATTTGTAGCTACATAGTATCTCTCATTAAATTTTTTGGCAAGGATAAAGTCCCTTTTTTTTAAAAAAAAAAAGTAAAATTCTGACAGTTCTGTGCACAGCTATTCAGTGTCCTGCATTCAAAAGCTACTCGGGGATGCAAATTCTATTGTGTTTCATCGAAACTTAGGTCTCAGGCCCAAAAATGAGCTACTAAACCCTGATGAGTTGGCTTGTATTGGCAGTTCCAATAGTCCAGCACAATAGGTAAATAATAGATAATGTTGGATTAATCTACTCATGGGTGGAAATTTATTTTTCCTTTGACCTGAATTCAAGTTCATGTCCTAAGAATCAAGAAGATGTACATTTTCCATTGCTAACAAACCAGAAGCTTTGTTCAGATTCTCCCAAGTTCTTGCACAAGAGGCAATAGATCTTATAGATTAATTATTTTGTCAGATTTCTTGGTTACCTTTCATAATACAGAAAGAGCAGGTTAGAGAAGAGTAATTGCCTTGAGTTCCTTACTAGAGAGCTAGAAGCCGAGTTCCTCATCTCAAGGGCCTTCTTTGCTTTTATCACATTTTCCAAAAGGCCTGGAAGGTCACTGTGCACTCAGCAGAGCTCTAAAATGAACATGATAACTGTGTTATCAGATGGTTCCAGCTGAGTCCTTGGCGTGTAGTAGGAGAATCACAGCACAAGGTTTGTGTTTCCTTTAAAAACAAGCAAATAAAAATAAAACCTTTTTTTTTTCTTTATTCTCTTCCTCCAAAGTCTTTGTCAACAATTGCTTGTAAGCTGCAGCTGGGAAGTGACATGCGCTCTGTGCTGACCATTTAGGAAGCTCAACCTTAAAGTGACTGCAGAGGTTTCAGCAGCTTGTAATTACACCGTGTGTGTTTGGTTTCCATTTATTAGTGAAATTAAAGCACAAAGGAGGTTCTTGCCATAGGTTTTGTAGCAACAGCTTTTCTCAGCTGCTCTCTGCATGTCAAATGAGCTTCTTGCATTTGAAACAAAATGAATAAGCCCGTGACTTACCAGGTAAAGAGAATTAATATGGGTTTGCTGCTCAGCTGTTTTGCAACTTGGCAAGCTCCTCCTTTTCTTTTTTACTATACGATGAGATCGATACCGAGTTCTAGTGGAAACCTGGAAAATTCCTAATGCCCTTTTCTTTATTTGGCTTACTTTTGTTGCTGTGGGGGAGACAAGATTTCCCTAAGAAATTGGGAATCACTAAGTTTTTGGCTACTCACTTCTTCTAAGTACTACACTGCAAGTTCAAAACTGTAATGAAGAAGACTCCCAGAGATGAGATACTCATGACAAATCATGTCACCCAGAATTATTACATATCTTTTAATCATGTGAATCTGTGTCTGTATACTGTCCTTAATTGGCAATTCATTGGTATTGATGGTAGTGATTGGTTGCTGATGATTAATATCTTCACAGTGTTTTCATGGCTTAGTTATATAATTATAATTAATATTTAAAAGAACTAGTTATGGTTTGGGCTATCAGAGATGATGTAGTTTTTTCTTTAATTGTTTATGTTCTCTGAGTGGGAGGACTTGAGTTTAAGTTCATTCTCATGTGAAGTTATACCTTTGATTTCTCATACTGAGCAGAAATTTCAAGATTCAGGGAGCTGCACCTTCAGTTCTCTTTTGATACTCAATTACCTGCTTTTCAGAGGCGTCCATTCTAGCTGCTTCTCTTTTTGGACAGTTTCAAAAGTAGACTTCTCAGAAATGTTTCTCTCTGCCTCTCATTATGGCTTGTGGATAATGAAACTCACTCAAAGTGAGGGCCAGGCTGTCCACAGTGGGCATCCGGATGAGTTCATGCCTTGAACATGCTGCTCTGAGTCCTCTGGAGCACTCAGGAAAATAAGTGCTCTAAGGAGGACATGTGTCTGGATGGTTTCCAAGCAGGTATTTTGCCCAAGAATTAAATGCCTTTGTAAACTTGCAGCTAGTCAAGTCCAATTAGCAAATTGAGTAAAATTAGCTCTAGATAATAATCCAGATGCTTTATTGCACAAGGGTCTCTGCAGAGGTTTTGGTGGCTGTGTGAGATACAATTTCTGTAGAAGGAAGAAATTTGTATGTGCACAGAAAATGCTGTTGGATGCTGGTTGTAAGCAGAACGACCAAGGACTGAAAAAAATGTTATTTTCCTCCATCAGTGAGCAATGACAGGAGGCTATTAGGCATGTGATGGCTACTGCATCTGTAATGGACTTTATAGTCCAGGAGTGCCAATATAGCATCTCTCAGCTGCAGGGAAGTAATGCAGTTGCAATGGCAAACAAAACCTGCCGCATGAAGCACCCAGTTTATAGACCATCCCTGACAGAAGTTTGTGCCATTATGATATTTTGGGCTGATGAGAAGTATGCAAGCCCTTACAAGGACATAAGAGCACAACACTGTCTTCAGAAAACTGGAACTGAGCTCCAACTTTCTTCTGAAGTCCCACACCATATATTAAAAGAGCACAAATATAGCTGAGACTTCTCTCTCTTTTTTTTTTTTTCCTTCTCCACCAGATCTTGGCTGGATCTCAAAAGTGTATGTGAATCGAGCTGCAGTTGAAAGGCATGTAGAACGAATTCAAGAGCAGAGAACTGTGAAAAGTAATTGGCGAGTAAGTGCTCTTTTTATGCATTCTGTTCCTGTATTTTTAAAGCAGTCACTCTCCTTCTCTAGGCTGCAATATTGAATTTTGTTCAAGATACATGTACAGTTAAAAGATTGTGCTTGTCCATGTCTTATTTTAATAATTTGTATTTGATGATGATGGGATGGAATAAGGCGATGCATTTATCCAAACAAGTTAAAAACCTTATAACTCATGAGTGGCAAAACCACAAATGAATTTAAGTCATCTTTATTCATGAGAGGATTAAATTGTATATTACTATCCTACCCCATTTATTCTGTTTCCCAGACAGATTTCTCTGCAGCCAGCCTTCTTATTTTTTAATTCTGAAGTGGTAAGATATGATCGCGGTCCCTGTCAAGTTTGACCTAAGCCTTGATAATCATTCTTTACTTAAAGGTACCCAACATGTGTAATTCTTTTGCTTAACCATTTATTACCCAAAACTCAGTACTTCTTAGCTCAGTGTGGGCCTGGAGAGGAAACGAATGGTAAGGGGGCTGACTTCTCAACTGCTGAGATATAGTAAGTAAGTGATTGGTTGCTGTCAGTCTTCGTGTAAAGAAAGTTCATGTAAGCCACTGGTAAAACGAGTGATTCAGTTAAGCTTTTTGAGGCTTGCATTCATTGAATGCTCCTGTTCAGTGTCTTAAATGTTAGCATCAGCCTCCGTTGACTGTTACTGTCCTCCCGACCCAAGTCCCAGCTGACCCAAGGTCCACTGCAGTTTTCTCCACAGGGATCTTGATGCAAACACATTGGGTCAGGTAATAATCATAGAATCATTATGTTTGGAAAGACCTTCAAGATCATCGAGTCCAACTGTAAACCCTTCAACACCGTGCCTGCTAAACCCTATCTGTAAGTCTAATCCTCGGGGCTGTGAAATGAAGCAGGAGAGTCATGGCCACATGCTGAGTCCTGATAGCTATGAATGTTATGATTAAATAAGAAACGGACCCAAGCTGAGGAAGGTTTGATACTAGTTCAGCATTTCCCAAGACTTTCTTACACATACAAGGTTGCTTGATACTGAGTTTAACAGTGCTTTGGCTCTAGGTCGGGAAGCAGTGATAAAATCCCAAGGACACTTCCTCACCTCGGCTGTCTTCAGATACTTCAGGTGCACCATAGGTAAAAAGAGGTCTTTTGATTTGGCAGAAGTGACCATATAAAGACCAGATGAACAGAAAATGCCAGTCTGATTACAAAGAGGGAATCTTTGGAAGAAAGGCATGTGCTGTCACTCCCTCGACACAGCTGTAGGACAAAGGTTTAGCCATTGCAAACACATCTCTGCCTTCCTACATGGTAATGCTGCTCTTGAGCTATGCAAGTGTAGACTGACTGTGAAGAATACCATGAGATTATTTTCAGAAGTACTTCTGCCTTATTTCAACACTGTCACTGCAGGATAGTCATGTGCCATTTTTTTCAGATATGAATTTGAACCTTTACGTGTTTTGATTGTAAGTAACACCACAGATTCAAATTTTCAAGCCTGTATTTCAAAACACACATTTATAAAAACCCTGCAAAAAAATCAGTTTTGTACCAGTTCTTGGAACGCTCTT
>NW_010581251.1:108322-194140 GCF_000705375.1 Tinamus guttatus | reverse complement strand
GCTCTTCCTACTGCTGTCTTGATGACTTTATGATTCACGTCTTAAGAGATGAGACAAAAATTCCCTCGAGTGAAGGACAAAAAAAAATCCAGCATAAGAAACTGAGAGTCATTTACAGTGAAAAATCTGTGTTACAAGGTAAAATTAGAAGTCAGAAACAAGCAGTCAAACTTACCAGACTAGAAGCCATTAACAGCCATTCCTGTAACATTAGTGAAGTTCAGGAACCCAAAAACAAATTTTGATGTAATTAATTTACTAATATAAACAGATTCAGAAGGAAAGGTCCCATCAGCCAAGTGTGAAGGATTTGCAGACTGGGCAGCCCGTTTGGATTTGCAGGGCAATACCTCCGTGCAGAAACAAGAAGTTTTGCTGCACATCCTGAGGAGCCATGTCAGGGAGCGGAAGGGCCAGGAGGTGTCGCCACGGGATGCTGCTTTACAGACCTCCTGCTCCGCACGAGCTCTTCCCTTGTTGAGCAAATGCGCGCTAAGGGATGTTAGCTTTTACTGAAGCTGTCCGTGTAAATGAGAACTCGCTGGAAATGCTTCAATAAATATTACAAATCCTTTTGTTTTGCCCCAAGTAATTACAGTTTTTTTTTTTTTTTACCTCAGTTTCTCACAAAGTGAAGACATCTGGAGACTCGATCTCAAGCACACATGCTTTTCTAGCACTGATGTGCATGTTCATCTGTTTATTCGCAGTCACAAACCTAGGTTCCTTTGGAAGCGTATATATATGTTTACAGGCATTATAGATGCTCCGAAAGACACACACTGTACAGAGGGAAGCATATTATAATAATGGACTTACTCCGATAGAAAGTGTTTTTTCTTCGTGTTAAAGAAGTAAATGTGAAACAAGATGCTGTTTGTCCAGCTAAAAACATCTGCCTTGTTCTTATTTGGTACCTAGCTTTTCCACCAAAATTTGTGTGCCAAAAATTGGGATTGATCCAATTACAAGTGAGTTAGTATAGTTATGAGATTCTGAATCTCTTCTCCACCATTATATAACTGCTTCAGACATGAACAAATTTCTGCCATCCACATAAACCTTTCTTTGCATATCTTCCATGTTACATCACATATGTTTCCTGATTCTTGGAGGTCAATTATTTTCTAAGAAGTGCAGTTGATTCTCAGTGATATCCAATCTTCTGATTCCAAGAACTTCTAAAGCACTTTGGTTTTGGAAAAATAAGCTAAAATACAGTTTTTTTTCACACACTGTATAGGCTGCTTGGCTACTCAAAGCTGTCACCTGCATGGACCTTACCACTCTTTCAGGTGATGATACTCCTTCAAATGTTCACAGAATGTGTTACAAAGCTAAGCATCCCATCAGAGAGGATCTCCTGAAAGCCATGGACATGCATGATAAAGGTATGTTGGTTTTGGCTGTCTCTTTTTTTTTTTTTTTTTTTGTAGGGGAGATGTCCACATTTCCTCAGTATTTTGCAGTCTTCAGATGTAAAAATGGCCTCTTCCTACCATGGAAGCAATTATGGTAGGTCCAGCTCCAAAATATCGATTCCTTTCTGAAAAGAGGCCAGCACCCTCCTCCTCACTGCCTCCCTTGAGGTACTTGTAGACACTGATTAGATCCCCTCTGAGCCTTCTCTTCTCCAGGCTGAACAGGCCCAGCTCCCTCAGTCTCTCCTCATAGGGCAGATGTTCCAGGCCCCTGATCATCCTTGTGGCCCTGCGCTGGACTCTCTCCAGCAGCTCCACATCCCTCTTGTACTGTGGAGCCCAGAACTGGACACAATACTCCAGATGTGGCCTCACCACAACTTTGAGGTGATATAAGAATATAAGGAGAGAAAAAAACATTCTTTTGAGGAACCAAAATGAAGCAGGGACTCAGGGAGACACTCTAATTTATGATGTCTAATGAGCAGATTTGATATGGAAGCCATAAGTGTGTAACCTCTGTATGTCTTTTAATAACAGTGCACTAGGGTGAAACTAATTGTTCGAGTATTTCGTTAATCTGCTGATGTCCTTGCTAAATTGCAGAAGAGGGGAGCATGACTACTTCAGATTTCATGCTTAGCTGCTGTTTCTCTGTATAACTACAGAGCCTGCCACTTTGGCTCCTGGAAAAGATGCCTTCCACAATTTTAAGCATCTCATATTTTTCCTTCAGAAAGCATTATCTCTCATCTGCTTATTTCAGTAATTAGTTTAGGAGATGTCTTTTCAGCCCAGGAAAACAGTTATGCTAACCTGAAATCCATTAAACCCTCTTCATATCTGAGCAGCCCCTTTGATTTTTTCCTGGTGTACTAAATCAGTGACGTGTCGGTGAATATCATTTGACTTCTGGCATTAGCCTGATGAAGCTCTAGCAAAAAGGAACTCTGTGACATTTGGGTTATGCTTTTACTATTGAGTTGAGCTTTACACAGGCATTGGTAGGTTGGTTGATAGTGTAACACCAAAGGGGAATCTGATTTCTAGCCATACATTTGAAAACAAAGATTAGTCTTCTTTTTTAAAAAACTTGAATTTACAGACCTAAAGATGGTTGAAGTATTAAATATTAGACCAATTATCTGAGACTTTGAGAGAATATGTTTTTAACCAGAAATGCAGTAGAGCTGCCTTTGCATAAGGAGAGCTCAGCTCCTGTTGGGTTTGGGCTGGCCAGCAAAGACAGAAATAGGTTGGCAGTAAATCACTGTCTAAACATGTCTTAACAGTATGTGTTTCCATTAAGCAGTGAGTTTGTCAATTAAAAATACTGGTGTTTTAGCTCCTGATAATAAAAACTTAGTCGCAGGGTGAGGTGAAAGAACACGCAGGAGGCAGCGGTGTGGAGAGCCACCTGAACTGCCTGACCCATGAGGCAGGTGACCCTAGCAGAGGTATTGGAGATCCTTGTGGCAACACAAAAGTGGGAAGTGCCAACACTGCATACATGTTCTTAATATGGAGAGTGCTTAAGACTATGATGTACATTTTCATATAAAAGTGAACTCTGGCTCTTGCAGGTATTACTGTTGCAGCCGTCTGTGTATATCCTACTAGAGTCACTGACGCCGTTAATGCCCTAAAGGCTGCAGGATGTAACATACCAGTAGCTTCAGGTAAGAGCTTTATTTTCAGATATGAGACTTATACCCGATTAAATCTTCTGATGGTATAAATGTAGTAAAATGTGAAAGTTGGGACTTGTTTTGGAGCATCAAGTAGAAAGGTAGCAGGTAGAAGGAAGGGAATGGAGTGAAGGATTTGCTTTTGCTATAATCCTTTGTTTTGTTTCAGTTCAAGCTTATGGCAAGTCTGTTTTGCTGCAAGTTCTTCACAGAGGTCTTTAAGACAAGTATCAGTGTCTCCTTGGACAATCATTAGTCAACAAGAGGCTGTTAATGATAGAATTGAAATGTGAGATTTAAAGAGTTCTGATACAGTTTTCCCCCATCAGTTGTTTGGCTTTTTAGTATAATCTTACAAGCTGAATTCAGGGACACTGTGTGCAGAGGCAAGGCTTGCTGTCTGCTGAGCATCTGCAGGATCAGGACTTGTACTTTTGCTTCTAATAGTCTTCAGTCACTGCACAGGAGCAACAAGTTTTTAATTTACAAAAAGCAAGAAATAGAATCCTAGAATTACGCAGTTTGCAAGGGAGCTCTGGATGTCATCTGCTCCAACCTCCTTCTCAAAGCAGGGGCTAACTTTGAAGATAGATCAGGTGGTTCACAGTGGTACCCATGTCTGCTGGATTTTTTTGATATGTTTATTTCATTGTTGTATGGGGAAAAATAAATACTAACAAACACATTTGTGTGTCAGAGAGAATTTCAAGCAAGCCCATTATTTGTTCAACTTCCAAAGTTACTTTGGGGTTTCGTACTAAAACATTATACAGGTAATTTTAAATAGACCCCACTGCAAACAACTTTTACTATACTGTGATTTAGCTGTTAAATGTATTACTGGGATTTAACTTGAAATACTACTTAAAAGAATAGGACAGAATTAAAAAAGCATATATGCTCTGTGTATGAGTGGAGCTTTGGGAATATGGACGGCATATGAAGACCATTTTGCAAGATACAGTTATCATCACACAAAATACTGGACAAAGGGAACAGCTAATACTTCTTGTCAGTGAAGAGAGGGAAGGATGGAGTGCCATTAGATTTTTGAATCTATGGCTGGGATAAAAAAAAGAAAAAAAAAGTATAGATTACAAACTTTTTGATATATTAGAGGCATATGCAATTTTATGGTCTGTCTATAAAGCAGCTTTTCTCTCCCCCCTCCATTCTTCCTAGTGGCTGGTGGTTTTCCCTCTGGACAGATGCCTCTACAAACGCGAGTGGCTGAAATAAAGCTGGCTGTGGAATATGGTGCCAGAGAGATTGATATTGTCATTAACAGGGCTCTGGTGCTGACTGGCCAGTGGGAAGGTACGTACCCTTAGGCAGAAGACCTAAACCTGTGTGTATGCTCATGCAGGTTCTGCCTTTATCCCTTCCCCCACTCCCCTCTTCAGTCCTTGAAGAATTTGGTCCCTCCTCAAAGAGTGATTGATAAGCTGGGGCACTGCGCCAGGTAAAAACTGTTTAATTAATTTCTGACAAACATTTATTTTGAAAAGGCGGCTGTTACGAGTTGCATCAGGTAGGGCATTCAGAGTGGCTTTGTTTTGAAAAAAACTGTGTCCATTACTTCTGTGCCTCTAAGGATTTTGTGTACAGTATTAAAAATAGTAAGTGCGAAAGGAAGAAAGGAAGAAAAGTGAGAGCCTGTGCTCTAATTATTTGAACAGTTTTGTTAAAACCCCCAAGGGGCTGCTAATGTAGATGATATCTTGTTAAATATACATGTTTCAATTCTTGACAAAAATATGTATTTTAGTTGTTTTCTTTTCCCTGGAAGCTGAGGATACAAATTCACTGCTCGTATTATTATTGATGTTCTTGGGTCTCTAGACTACTACTAATTAGTAAGAACAATAATGCTGAAGATGGTTTTTCCTCTAATTGCCTCTCTTAATGTACTGTGAATGGTTTGCCTTAAGTGCTGACAGTGCTTCTATAACTAATCTCCATGTAAAGGTAAACACATCATTGTCTTGGAATGAATTTCCCATTTAGTTGTATAATGCAGCACTGTAATAGCCTGGTTGATTGGAACACTTCAGGAGGGACACCTGGCACCTGAGTTTGGTTAAGGACATTTAGTCATTGTGGTAACAGAACATATTTTCTGATCTTGAACTTCATTAGCAAATAGAAATGAACAAAAAACCCAGCAACTTTCTGCATTTGTGCCTTCAAGACTGTGATGCTGGCTACACTTGCTCTTTCATCTTAACCTCTTTTGTAGCATCTACCATCTCCCTCCCCTAGCCCTGAAAAAATATGCAGCTTTAGAGGTGGATGCCTTCTTGATGCTGGGCATTGTCCCCAGCATTTGCTTCTTTCAGTGCGGTTAAGTTCAGATCCAGACTCAGAAAATGCTGGAATATGGAGACTGGGTGGCTGTGGGGTTTTAAATAGCAACAGAATAGTGATGCATATTCTTTATCTAGTCACACGTGTGTACATACGTACATGCACACTCAGGACACGTGCAGGTCTTAGATACAAAATGAGCTAGCTGACTCAGTGATCTGTCAACACAACCAGCTTCCCCCCCCCTCAAAAAAAAAAAGACCACCAAACTGAACTTGAGCAGCAACTTGAACTTGTGCCTGAGAAAGTCTGTCACTGCCTTAGGGCAGTTTTTGGACATAATCATCGTCACCACGCTCCAGACCTTGTGGTACGAGCAATGCAAGTTGCACAGCATAGAGGTTAGGGAGCTACTGCATGCAGCCACTTGGAAACGTGGGCTCTAGATTATGTTACCCAGGATTGCAACAAGGAAAGTCAGAGAAAAAAAAAAATCCAGAGATCGATCCGGAAACCTGAATGCAGTGGCTGAAATGAAACCAGAATTAAGATGATCTGGGCTTATGTTGGCAGATTTTTATGTATGGGAAACTAACTGTTTTCTGTGATGAAAAGTTGTGGGAGAGGAATATGCAGACATAGTAATGATGAACATAGTATAAAGCTGTCAATTTACTAAACAAGTAAATATAGTTGACTTTTGATTTGGTGTGCATATTCTTTTAGCCACAAGCTGAAGTCACAGCAAGCTTGAAAGACAATTTATTGGCAGTGGTTAGCTTACATTTCTTTTACAGAGGGCTGAATTGAAGTTATTTCCAAATTTCCGTATTTATGGAGATGAATCTGTGAGTATGGCATGTATTTACATTATCGCAGGAACACAAAATCAAACTCGGGAACAGAATCTACTTGTCATCTGATAGTAATGATAATTATGAGGCTTTGGGGAGAAACAACTAATTTTTAACTTGCCGATCCTCCCAAAATTATTTCAACCCGATATCTAGGGTTTTTTTTCTGTTGTTTTTGAAAATCTAGCTTAGCTTGCAGTAGTTATATGCTACCTGTGTAAACCTGTAGTTCTCCATCTGTGCTTAATGATTGTATGTGATACTCTATAATGTTTAAAGTGTGTTTGAGGGAGCTAGAAGAAGAGATAAAGAACTCTGTAAGCAGGATCTATATATTATATAAAATTGAAAAAAAGCATCTAGGACAGTAACTATGTCTGCGTTCAAGGTCCCTCGTAAACTTTACCTGCTGTGCAGTTATGACAGGATCTCTGCTGATACTTATAACACTAGTATATTTTTATGGTTATTTTCTCATGCTGTCATTCTTCAAAACTGTAGGTATTATTGACAAAACTATGTTTGTGGTAGAGTGTTTTATTTTATTGTTCATATATTTTTAGCTTTTTTCCTAGACTCTGCAATAATTGGGGTCACCACATTGGAGAAGTGCTGCATTTCTTGCAAGTTTTCTGATTTGTTTCAAAAGCTTGCTGTGTGATTATTTTAGTGTATATCCAATTATGTCAAGTTGTTTTAAAGCCGTTCTTAAATATTGCTGAAACTCGTTATGACATTCCCAATATATCCTTTGTTCTTTATAGATCAGTTCTTTATAAGATAATTGCTAAGAGCTTATTAGTAATGCTGAACATGAAAGCAAATGTATTGGATGTCTAATTGAGGTTAGAGAATAAACTTAAATGAGCTTTAAGTTTCTGAACTTACACATACATACCTTTTGAAACCTATTATCTTTTAGAGCAATAACACTTTACAGCAGCTTTCTCAAGCATTGCCTTGTATCATTTGACAAAGTATGAATTAAGATTAAAAGGCAGGATTTAAATAATGTCTAAAAATGCAGTTTTGCAAGCCATATATAAAGAGTTATGGAGTTGACTAGCAAATTATTGAAAGAACCTGGATTATTTTTTGCTATTAGCAATAAATACATTAGAGTTTCAGTAAAGCTGGTTCAGGTGCCATAATGTTACCACTAGTTGCACAGCTTTCAGCAAACAGCTCTGCATGCCATAGCATCAGCTGCTTCTGAGTTCTCCATAACCTCTTATTTACGCTGTCAGTTGCTGTTTCTTCTTTTTTAAAAAAGGAGAAAAGCAGATAAACTGTAAGAAGTTTAGCACCACATTTTTTTGGAAAAGAGCTGTGAGTTCGTTGTTTTGTTTTTCTGTAGTATTTTCATGTCTTCTGTAGAAGATGCAGATTATCTCCGTAGAGCTTTACCTGCCATTGGGGACTATACAAGTCAGCTCTTTCAGGAGCCACATCCTCCAGCTCTACCTGAGCTGACTTAATAGTACAGAAATCCCATCCTGCTGAGACTGCTGCTGCTGGTAGGCTTAACAGAACTGAGTAATAAAGTGACTGACTTTTTTTGGAAAGCACTGCCTGTCCTAGAAGAAGCTCTAGACACTTTGAAATCCTGAGTACATGCCTGGATGTAGTTAAGCCCAGCTGTACTTCAGGCATTTTATGAGAAGTTTCAAGATACTCAAGTTTGTCATTTGACTTAGATTGAAGCGAGTACTGAAACTTCGTTTCTCTCTTTTTTTTTTTTTTTTGTTAAAGGAGTAGGAATTTTTGCACTTGTTTTTTATCAAAGCAGACCCTGTTGGATGTTTTTTCAGGCTGTGATGCTCTGCTTCATTTTCTCTGTCACACAAGTAGTTGCATTTCTATTTGCACTTTTACTGCGGGGCTGAGGATGTCCTATGAATGACAAGATGCTGTCTGTGATAACTGTTCTCTGAAGAGGGAGCAGTATTTATTACCTACCCTATTAAAGTATGCCCACTATGCCGTCACTTGGGATAACCTGATAGACACAGATGATTGAAGATGCTCAGTTTGCCTGCCTGTGGGTTGAGGAGTGCTGTCAGATAGTGAGACTCTTCAACTGATCTTGGCACTAATTGCATGTAAGAGCAACTTCCAACAATAGGGAAGATGCTGTAGCTTCAATACCTACCTCAGCGAACAGCAGTTATGAAGATATAATTTGCTTTTCTGTGATCCAACTTAAATGCACGTTGATTTTGCTTTGACATTTTTGGTGGTGTATCTTAAAGTAGGGAAAATGGGAATCTTTTCTTGTTACCGAAACTAGAAGAACATGAAAGCTGCTTTCTTTGGATTTCTTAAGGCTTCAGGAAAATACAACTCCATGAAAAGAGATTGCATTTGGGTTTAACATGAGCAGTGTTATCAAATGCGTGAGCAAAATAGCACAAGTTCTTTGTATTTCTTTTATGAGTCTTGATTTGATCTTGAAGGTTCCTGGAGTATCATCAATTGATCAATAAAACATGTTAGGCTGCATGCTAGTACTGATCAATTCACACTTTGGGTACACAGTGAGAAACAAGGTGAAGACCAGAGTCTATAAAGGGACTTGCTAAGTGTATTAGCCCTTTGTCTGCTGATGGGCATAATATGTCTCCGAGGAGCACCTCAGTGATCCCAGTCCCAGCTGCTGGATGTGCCGGTGGCGTCAATAGGCTTCAGTGCTACCATGGCTGGAGGGGAGGTGCAGCTGTACAGCAGCCTGACCAGTCCTCCTGGATGTTTCCAGGTCTCCTTTGAGGACTGAAAGGAAAAGGAAGCTGGTTGCACTTCTGAGTAAGTTTAGTCTCACATAGCCGTATTCTGGACATTTCTAGCATGAAAAACATGTTAAAAGCTTCTGTAAATTAACTTTTCAACTTAGTATTTAAAGAGCGAGTACAGTCTATGAAAAGGACCCTCTTATAAGGGATTCTGTTTATTTTGTGTCTTTTTTATTTGCACTCCATAAATGTTCACTGTACTCTGTAAAATCTGCTACTTTTCTCCATATTGTTAACTCTGGATGAGTTTTATTCATCTCTAGGTGGCCAGCATCTGACATTGTATTATTTTCCAGCTCCTTGTTGGAAAACCAATGAATGGCAATGCTTGCAAATATGATGGCATGGACAAATTTCCTTCCTAAATTACAGCCAGTGTTCTTGGTGAGCATGTGGATCAAAAGTGAGAGTCCTGTTCTGCCCTGGGATGCTGGTGGATCCCAGCAGCTTTGCTGAGAACTGCATATGTCAGCTAAGGACAAATTTGGACTATAATGCAACCGAGTGAGAAAAGCAACCAAAAGTCTTGCAGACCTAGGGCCAAGTCCAGGTTTGAGAGCTGTAGTCCCCCATCAAGCTGAGCTGAGCCGACCTAGTTTCTGGCTGCTGGTTTCTCTCTGTCTTCCACTGAGTGATCCTGCTGTGGGGTTTGCTTTTCTGAACCCTTTCAGGTCTCTCTGTACTGCTCCACATCCCATGTAACCCCACGAGCTCTGCAGCAGCTTGAGCTGGTTTATAAATCCATGGGGAGGAGTGCCTGGTCAATAAGGTGCAACCTCAGGTTTTGGTCTCCCCTCTGTAGGAATATTAGTAGCCCATGTCCGTCAAGCTGCCAATTTTCAGGAAATTCTTATTTTCTGGAAATGGAAGATCATGGGATTCAGGTGCCTAAGCAACGAGCATCTAGTTCAGACGTCCCAAGGGAGCCTGCTGGTACTGAGAGACCTAAGTGGGGCGCATGGACCCTCCACAGTGGCAGCTGGAAGCTAGGTGACGTGTCAGGACACCTGCAGTGGATCCTGTCTGCGATGTTTTTTTAGACTTAGCCTTTGACAAATATGGCTGAAGGCAACAGAAAGATTGGTGACATGATGTATATAGGAAAACTTAACCGTCCCTGAGCACTGATTCAATTTCCTAATGTATTTATTGCAGAAAAAGCTGCTTCAAAATCAATATTGGAAATATACTGCAAAAGCCTAAATATCGTAGTATTTTTACTGCTGACATATTCATGAGTTTTTGGCATATTGTGCACATCCTTAGTTTTTGAGAGGAATGATGTTAATAGCTATTAAGTTAAGTCTGAAACTGTGTGGCATTGTTAATTATCTACAGTCATGCAATTTATTGAACTTGGGAAACTTAAGTTCTTGAGTGTTATGACTAATTGTAAGACTGGAAATTAATCCAGAAGTGGAAATTACGGCCATGCTTGAAAATGTTTCTCAGACAACTTTGATCATTTTCAAATGCTTTTATCCACAGAACTGTATGAGGAGATCCGTCAGTGTCGTGAGGCCTGTGGAGATGCTCATATGAAAACAATCTTATCAACGGGTGAACTAGGGTCCCTTGGTAATGTCTACAAAGCCAGTATGATAGCTATGATGGCAGGTAAATATATACTTTTCTCTCTTTCTCTCTCTTTTTTTTTAAGCTAAGAAGTTTCTTCGCTATATTATTATGAAGCTTAAAAAATTCTAGTCGCAAAAGTTTGCATAAAATATTTTGCAAACTATTTTTGCAAAAACTATTATGCAGCAATTACTGAAGTTGCAGGTGTTGTACCAAGATGTCACTTGTTTTGTATAACCTAGAAGAACTGCATGAAATGTTAAATAACACTTAAAAATGCTTAATGACAAAAATTGTAGGAACAAATAATTTTTGTTGTTAAACATCTGATTCATGGCATATTTATCAGGGACACATACATTTGGGGCAGACATATCTAGGCAGTTCTGGAAATCATGCAGATGTGATTTTAGTGAGTGGCTGAAGAACCGCCCTGTGAAGATTCATCCCGACAACTCTTGTTCATGTTCTGTGATCCCTAACCACATCAGTGAGATGTGATTTAGGAACTCAGTTCTACTGGAAAGGCAGCAAGAGGGAGAGCACCACCCATTGGGTAGGTGCTAAATTCAGCTGGGTTATAAGGGACTCTAACTGGTGTGTTCAAAAGCAGTGACAGTCAGTACCACTGTCAATGGTTGCATCAAAAAGTGTTCAATCTTTCCCATTTCTGAAAACTAAGTTAATTCTAACATGATGTTTAGGAGCCTGTATTTTATTCTGAATCTTTTAGCTGAAGAAAAACATTCCTATGAGGAGGGAGGATTAGGAGCTGCCTGTAGTTTGTAGGTATTACTTCTTTGCGTAGTTATAGCCATGCAGACTCTGAATGTGATGCAGAACCTACATGAGGTTGCATGTATAGTACTATATTCCCTCTGCAGTTTAGGACCTACCCTGGTACAAGTTTCTCTAGGTTAACCAAGATTTCTAGGGTTGTAGATTAATGCCATTTCTAAGGCATGGACTAGAAATAGACTAAACAACTTCTATATATCTGCTTCATCCATCATGCCTAAAAGAAGAGAGAGACTTCAAGTATATTAACAGAGGGAAATGTAATTATGTGCTCAGAACCAGTGGGTTGGTGGGACCTCTAAATGTTCCATCTTTTTTTTGTGTTCATTTTTTCCATTGTAAAGTCCTCTAACCTGGAAATGCTTTTTCTTTAATGCATGAAAAAGCCACCCAAGTCTCAGTTGTTCTTATTAAAATAAATATTCGACTTGCTGCTGACCTCCTTGTCTCCTTACACCATACTGTGCTTATCTACTTCAAATGTAATGGGAGGCATCTTGTGTTTTTTACATGTTCAGCTACTAAGTCAGTTAGTATCATTAGATATAAAGGAACATTATTATGCCAGCAAAGATTGCTTTTAATTGAAAGAGGAAAGTTACCCAGTCTTTTAAAATGACATGGTAATCATTATGATCACATTCTGTAATATGAAATAGTGAAAAATTCAACTTGTAATGAGTTATAACATTTTCAGATTTCCTACTGGTGTAGTTTTATTGCAGTACAGCAGATGGCTCTATTGTTAATGATTTTCATTGCATAGTTATTCACTTTATAAGATACTTACTCATATGAATATGTGCCATAATTTCCTTATTGTGGTATCTTTCTTTTTCTTTTTGGGTAGGTGTAAAAAAGAATTTGTTAATGCCCTACCTGTGTGTACTTAGCATCTGTATTTGCAGCCTCTGACTTCTCAGGATTGCTGAGACCCTCAAATTCCAGCTCAAGTTTGTTTTATCTGCATATTTATAGCATTTTGGAGGGAAAGCAAGTTAGTATTGTGCATTTAAATACTAGCTTCTTTTTTTTTTTTTTCAATTGATGTCATGATTTGAAAGAAAGTTAGCTTGGCAAATATGGCAGGTCCCAGCAGCTTTTATTAGGATACAAAAGAGCAACACCTGAGATAAGCTTGGCTCTAGTGATTAGGTTTATGAGGAAATCAGTCACACAGTCAATTGGCTTCAGTGGCAAATTTGGCTTTAGGAGTTTTGCTGCCTCTGGCCACTTGTCCCTGCCCTTGCTTCAAATTTTGCCGTTCCTTCAGTTGTGCTTTCACATCTGCTTTCAAAGTAATGCAGTTGAAAATCACTCCGGAAATGGGGTAATTGTGTTTTGTTTTGATTAGTTGGTTGTGTTTTCCGAATGCTCAGCATCTTGCAACGTGGCTGACAGCCTTCTGCTGCGTGCGGTTGTGTCGGTGGAGCTGGATGCCGGCGGCGCGCTGGAGGAGGAGGCCGGTGGCAGGAACGCTGCTGTGCACCCCTGCCTTGTACAACATGTCTGTGTGCAAGACGCTAATGCTTGCCCCGGCAAGAACCGGGGGAAGAGTGTTGCTTCACAGGGAAGCAAGATAATCATTTGCTTCTGTTTGAAGTGGTGGCTCTTGGCTTCTCCTGTGTCTGCAATGGTATCTCCAAAGCGCCATGCCTGCTCCTTCCTCCCTCCCTAGAGCAATACAGAGGCAGGGAGGCATCGCTGCGGGGATCGGCACCCGCTTCTCTTAAATGCTTTTAACCACACCTCTGCAGGCTCAACTGACGTGCTAAGAATTCCTGCGGAATATCCAAGAACCTGTTTTTCTTTTCGTTGCTCTGCTGAAGCGGAGGCTGAAGAAGAGGCTGGTAGGCCTCCAAGGGCGGTGAGTCAGCCGTCTGGAGCGGTCCTTGCAGCACTAAGGAGGGTGTTATGGCAGAGGCTGCGTGGCTCTGTTGTCTTTGGGAAATTCGCTGTTTGCGCAAGGAGTCAGGAATTTGGTCTTGTTGTCTGCTTATGTGTGCGGCCGTTTCTTGAGCTTCATGAAGGCTTCAAGGGGAGTTGGGTAGAGCTCTGCTGAGCCTCTGGATCTCCCAGGCAGCTTCCAGAGGCTGCGGAGGACAAACTAATGAGTGGTTTTCCACATCTGTTGGGTATACCTGTGTGAGTCAGGCTGTTTCTGCAGGAGAGATTCAAATCTGTGGCTTTTCAATCTCTTGCAAAACAGAATCTGAAGGAACACCAGTAGGGCAGTGCCTCACTGCCCCGCACCAGTGGGAACTGCACCGGTTTACTCCATCCTCGGTCTTTAAAAGACAGATCTTGTATACATTTTTTTTTTCTGACAGGGAAGCCAACTCTGTGTCTATGTGTGTGTGCATACATATGATATTTGTGACTCTCTCTCATATATGTATGTATATATACACACATACATAAATATAGTCACAAATATCAGAACCTGCAAAGAAACCACATAAGGAAGGGGAAGCTGATAAACTTTTAAGAGGGGGAAAAAAGTATCAGGAGAGATGTGGGTGACTTTGCATAAAATTGAGTTTAGAAAAGGGCTGAGTTAATGATAAGTAACCCTAATATCTAGAGTCTCTAAAACGCACACACATACAAAAAAAAAAGTGAAAAGCGGCAAAAGATGGCTGAGGTAACAAGGTCTCTGATGCTGATAGGCTGGAAGGATAAAATTAAAACACATGAAATATGCAAGCAGGCATTTATTTTTTTTTTGGATGCTTTGATACTGTTTGTTCCAAAGTGAACAGAAATAATCTAGCCAAATGGGGAAGAAAAGCTCTATCTCAGTTCTCAGGAGACAGCGCTCTCAGTCTTTCAAGGCCTCATAACGGCTTACGAGAATGGTTCCAGTTAATATACGCTTAGCCATTTCACAGAAAGCCCTTCCAAAACCTGAAATCACAAGCAGGTTGGCCTTGCCCAGGATCCAGAGAGACGTATGTTGGCTGTGGACTGCAGTATTCAGTCCTGCCTTTGAAAGCAGAGGGTGCGTTGGGGCTCCTGGTCATTCTATTTCTGAACCTTATCCTTGTTTCTTGTTGATGTTTTGTTGTTGTTTGGGTGGGTTTTTTTTTGCAAATAAGGTCCTGTAGCTGTTGTTTTGAGCACTGTCTTGCGAAGGTGTGTTTTGAATAGGGTTAGATGGTATGGCTGTAAGCATGCTAGCAGCTGCCAGAGTGTCAGGAATGCATTATCTGTTGTTCGATGTGGACTGCTGTGATCCAAAGCAGGAGTTCTACCAAAAAAACATTGTATGAAAAATTTAAAAGAAGAGAGGAGACCAAACTAGCAAATTTGACTGAAAAGCTAGGGCATGCTTTGTGTAGATGCTACTAATGCAGGAAACAGGATTACTAAATAAGTAATAATTCCTGGCACTTAGATGGCACTTTACATCTTCAAAGTGTATACAGACATTAGCAGAATAAAAAAAAAAAACAGAATAAATAACCCAGTGAAATACAAGGCAAAGATTGTAACAGACAAATCAAACCAAAATCAGAAGTTCTAGGTTCCTGACTTATTGTATGGCAATGCTTTTAACTGGAATTTGACACTAATAAGTCAGTTGTTAAGAATCCAGAACATTTCCAAATGTTCCAAATAAGGGAAGAGGCTTGGTAACAGATATAAAATGCTAATTCTAATTTGTGTCTCATCTTATACGTATGAAATGCAAACAACGGTATTGAGTTTTTGAGTTTATCTGTTAAGGGTGCCACTTGCACTATAACCAGACAGTCAGAAGCTAAGGGCAATGTAAGGTTGTCAAAATTCATAAGCAGAGCAAGCTAAAGTTGTCAGTTCCTTTACACAATTAGGGGTCCGTGGTTATGATTGTTTTTCAAGATGTTAAACTCTGGCCTGGAGATGATCTTACACTTACCACTACAGGGCTGGGCACCAAGCAGTAGGTCCTTAGTCTTGATCTCCGGTGGGTCTCCTGAGGCCCAGCCTGGAGGCCATCTCCTCTCTCCTGCCCATGCAGTTGTTGCTGACGTGAGTCTAAGGAGCGACGCAGACAGCTTGCTGTCCCACCTTGGCCAAGCCGTGCTCGCCAACGGGAAACGGTAGATGGGACCATGGCAGTTGGGACACACAGCGTGTTCCTGCCTCTTGCTGCCTTTCTGCCCAGAGCAAAGCGCAGGGCAGGGACAGAGCTATTCCACCAGTGCTAGAGGGTGGCAAAGTATAATCCCAGGTTTTGCTAGACTGTGATCATCTGGTAGTGCAGTTTAAATCTAGCACAGGCATCAGCACATTTCTGAAATCCTGTCAGTTCACGGAGAGCGCATAATACGATGTTTATGTCAGCTTTCTTCTGCCTGTTGGTAGACAGACAATACCTCATTTGTCCTAAGATCAGCCCATTCCTTCGGAATTTTTAGATGCCTTTGAACTCGCAGAATTTTTACTCCTTCAGCACTTTGCATCAGGCAGATGTAGCGCTGTATGTAGTTTTGGGAATGTAGCTGTGGTTGCTTTCTTGGACATGTAGAAGTGGTTACAGTGTGGCGGTTATAAGAGGCTCATCAGGACAGTAATTCTGTGGAATTATATTAGTAGTTGATAACTCTTCTCTCTGCTGCAGCAGATGTCTCACATTCTGCACAGTCTGCACTTGTTCTGCACGCGCAGAAACTCAAATTAAGATCACTGAAAGTTCAGTGCAAGCAGTGAGCAGGAAACAAGATGAAGATGTGGGCTGTGGAAAAGCAAGATGTGGGGTGGGTCAGAGCAACATGTTCTATCTGAAAATATTGATATTATGGAATACATTTTGGATTAGGAATCAGGTCAAAAATGTTCTTGACAAAATAGAAAGCTTATATATAATCGGTCTGTACAGGAACAAGTAACTTAATTTATTCTTGTACAAAGTGGAAAAAAAAACCCCAACAGGATAAGAATGCAGATAGCTGCATGTTCAGTAAGGCAGTACAAGGCTGCTCCCTGTAAATGATGTAATTGCCTACAAGCTTAACAGTGATACTGCAGCTAATCATTAGAAATAATGTAGGCATGATAGATAAGGTTGGCGCTGAAAAGTTCTAATGATCCAATCACTCCATCCTCGGGCTTGAATTACTGATGAAGGTCCATACAAAGTGCAGTAGCACAAAAAATACTGGGCTCGAATAAAGCAGACCTTGAAGGAATGCAAAGAGAGACTTAACAATCTGTCTGGAATTCAATAATGTATGTACAGGGAATCGGAAGCGAAGGAGTGGAAAGTGGTTAAGAAACACTGGGGCAGGGTCTAATGAAAAGTCTTCTCGGTAGAGTCAAAAGAGCAGCAGAAGCCTGTATGGGTAAGGAGAGGACTGAAGTAATGCAGAAGAGAAACAGAAATGTTGAAAAATGCAGACACACTGTGAGGGGAAAACAGAGTTAGAGGGTATACAGTAAAACCTCATTTGTTTGCACTTTGTTAAGTTAGAAACGCAGACATGTATGCGATGCCACGTTTTGCTATGCATTTATTTATGTGCTTGCTGAACTGTGCGCTAGCTAGCCCGTACAGTCATATCTGTGGGGAGACAGTTGCCGGGGGTAGCTCATGTTCGTCATACCGGGGTGCTTGGTGACTCATTAAGTTTGCTAATTTTGTGGAAAGCTTATTCTGTTAATGATGTCCTACCATAATTAGAAAACAACAACGTAGAGCCTCTGTTCAAGTCGCAGAAGAGATAGGGATGTGAAACCGATGACATCTGTCTGTTCTTTGCCTGTATATTTGGTTGTGCCACGTCCACAGCATTTCTTGACACTCCCACCTCTCACCCTGACTTGCAAGCAGGAGCGATGTGCTCTCCAAGCAGCTCTCAAGAAACAGAAGTGCCAAGTTAGGCCAGGAAAGGAGAAGATGGATAGGATTGTCTGAGGTGGCAGAGTGGCCCCGGGCTTGCTGTCACCTTTGACACCTCGGTTAAACTTCCTGACTTTTCACGTATAAAATCTGTGCAATGTCAACTTTATAAAGGCTGTCCAAGGTCTGGTAAATTAAGGGGTAAGCAGAAATATATTTTCCTTATTTGTGTGCAAGGATGGGATGCATCCCGTTACAGTCCACATCAGCAAATTGAGCAAGAGAAAGCCTGGGAATGTGTTGGTGAGAGCTGCTGAGTGAGACTTGCCGGTGCAGCAGTGCAGACAGGACAGGCCATGAGATAGGCAACAGGCTAAGTAAGGATCATACAGCACGTTACCCTTTATGCTTGTATTCAAAGAGTTACCAAGCACTTTAGGCTCCATAGGGCTGTGGCTTGTCATAACAGTTTAAACCCTGAACTGCACAGGCTTCTGTTACTTGATCTGTGAGAAAGTGGCCGTTCTTTACACTTCAACCTTTGAAACTGGCTGTAAATTAGTAGATTGTGGTGATTAGCCTTGTACTGACAGTGCGGCATACTGTTGGGAGGGGTCAGCCTTCTATTAACCGACTCTCTAAATGCCTGGATAGCAGTTTGCTTTTGCTGATTTTCAGGATCTTAGCAAAGCATGTTAATTAAGGAGTATCTAAATGGTATACTTTCAATTTATGGCAACTGATGCAGAGAGCCGAGAAAGCACCCCTGTTGCGTTAATTTTCCTCATGAATGAAACCTTGTTTCTATGTTAAATAATTTGTTGGAATTTGAGTTAAAACTTTCAAAGTTTCACATTGCCTCCGACTCAGAAATCATTGCACAGTGAGTAGTTCTAGTCAAACATGCCATCAAAATAACACAGCTTCATAGCAAGAAACTAAGCCTCTGTGAAGCTCCTGCATTGAAGGTAATGGTTTGAGAGAATGTAATTTTAAAATGTGGAAATATTATGTAAAATCAATAGATGTACAGGGTACTATTTATTTCTCTGATATTTCAGGTTGTTTTTTTATTATGTTAGCAGCAGGTGTTAAATTCTACTAAACAAGTGAAAAATAGAAATAAATATTTAATTTACTGTACCTATCAATTATACAAAATAGGCTCATGAAATATTAAAGTATCCTTTAAGAGATTGCAAGTAGGAGCAGTAGCTGGAAATATAGTCCCTTAACAGAGCCTTGATATAGATGTAGAAATAAACAAAGCCTGATTTTGGGGTTGTAGGTCCTGGGATTTTTGTTGTTGTTGTTGCTTCTTAAGGTGGCAAGGCCTTGTGATCACGCTTATCTGATCTGAAATTATTTTGAAGATGTATTCCTAAGATATCAGAATGTAGAATTAGACTCCTAAAGAGAAAGAATGGAAAAATACATTAGGAACGTGTGATCTTGAACATCAATGAGCAGTTCTCAAACACCATGGACAGTCATTCAAATAAACCTATTTACTTATAAGGTACATAAGAAGTGCCATGAAAAATAAATAAAAAAAAGGTGACAAGAAATGGACATACACATAAAGGAGAGACATGAAAGTGGGGCAAAAATTAATCGGATGAAACAAGAAGTTAGTCATAAGGGAATTTTGAATAATTTCCTTATCCAAGAAGCTTCATCTTCAAACACACCAACATCCAAATAGTAATACCCATTACCTTTTAACAGATTACATCCTACAGATTACACACCAACATCCAAATAGTAATATCTATTACCTTTTAACAGATTACATCCTACAGATTACCTCATGCTGACACTGTATCTCTAAGCATTACTTCATCAAGAGCAGGAAAATGGGTGGAATACTCAAGCTAACTGCAGGGTTATGACAAACACATTCCCAGGACCACTTTATCTGTGTATGTAGTCTCTCTAAGCTGAACAAGACTGTTCAGATCCAAACATTTCAGCTCGTATTTAGCATTTTCCCTTCCTCAAAAATGTAAGTTTTTAAGTGGAATTTCAAAGGTCTTCTTAGTTAATCTTAGTTAAAGATTTCTTCTCTCAGGATATGGCCAAAGGAGATAGGACTATTCTTCGTGAATGTGTTTCTTTCAGTAATGTTCCAAAGGAGGCCTCTGGCTTTTTCCAGCTTGCCTGTGTGCTTATTTGGAGTGCATTTGGTGAGTTGCAAAGAGACCTTGGTGGGTACCTGGGTTACTTAAAGCCTATAACTCCCAGGCTTTCTCAGTTCCTGTAGATTCATGTTAATATAGTGCAAGCAGGACCGAGAAGATGTTGAAAGACCAGCAAAGCATTCCCATCTTGGAAACTTCGTTTTGGAATTTCAGTACCTGGGGAATATTCCTCTTTTATATATATTATTATATTATTACATATTATAGTATTCTATTTCTGAAATGCTTGTTTTTAATTTCAGCATCAGTCGTTTCTAACCATGCCTAATTTATAGCCGTCAGCCCACAATGCCTTTCCTAAAGTTGTCTGTAATACTTTTACTTTTAAGGAGATTTTTCAAAGACAAAGATAACAGCAAAGTCCGCAGCCTTCCTGGCAATTCAGCAGGGATCTGACTCCTGATTGTCATCTGCCCCTTTGATGTTTCCCCCCTCTAGCATTTGTGCTGTAAAGTGACTTTCCCTGTAGTGTACAGCTGCAATGGATTTCACAGTAAATCGAAAATGTAGAAAAACATCCTCCTTGATGATGCTATGACTTTTCTTGTAAGAAAAAGTCTTCGTTCTGTCGTCTTTGCAGTGACACCACCAATCCTATGTCCAACTTCTCAGCCTAGCCCAAACATCACAGAGGTAAAGTTTTGTAGTTTATCAAGAAGATTGGTTAATTGGTCTCTAATGGACCAAAAGGCAAACAGATAGCAGCACTCTGTATTCTGTGCAGCGACATTAGCTTTAAATTATGCAACACAAAATGGTGAATCTTGTATCTTCAAAAGTCTCCTTCCCACTGGTCTTGGAAAATGGACGTGTAGAGAGCTCAAAGGAAGCACAAAGCTTTGCACACACACACGCAAAAGAAAGGAGCTTTGAAACCGAATCCAGGCCCTTGGACGAGAAACAGCCTGGTGGGGCATCATGCCAGGGAGGGCCACGGTTCTCCTGAACTTTAGTCCCCAGCAAGAGGAAGAGGAGTATTTTCATGTGGAGCTTTGATAACAAGATGCCATGCATGTGCAGCTATAGTTAGCTGCTTAGGGTCATAGAGCCATCAAGTATTAATGTTAGCAGCTTCTGTGGATGTAACCGACTCTAGCTTCAGAGTAATATGCTTGGTTACCAGGTGCAGTTTTGTTGTAGCTTTGGGGTAAACTCTTCCTGAATGGACCCTGTGTTGGGGTAGCTATGCCATTTCCAGAACCCGTGGTAGAAACACAGCTCTCCAGGTTTACACCAGCCATCTTCAGAATGGATTACAGAAATGCTCTTTTGTTTCTTAAAACCAAAAAGTCCTAGTAAAATAAGTAGAGCTGCTTAGTGCTTTTTAACTTACTGAGAAGTAAAAGCGAATGCATGAGAGAAACTTGCAAAGAAAGGAATGTATTTTTCTGCAACATGTTCAAGAAAATAAGCAAAAATATGTAACAGAGGAGTAAAGGGGAGCTTTGTCAGGTTTAAGGGGTTCCTGTGCCTTTTGCACCATTTAAGAATGCTAATGCTGCAGCGGAACATGCAGAGCACTTTGCAGTCTCCGCGTGGAAATGCTAAAAATGAGAACAAAGAATTATTAATTAGTATCATTGCTCCATGTCACTAATTAGAAATAATTCAGAGGAGAGTTCCGCAGTTGAGGTTATTGTGTGATATGTGCTACGTGAAAGACCAAAGCGAGAGAGGAGCATATATTATTTCACAGGAACATTTAAATGGTGGCAGGCAAAGGGAAGTTAAGATCAGAAACAGTTCCAGTTGGAAGGAGGCTGCTAATCTGGTATTGGAGGCATCAGGGATGCATTTTGTATTATTCATGGCCACGACTCTGATATGGCATGTAGGTTTTCTACGTTTTCATTTGCTAAATTAGGTGGGACAACACATAAAGAGCAAAGTAGTCAGTGAAACGTAGAAAGGATTTAGATCATCATGATGATACAAAGCTTGCAAGCTCATTTCCAGAAAATGTGAGTTGCTACAGCACTGATTTTATGTTAATTTACTAGTGAATAATTGAAAAAGACCTGTTTACTTTTTAATACAAAGGAAAAATATAAATTGGCTGAGTGTTCCTAATGTTACTTACAGCTGCCATTGAGCAGATGTTAGGGATTCTTAGTGCTATGCAAGACCAAAGTAAGTTTTATGAATAAACAATCCCTTTTTACTACCAAGTCTTTCAGACTTTTTCTCTCCCAAATTCACAATAAATGGCTTTTTAAAATCTCCTCATAAATAATTACCTTTCTTGTGCTACTTTTTTTGTAGGCACTTGGATTTTAATTATGATGATGAACTGTTTTAATAAAGTTGCTAAATAATTTTATCTTTTTAGGGCTGAATGCAGTTTCCATTTCAAGTCAATGGGAATTTTCTCTTTGACTGCACTGGATTTTACTCATTTTAATTCTTGCTAATTCACCCGATATGGCTTCTCACAAACTCACCTGCTTTAGAAAGTCTCGCTGGGAGAAGCAAACGGCTTGTAATATCATCTTGTATTTCTGAACTCTGTGCGCACACGCGCACATATTTTAGCTCATGGACTAAAAACTGTCTCCTGTTACTAGTAACCATTTTGTTTAACTCTGTCATTTTGATTGCAGCAAGTTTTAAAAAGCAGGTAGTTAAATGGAGACAATTCCATTTTTGCTTTGGACTAATATCAGGGGGCCTTGAAGCACTTTACAGAAGATGGCTACAAAAGTACATTACTTACTTACAGCTTGGGCAGCTTTGTTGTATATGAGCTTGGGATCAAGACTAAGTGGAAAGGCAGTATTGCAACCTCGTGCCACCTCTGTAAGAAGCTGGGAACCACCGAAAGACAGAGCAAGGGATGGTGTTTCCTGGTGTGATGACAACATCATCCCCACAGCTGCAGGTTTGCCAAGTAGCAGTCCATGAAAAGCAGCGTAACATTTTGCTTGGCCATTTCTGTTTCAGAACATAACAAATGTGGATGAAGGAAGCGGTTGTTATCAAAGTGAGGCTCTTAAATATTTTTATATAGACCTACAAACTTGAGAGATTTTTTTTTTCTGTAAGAAAGACATTAAATGAACTGTCTCAATGAACAGTGACATCCAATAACTCTCCATTAAATAGCTGGGAGGATTTTTACATCTAACACAAAGAGTTTGACACTCAAATACTTCCATTCACGCCATTTCAGTAAAATGAGTGAAGTGCCAAAACACAAAATGATAATATATATTTAGTGTAGGTTTTTAAAATGTAAAATCTACATATAAATTGTGGATTTAAAGATTAAAATGCTCTCTTCATTTTGCCAGTGGACTAAGCAGAAGTGCTTTCCTGTGTCAGTTCCAATTACTACCAGACTGATGGCTCACCAGGTTTGAGATGCTCACCATGGTCATGGTCTGTCACCACATCAGGATGTAGGCTGTTGGCCAGGGCAACTGGAGGGACAATGTCCCAGCATATTAAAGTGCCTCTCTCTCAGTTTCCCTCAATTTCTGATGGTGCTTAACGGTCCTTTTGATTTTCTTGATTTTTTTAATAGTTTTCAATAGCTTTTCATGCCAGAAGAGTATTACTGAATTTATCAGCAACAGGTCTCAATAAAGCAAGGGAAGGAGGAAGGAAACGCTCTGAGGGGTTTGCTGCCAGCAAGGAAGGTGCCATTTGAAAGATAATCATATCTAAGAAGGAAAGAATAACCTGTGAGATGCTTGCTGTTTTAACAGCCTTGCCTTGCAATGTGCCACTGTGTGCGTGGGTGACGCCTTCCAGGGCAGCAGCAGCACCAGGAGAGGACACAGCACATGCATCCAGGTGACCCCTAGGAGAATCTCTTTGTTCCTAAGTTGACTGTGCCGCGACTTTTTAGTATCCTAAAAATTAAACTAAATACATAACATTTTCTGAGTAATCACATAGCTGCCTCGAGCTGGAGCATGTAAGTTCTGCATAAGCCCGTAGGGAACCAGTTCTGCCTCAGTTATGAAAGCAAGGAGGCAACAAGGACAACTATGAGCCAGGGTCCAGGGAGACCTGGCCCTTTACCTTTATTTCAGGCAAGGCTGAAGGCAAGACGTTGGCCACGACGTGCTGTTGGGAAACACCTTTGATCCTGGAAGTCTCCCCAGTCCTGGAAAGCCGTAGGAGCTGCCTCTGTGCCAGCTGCCTTTTTGCATGGAGGGAGCAGGGGGCAGGCGGCCGTCTGTCGTGTGCACGACGAGGAGGCTGGATGCTGGGCAGCTTCTGGCCATGCCCCTAAGACATGGCTTTTAAATCGCAAAAATCTATCCTACCTTCCTCTGCATTAGAGTCAGAGCAGAATCTTAAGCTGCTTTTATCATGAAAGGTTGGAAAACACTCAAAGTGACATTGAAGTGTCATGATTTTGGCTGTATTATGTATCTTTTTTAAAAATGCTTAAAATTCACAGCACCTTCTAATCTTGATAAAGTAGACTAATTTTCTACTTGCTTTGTTCAGTATAGAGTATCTCCAAGTGCATTTTAAGGAGCTGTTTCTTCAATTTGAATAATTTCATCACAAGTTAATAGACAATACATAAGCATACCTGCGTTTTAGTGTTAACGTTTTTGTTTCAAAGTTGCCATCAGCATTTACAAAGAAGGCTCAAGCATGGTATGCAGTATGTCATGCTGTGCTGTGATTTGAAGCTAGTTGTATATACTTATTATTTTCTTCCAAATCATACTGCTGGTAGATCTTAGATGTATTGATCCAAAACTAGGAATGCCACAACAAGGAGAAGCTTGATGTGGATTGGAGCTGTTTTAGTTATGTCACAGTTTGTGATAGCTTATTGTTGTCTAGATTATTTTAAATGCAACAAGCAAATGATGCATCAGTTGCAAAAGAAGCCCAATGGATAAGATTTTCAAATGAATTTTATTTTGTCCCACGGTATTTTGTTTCTTCAACCCAGCCTAGCACGAACACCTGGCTTGGTACCGAGAGGCCATGTGCCTGCATCTAATGTGGAAGGAGAAGACAAGCTTTATGTTGCTCCAGCATCATCTTGGCAGCAACTCGTGGCTCTCAGTGGCCAAGTGATGATATGAAAGCCATGTTTCTCCTCTCTGCTGGACACAACATGTCCAGCATGAGCACAGTGCTCAGCTTTCCCTGTTCCCCTGCTTGGTGTCTGCTAAATGCTGCCTTTGCATGGCAAGGGAGCCACACAGAATAATCTGTAAAGAAGAAAGCATTTTAAGGGGATACAGTAAGGTGAAATGTGTATTTTTTTCCCATTTATAGTAGGTTAGGAGTGGATGTTAGGATGCATGAACTTCTTTCTTTCTCTCTCTCTCCTTGGCTTGTTGTGTGTCATTAGGCAAACTGCTTAACTGGTTTCAGTAATACCATCTGCAAAATGAAATAAGGTTAATATAGGTCATGTGCTGTAAAGCCCTTGGGTGTAAAACATGGCGCACAGCTTGAAAGAAGAAAAATTAGAATCTCAGTAAAAAAATCATGAGGTTTAACAAGGACATAACAATGCAAGGATTCCTTACGGTTCAATGTGGTCCTGTTGGTAGCTCTCAGGAAGGGGCCTGCTGCTCCCGCCTTAGAGAGGACAAGGCCTGGCTGCTACAGCACCGCGCAGGTGTCTCAGTTGCTCCTGCACCATTGAGGGTCCCAGCACTGCTTGGGCCTAGGAACTTGAGCGGGGATGGAAACACGTCCCCTCCTGTGCTTAAGTGTGGCTTGAAGCCTAAAGCCACGAGCCACCACTGCTGGGGATTCCAGCTGGGGCCTCTAAGGCTGGGCCGCGTGTCACTTATTTAATCATCTCTTTCACCGTGCACAGTATGCGCTGTATTGGAAGAAGTGCTCTAAAAATGAAAAGAGCTGATGCCGTATAGCACCGCGGCAGAAGGTGGTGTAGATCTTTCTTCTGAACCTTCTAAAGGAGCCTTTTAAATGAACACCCAAGAAACTAATACTAATTAAGTAATAGTATCCTATGGAGACCTGTGGTAGACACTATAATAGTGCATTTGCAAGCTATGCATAATTCAGCAGTGATGAATTCTTCCAGACATCATCTGCAGGGAATTTTGCATAAGTATGGACTTAATAACTTGTCCCTTTGTGTGTGTGCATAAGTGCTCCTAAGGGCATCATTTGGCCTGCAGAATGCCTATTACTGGAGATGGTGAGCAGGAAGCATCCCCTCTGAGTCCTGAAGCCTGGGCTAAAATGATAGGATAGGTCGTTAGAAAGGTCTTATTTGTAAGCAGGCATGAGACATGAAGCCCCATTTGTGATTTTTTTAAAAATTCATTTATGCAGTCACTTTTCAATAAAGAGATACAAAATATCCAGTTCACAAAAGACTAAGTGATAAGGCAGGTTTTTCAAGAGCACTAGTTAAGATACACAGAAACATACGGGGCCATCTAAACAAGCAGTCTGGTGGTATAGCCATTTGTGATGGAGTTAAAACTGCTCAGTTAAAACTGCTGAACTGACTCATCCCAGCTGTGTATTCTCTGTCCTCCTCAATGGCCAAGTCAGGCTAGGAGGAAATATGTTTTACCTTGCAGCTGGAATAGGATAAGAGCATGTAAGTGGACAATTATGATGACTCAACTGACGGGAATTCGTCTTTTGTTATCTTTTATGTCTTGTTCCGCTTTTCGTTTTTAGAGGGCAGATAAGCTAGTAGCTCCTAGTCAAGCTACTTGTGTGTGCATTTTAAGACCCTAATTTTAAGTACTCTTAAAATAAAAGGTTGACTTGCTCTTGGAACTGCATGGACCGTAAAATATATGAATATGTGGATAATACATATTTTGCCATTGCTAAAATGTCAGCAGGAGCAGTAGGGGTTTAGGAAGATCCCCTCAGCCACAGGTTGTTTTCCCACTGCTCCTAGAAGGTCTACAAAGTAGTATGTATGACAAGTAGGTCATACAAAGTAGTATGACGTAATTGTCCCTCTGCAATAGTCTTCAAACTATTGTTTAAAATTGCCAAGTGCATATTGTTCTTTATTAAGAGTAAGGCAGCAGCACGGAGCCTACAGCTATCAGGAGATAATCATTCCCCAAGGGCATTTGAGGCACTTCACAACCAAAAGGTTGTGATTACAATTGTTATGATGCTTATTCCTTATTGCTTAATTATGGAACCATGCTTCCTGGATGCTGTCATTCTAAGTAACGTTCTCCAGTTGCCCTGCTCTGACTGATTCTGTTCTACGTGGACTGGGGACATTTGTGGTGTTTTGAAATGACATGGGGGATAGCAGTGAGATGGGCCAGTTGTGGCAGCTCCGTTCTGGCCCTCAGGAGACCAGGACATTCATTGCCTGCTTTGACAAATACTTCTGGAGAGACCTTTGTTAAGTTACTGGCTTCTCTATAACTCCCTTGTACCTCTGTGCAGGTGCCACAGTAGCTAACGCTGTATATATACTGAAAACTGACATAATGAATTGGAGTTAATATTAATCTCCAGGTACTGACTCAGAGAACAAGCTAGGAAGACATTGCCTTTATTTTTACCATGTGCAAATTCAGCCAGCTTAGTTTGAACAGCCTTTGCTGGCCTACAGTGGCATAGGAGTGAGAAAGCAAGAAAAGAGGGCATTTAATGTCTTAAAATGCTCTGCCTAATTTCCCAAGGCATACAGCTACAACCCAAGTGGCCTGGCTGTCAGAAGAGTTGCTTTTGATGGCCCACAGTACTGTTCAAGTATCCTAAGACTTATTCAGCTTTCCATCTCTGATTAAATTAGGCGGATGTATTTGTGCTTCGTGGGCCTCGGTGCTGTCATGTGCCACATGCAGATGGTTTAGGACGTTCACAACAAGCTCTCTGAAGCAGGTGGCCAGTGAGGCTGGGTTGCAGGAGATGCTGTCTGCATTCACTGCTGGTTCAGTGGGTCGCACTCAGTTCCCTGGAAAAGCATGATTTGGTTTCACATTGGACGAATCTTGCATTTTTCTTTGGCCTTTTCCTGGCTGGTCATAGAAATCTACCTTGACAGGCTCTTTTTCAAGTCAGTGATTTAATACTTGATTGAATTGTGTAACCTATCCTAAGGAAGGAAGAAACCATGCAGCATATATTTTGACATTAGCCATGTTTTATGCATGTCTACATTTAAGAAAAGCTGGTGGGAGGATGGGAGGTAAATTTCAGGTTCTGAACCATTCCCTAAATTTCGAGATGAAACTCTTCTTGAATTTCTTTCCTTAGGTTTTGGTTTATACAAACATGAAAAAGAAATAGAATTGATGACGCTCTGTTATTATTGCGAGGCTGGCGTAAACTCTTCTTAATGACGTGCTTTCTAAAGCAGCAGTTGGTTTTTCTTTTAAATCCCCCTTTTCATTAGTGAAATAGATACAAGCGTTCATAATACCTTGCATCACAGTGCTCTCTGCTAGCATACAGCTTCCACGCTCTGCAAGGCTCTGTATGGAATCCTGCTAGCCGGCTCTTGTGTCATAAATAGAATTTGTACAGGAAATAAAAATGCATTGTTTCCATTGTTAGAGGATGCTACTAAATTGGCTGTATGTTTGCCTAATAATCACATCTAAAGCTGATTATTCTGGTAATAGCCTTAAGATATTATTTAAAAATAAATATATAAATGCAGTACTTTTGTACTAATACTAGTTTTTAATCTCTTCTTGTTTCTATGAAGTCTGAATGAGATTTTCAAAATTGAATAATAATTTGATCCGTTAATCTTTTGAAGCTAGTAATTTTATTTTCCCCTCTTTGCAGTCTCTGAGGCTCGCAAATGAATAGAGCTTCATTACTGGAGTCTGCATTTAATAACCATTATCCATTATCTTGTAATTAAGACTCCCTGTAACGAATCATGAGGACAATGCAAAAATACATAGTACATTTCTTTAATGAACTGGAAAATGTTCATCTTGTTCTATTTAGTAATGAGTTGCTGAATAGTCGTTAAATCCACTGGAGAATAGAGCTAGATGGATTTTGAAGACTATCTTGAGTTTGTGGCTAATCTATTAGAATTAAAATTTCATCTTCTATTTTTATCAACAGCTGATTAGAAGTCATTCTGTTTGACCAAATTGATTAGAAGACCATATACAAGGGCAGCTGTTGTTTAATGAAAGTTTTTAATGAAACTGTACCATAGAGACTTGTAATTATAAGACTTATAAAAGCTTTGACTTACCTTATACTAGAAAAAAAAGTATTGCGCTGAAGGACTTTAAGCACTACATTTCAAAAGGGAAATTAAAAATACAATTTGGCAGTGTTAAAGTTTCACTTCTGCTATTATTTGTTTAATGTGACTATTGGATGTCCGTAGTGCATCTCTGAAAGAGAGTAGTTCCAAAGTTGTACTTCAGCTGTTCTCTCATATGGGCACAGTTCTTTGCAAAGCTGAATAACTATTAATTGCCTCTTTTTCATATTGCATTTTCTCTGGGGTTAGATCTTTGTTCATGAGAGTTCATTTCTACTTAGAAAGGGAGTTGTCATATGATGGTGCAATTTAACCACCAGTGGTCTGAGTTAGTACCTAGGCTGGAAGCCTACAGAGAAAACCCAGGCTCCATGTTGATGATACAGCTGGAGCACACATGAATCACTGGATGCAGAAACATGCCTGGCTTTGTCCCAGCTTCCCATCGGGTTGAGACCTAAGTGTGTTTTCCATCACCAGAGACACAGGGCTCTGCAGTACACAGCCAAATGTGGTCAAGCCACCCTGCTTTGAGCAAGGAGTGACACTGCTCTTTAGAGGATGTTGTAGAGGCGTCATCATTCAAAGAAGAGAAAAAAAACAGACTCTACAGATTTGAAGTGGAAGCAGATGCAGGTCCAATTGACTTAAGTGAATGAGGCATTACTGCACTATGTTGGAGTTAGCCCTCTTCTCCACACAATTAATTTTGGTAATGAATGATCCCACCTTTTCCAAGAAGTAGGTTCCCAGGGATGAAGTAGGCCCTAATGCAGTTAAAGAAGTTTTGTCATTGTGTTGTGTCAGTGCAGGATCAGACACTGCCAACCGTTTTTATTTTATGGGGGGAGACTTTCTTAGCTCTTTATAAACAGAATATTGTGTTGAAGGATTCGTTTCAAGCCAAGCCAAAACAGCAAGTGTTTATAAAACCACTACACAACAATTTGGGATGTACAGTAGGACAGCTCAGCAGTGTACACAAATGAGAAGGCATAAAAAAAATAAGCTGATATTAACCCTGCTTTTTAAATAGCACCAGTGCTTTTGACCTTGCTTTTGGATTGTATTTGTTCATGGCTTAAAATACATTAAATTGCAATATTACAATTACAAAATACATAAGAAATGAGTTTTTTCCCACTGTTTGCAGTATCATACAGCTGATATAATAAAAACCCATGGAATTTCTTTCTTTTCACATTAAACATCTGTGAGAGAAGATAGGTTACCTTACTGTCAAATATGAGACTAAATGGATACAAGGTTTGATTAAAAACCTAATGAAAATTTTTATTCCAAAAGGTCTTTGTGATAATATTAAAATGTTGATTTATATGCAAGCATTTTTCAGAGGACATCATCTACCTTATTGTGATTAATTCATACATGCACACATGGATAGAGGTAGATATATAGATATATATATATATATACACCCCCACAAATATATATATATAGTCTTGACGAGATTGTTGGTCTGATAGTTGGAGCAAAAAATTAAGCACTGAGGTGCTTGCTGGGCCCCACCTTGGGATGTTATAATTGCTCTGAAATTTAAGGGGTATCTTAGTCTCCTGTTTTATCCTCAGCCATAGCTGAGGTTAAATTAACCTCGAGTTAGCTATGGGTTAAATTAACCCCGTAGCTGGGCTAATTCCAGTACCACAGGGGCAGGAGGAGGAGATCTTCAGAATTGTAAGGTATAAGGACATAGTTGGAGTGCATGAACAATATTTGCGCAGATTTATTGGTTTTTCTGAAACTAATGTAATGTTTTTTACTTCCTTTAAGGTTCTGATTTTATAAAGACATCTACAGGAAAAGAAGTTGTAAATGCCACCCTCCCGGTTGGAGTAGTTATGATGCGAGCCATTAGGGATTTCTACTGGAAAACTGGCAACAAGGTGATTCACACTGCCTTCCTAGAGATCAACCACACAGGTTTATTCAGAAGGAAACAAGACTACCAGTTTCAAAATAGGAAGCATACAAGTCTGTCTACGGTCACTTCTGTGATAATATGAACAATAGATGATGGGCCTTTGCTCTCACGTTCCTCTTACTCTTTGCTAACAATTACTTAATTTTTTTCAAAAAAGAAGATCCACCAAGAAGCCTCTTTGACCTTCCTCCCATGACTAGCTGTGGCTTCATTCCCTCAAAGCACACGTGATCTTAATCCATCCGCTGCTGCTTGGTCTTTGAACATGTTTAAATGATCACATCCATGAAGGGTGGCTTCCCATCTGAAGTTGACAGGGATTGGCACAGCTCCATGAACTTCCATGGAGCTGCACAAATCTAGAGCCATTGCCCAGTGTACATGTCTATCTTTTCCGACTTTGCCCAGGGGATAAATTCTGCTTTTCTCCTCCTTGGCCGGAGAGAGAGGATGGTCCTGAGAGAAGTGGAGCTGGTGGGATGGAGCCTCCTGGGAGCAGGGATGGGGCAGGGGGAGAATCCCGGGACACCCAGTGTGTCAGACGGGTTGTGGTCATGGTGTGTCCTTGGAGGTAGGCAGGAGTGAGGAGCTTAGAGCAGACCCTATGATGGGCTGCCCGTGCATCCGTCTGTGCACCAGAGTGGAATGAGATGAGGGAGTTACCTTAGGAAGCCTTAAATCCCCATTGCACCTCCTGTGTCCTCAGACAACTGGAAACCCCCCATTTAGACGCAGTGCAGGTCTTTGCCAGTGGTCTGTCTCCATGCCTGTGTCCTGAGGGAAGGAGACCACATCGTTAAGATGCTCTGCCTGTTTCTAGGCCCCTCTCCAGCTGGCCCTTCTGCAGGTGAGAAGCACCTGGAGATGGGTGCACATGTGATGGGATAGTGGTGGAATGTTAGGGCATGGTATGAGTGGTGGGATGGGGTCTGAGCTGGCTTTGGTGGGTGCTGTAACTTACGGAGCACATGACACCAGGCCAGATGCACCTCCATCGGCTTCCCACAGTAGTCTAGGGGAGGCCAGCGTGGACCCTGCGCTGTTTCCCACCCATCCCTTCCCCAGCCCACATCTGCCCATGCTGCACAGCAGCTCCAGGAGCTCCCGTAGGCTTGCTCGAGTGGGAGCAGCGTTGTGGTCAACCTCAGACCAGGTGCCTGTGCCCAGCACGTGTGCAGGCTGTACAAGCCGCCGGCCAGAGGGAGAGGCTTTGCTGCATTAACACAGGCTTTGGAGATATAATTGGTAATAAACGTGGAATTTACCTTTGGCGCTAAAAGAACGCATTCGTAGTATAAAATGTGTTATTAAGAAAGAGTGCTTATGTCTGCGTGCATGTGTGTGAGTGAATACAATGTAAACTGACTTTATATGCTTTTATTAACCGAAGACAATATTATCAGTGACAAGAGATTTCTAAACAGTTTCTTTAACAAACTAATTTTGCTGCTGTAGAGATGCTTTCTAGCAAGGCGTTGGCTGGGAAAAACAGGTTAATGCAGAAATTAAACTTCTTCGAGGAAAGGAACAAGTTGCAGAGTAACATTTATTGAATGATAAGCTGTGGTGGTGATATGAAAAGTGTGCAATATAATGGGAAATAATCTTTTCCTGTCATTATTGAAGGGCATACATAAATTGGTTTTTCTGTTGGGAAAACCCCCAATCCAGAAAAACTTATTACTTTTAATAATATAAGGTGAAGAGAAAATTCTCGAGGAGATGAACTTATTAAGCAAAATAATGAAATGCTGTGAAACAGCAGGAAAGTGGTAGCTGGACTTTATACTGCTCTTGAATTAAATGCCCCTCTCCCCCCCTGCCTTTTTGCGTTTTTATGGTAGTCAGATGTGCCATTTGGAAAGCTGGTAAATGGAAAAGAGGAGAGGCTTGTCTTTGTCAGCTTTTTTGCAGAGAAAAGACCTTTCAGAATTTGCTTAAAGGGAAAGAAATTCTGCATGGTGTTTTTTATTATTTTATTAACTGAGTTTTACTAGGTTTTGCTATAAATTATCTCAAAGAGCTATAATATTTGCAGGAAGAAATATAAATGTGAATTTGATTAGAATTTCTCTTCCTGAGGGAAAATGCATTCATACTGTTTTCATTTATTGTCTAGAAGATGCTTTTCCAGTTGCTGTGGTTAAATTCCTTTTGGAAATCTAATGTTAACAGACGCCTGCGTACTCTCACACATCCATCCATGCACATAAACACAGTCTTTGTGTTTTGAATTTATTGAGCTCTTCCTGTTACGATTCTTTATAATCTTATTGGAAATATACTGTTATCAGAATGCTTCAGTGTGAGAGAAGGATTTATTCTATGCTTGTTTTTTCCCAAAATCACTATAAAAATTACCATAGCTATTTAAATGACAGATACTTTTTGATTCTGCTAAAATATCTATAAGATACAGAGGAATCTTCAAGGCAGTGAGGTTTCAGGAGTGCACACACAGAAATCAGAATGATAATTCCCACAGAAGCAGGCTAAACGGAAAAGTCTACCCAAGATAAAGATTTACGGTGCAGGAAAATATAAAAAGAATCATATTGTGCCACTACACAGATGGTTCCGATTTTCCTGATATTTGATGCAGAAAACTTGTTGCCAGTTCTCCTTGTTTTCCAAGGATTTATTAAGGATTTATTAAACTGCTGCGTGGAAGCTCTGTCTCCGAATGAGATGTGTTTAAAACGGCATGCGACCAAAAGTCTGGCCTTAGGAGAGTCCCCACCGAGTCACCTCCTTGCGGGTTCTGCACAGGAGACTGGGTCGGGGCATCAGGAAGTGTTTCCCTAAGGACAGGTATCTCCTGGCAGTTCATCTGACCAAACCAAGGCACTGAAAGGGTATCCAGCATGTGGGGGAAGAGAAGTTTCGCTGTTCCTGGGAAGCACAACACTTTCCATTGCTGGTGAAGTCAGTCTCACCTGGAAAATAGTTCATAAAATTAGCAAACGTACTGTTTGCATGCATTAATTTTAGTGAAAAAATACAGCAATAAATAGGTTAGCATTTAGAACTCCAGTCATGTATAACCACTGTGCACAGGCTTTTTTATAAAGCGCAGTCATCTCTGGCTGCTCACCGCGTGAGCCCAGTCACATCGTGTGTTTTATTTCAGCATTTTGGTTTTATATGGTTGTGTGTATGTTTGTTGTTCTACTGTTCTTGTATGTTTGGAGCTAAAATGCGGCATGGGTAGCAGCTGATACGCAGCAATCCTAGGTTCTGCCTAAATCCCTTGGCCTGATATTTGTTATTGGCGAAGTCCTCTCTTGTGCCTTGAAACCAGTTTCTGACACTTAGTGAAATGGGGTCTAAAGTGTGGCTTCTCCACTTCCCATTGCAAATATATATGTATACGTACACATAACAGGAACTTTTAGGCTGCAGGTACACAAATGTTAGTTGCTCTTTGAGGGACAATAATCACTAAAATTGTATTCCATTTCTTTTTTTTTTTTTTATATAAAGGTTGGCTTTAAACCTGCTGGGGGCATTCGGACAGCAAAAGATGCTATTTCTTGGCTTATGCTGGTGCACGAGGAGCTAGGAGTGGAGTGGCTAAAACCAGAGCTCTTTCGCCTGGGTGCCAGTAGTTTGTTGGAAGATATCGAGAAACAGGTCAGTTATTAACAACTTTCAACTTGGTCGATAAAAAAAAGTTACCTTTCTGCCTGTGCTGGCTTCCTGTTTTTGCAGAACACGTGTTTTGTCCTGTTTGAGAGGTAATGGAACACACATCTAATTTGTTATTACCGACAAGTTCACCTCCAGCCCAATGTTTCCTTAAGTCTGGCCTGTCATTACGGGAAGGCTTACGGGCCTCCGGTGTTGCAGGCCGCTCGCAGCCGCCTGGGCCAGGTTCACAAGTGCAGTGAGTGAAGAGGCTTGACCAATACATAGACAGGGGCTTTTTCAGAGGGATGGCAGCTGTTGGCACTTCAGCTGACCCTCAGAATACTTTGCAGACCCTCCACATCACTGTGCACCCTGTATTTCCATGCTGTGGTGAAAATTGTGTCTCACTCCACATAGGAAACTGCTGAGTGAAGTTTTACACGCCTCGTAGTTGCAGTGGCAACGTGTAGTTCCCAGTAGGGAGAACGGTTTGGACCTCTGTGCTTGTGACCTACCTCACTGGGATCTATCCCTGAAAGATGGAGGAGAGATGAACGCGTTGTAGTGTCCTAAGCAGTGCTAAACCACTAGGGCTATAGAATTTCTCTTTAATGTTCATAAAGCTCAGGAGATCAGATGGTATTAGGTCCCAGCAAGAAAAAAATAGGAATCCTTGTTCTGTTGCTGCTGATGGAAGAACACAAGTGGCAAAAACCATCAGTCTGTTCCTTTTCCCCACCTTCACTAGCATTGGAAAGAATGGCATCTCTTAAGAAATTCAGAACAGCTGAAAGAGGAATACTCATGACTGTTGAAAAGCCCTGTGTGCCTTTTGCAATGAGAATCATAACTGTCTTTGCTCACTGCTACTGGCCTGCCTCTGCCTTGCTCTTGACCTAAAATCATGTCCCTAGTCATGGCAGGAAAGCTTGAGCATTCCTGTTGCTGCTGAGTCTTACAAGACAGCCCGTGCATGTGGTGACTTGTCCTGGTTTCTGAGGGGAGTGATGCTCTTGCCTGCCAAGGATTGGACTGAGCCCCAGTCATGATCCAGGCTCCGCTCTGCTGGGGAATCTACGGAAGACAAAATGCCCCAGTCAGGAAGCTTTATACCAAAATAGCAAAAATGGGGAGATTCCCCCAAGTCAAGAGAGTTAAAAGAATCTTCCTGCTTCAAACATAGCAACCAGATCCCCAAGTTCAGACCCTATGAGCAAGAATAAAAAGGTATGTTCATTATTTTTATATGTATACAAGCAGATACCCAAACAGATAGCCACAATTTTCATCTGACACACCTTTAAGTTGTTACTTTCTTAACATAAATTTATAGTTATACATAAGAAGTCCATAATTTTTCTTTTTCTCTTGCAGATTTTCCTCCATGTGACTGGCAATTACGCAGTTTGTCATGACTTGCCAATGGCTTAGGCGCAAAATCAACTCAAGATTAGTTTTCATAAAAAGAGATCTTTAAGAAAATAACACCCAGAAATCTTCTGACATCCAAGTGCATATGATGGAATTAATTCTGCCTTCTTCATATTTTATAGTATTTAAAATTAAGGTCTGCCAGTTGTGCTTGATCCAAAAGCAGAAAAAAAATGGTAATTCTGAAATAGTTAAATGGTTAATATATACAGATTTGCAAAGTTAATCTTGCGAAGTCTTTCGCAGACCAGCCTGAAAAGCTTATTAATGGCAACACTGAAATACTATGAAAAAGATTTAAGTGGCCTGGCAACACTTTGCAGTTGCAGAATATGAAATATCTCTGGAATGTTTCACATATTGCTAATTAAGAGCTACAGCTTATGGAACAGCTTTCTATTCACCTCAGACTAAATCTTCTGCCACAGATATGTTGCACTATTAATTGTTATGTTGATTCAGTTTCAAGCATTGTAACCTGAAGAAAATGAAACTTGGCTATTACTTTCTTTTATAAAATGTCTTTGTAGCAAAACCCTTTTTTGTATTTTTTTTTCCCAAACTTGGTCGCAGACATCCATATTTAGGCCCTCGAATAAAGGTGGCTTGATTTCCAGAACAGCTGAGTACCCACAGTTGCTCCTGAAGTTAATGGGAGCTCTGGGTGATCAGAACAACTGAAAATCAAGCAACTTCTATATAGGTGCCTAACTATGCATTCAGAGCTCTATTTTTAGGCATTTCATTCTTTACATTTTTGTCTAACTTGCTTGGAAGCTCCCATTCCCTACTGCAGTCATTTTTAAACACATTCATGTAAATCTTTTCATTTTAATATAGGTGTTTTTGACTGCTAGTTCGCAGGTGTCGCTGTTTTACTGGCTGAGCTTCGACTTTGCCATCTAAAAACAAGTCTAATTTCAAAGCTGATCTGAATTACGTTCTACACTGGGTTCGCCATGCTCTTTTACACCTTTAATGTAAGAAGTATTTTCCTCGGAGCCCATTAATAATACCCAAATCATCAACACCTTCGGATTTTCAGACTGCAGCTAGTAGATTCATTATTTCAGAACTGCATTCTACTCACTAACCAGAGTTGTACTAAAAACTTAATTATCTTATCATCATGACTAGTCTCACTGACTTAAGTAGGTCTCATTAGGGAAGTAAGAGGAGGAGGATTTTGCTGTAAATCAAGCTACAAGTTACATTTATTACAAAGTCATCCTTGCTTCATAAAGATAATGATTAAGTTATTTGTCTGGTTAAACCACCTGAATTGCCAGCGCTCTGCAAAACATCCTGGACAGACAGGAAAGTTGAAATGAGAAAATAAATTAGAGAATACAACATATGCAGGAAGCATCCCGTACGCAATGCTCAGTGCTGAAAAAGTGCTTTAATTTCCTGGGAAGGAGGCCATACAAGGCTTTCTGCCTTTTCCTGTTTTAGGTCTCGATATACAATGGGGATCAATAGACTAAGCTGTGACAATATTTTCACACATTTGTTTTTTGGAAAGTGGTCTTTTTTACCACAGATTTTCTTTCTGATCTCACCACATGGTTGAAGGGAAAAACAGTGTTTTCCTGACTATTTAGAGCTGTCCAGTTGGGGCAGCAGGAGACATGGGGGTAGAGCCAAGCTCCAGCACAACTCCCAAATGCCATTTCAGGGGATGAGGTGCCCCAGCACAGGGCTTGCATCCATCTGGGAAGTAGAGCCAGACATGCTGGACCCCGGCACCGTTGGGAATTTGTGGAGCTGGGAATGATAGTCATGTGCTGAGATGAAATAGGGAAGGGAATAAAGCAAGAAACTGCAAATCTAGAAGATTCTGTATCAACTTACTTAAAAGAAGAGGGAATTGGGTAAAAGGTTCAGCTTTATTTTCATGGAAGGAAAAGGAAGGAAGGTAGGAAGCAAAAAGATATTATATAGTAATTATATATGAAGTATGCATGTAAGCTGGAGCAAGTAATGCTTTGATATCTTTATTTCATCAGTATTACAAGTTTGTTCATTCCTTCTCTTTCTGACTCATAGAACACACTTTATATACCATAGCACATGCTACTGAGACAGAAAAAGAAAGATCTTTTAATTTTATTTTGCTCAGTTGGAACTTTGGCTCTTTGCCTCCCTCAGGAAAAATGCAACAGGTTGTATCCAAATCTTTGTGAGCTTTTGCTGAAATTATGAGTTCTGACATCTGGATGATATTTTTTTAAAAAAGAAAAAGTGCATAGTAGTAGTAGAAGGAGAGAATTACTTTTAATTAGATTCAGCCTGCCCAGGAGAGAAAGATGGAGAAATGTCCATATGGTCAGTTCTTATTTACTAGGGCAGCCAAGGATAAGAATATTCTTGCTATGTGAAGACACTGTAGGTGAAAGTAGCAGTTGGACATTTTAATTAAAATCCTCTAGAGTCTGAAATATGCTAATTTTAACAGTGGTGAAACTCAGGAAAAAGTATCAAAAAGGTTGCAGACTTTAGGTAACTAAAGGCAAGGGTAAGCAAGCCGGTGATGGGTGACCATCAAATCCAAACCAGGTATATTGCAGAGACTCTATCTCTGTTCTAGAAAACGTACAGATTTTTCCATTTCTGTGAGGACCTAAGCTAACTGCGTACTGAGAAAAAATGTGCAAAGTTGTTTTAATGTCCTTTCATGAAATTTAACATGGATGTAAGAAAAAGTGCCTACAGATGCTCCAACCATTCCTAATGAGCCTAGTGATTTTAAGGGTCTCTGAGCACTGGGGACATCTTGTGGATTTATAATTCTCAGAAATTGCAGAAAAAGCTCATATTCTGGAAGCAAAGCTTTCCTGAGGCATAGCAGTTTCAAACTGCCGAGATTACAAGTTGTATTTGAAAACACGGAATTGTAAGAAAGAGCATCGATTTAAAGTTGCTTCTTTAGCTGAGATGAAAACAAAGGATTTTTCTAGAAAAAAAAAAGAAAAAGGAGCTTTGAAGGCCAATCTGGAAGAGATTAATGTAATTTTCATATGGTACCATGTTGTACAAAATGAAAACCAAAATGCATGATGGCTTGCCTAAGAAATAGAGAAAAAGTGCAACCTCTATAAACTTGTTTCATTAATGGCATGAGATCTGTTTTCATTCTAAGACTCAAAAAAATTACCATCTCCTTACTGTCTGCATCTAACAAACAGGCAAAGCAACCAGCCAGTCTCCATGGCTCAGCCAAGGCCGGTTTCCAAAGCACTGGTAAGGATGGTTTGGTTAAGGGTTCCCATCACTGCCACAGCTGGAGAAGCAGTTGCTCCTGCAGGCAGGCTCCGAGCTGGGTGGTTCAGTAGGGAAGGGATTACTCCAGTAAGGTGCAAAAATCCATCATTAGTGATTGCTGCTCCATCGAGGGTATTTCTTGCTCCAGCACTCAGAACTTAGCAACCAGCTTCCAGGAGAAGCTGCAGAATGCATGTTCTCCAGGATTTAATTAAATTACAGGTAAGTTGATTAAGGATGTTATCCTCATTTCCCGGGCTGTCCTTGTGTCAGGGCCCTGGATGGAGGCTGGCACATCTCACTGCTTCCAGCAGCGTTCGGCAGAGTCGTGGGCTTCCATCAGAGTGCAGGCACCATCTCACTCAGGATTCCTTGCTCTAACTTAAGGGCCTGATCTGAACTAGAACAAAGGATGAATGTTCAGGCTCTGAGCAAGAAATGTTCTGTATTTGGGTAAATCTGTCCAGCTCCGAAGACATAAATGCCATCACTGTCTGATAGCAGTTGTGAGCCCCTGGAAGGCAGGTGGTAGGACGAGGTAGGGAAGCAGAAAGGAGAGGGGGGAAGAGGCGAAGCTGCGAGTCGCAAGAGAGACGATCACTGCCACTGTTACTGCTTCACAGAAGTGTAATCGTTTGTGATCTCTTTGGAACAGGAGGTAAATAATAAAACACAAGGGAGGGAAAAGAAATTAAAATAAATGTGGCATATGAGTGCATGTTAAAACAGATGTCAGATTAAAAATGACTGAAAGGGAAATTCTTGTGCAGGGGAAAGCTGCTTTTTCCTTCAGCATTTCATATTCCACCTTCATTAGGCAGAAAGCAGAAGAGCTGCAAAGAGAGAGGGGAACTTTTGTTGTTTCCCTGTGAACGCTAAGAGAAGCCTAACGCGAGCACGGGGGGCCGTGCCGCGGCGCGCGGCGCTGGAGCCAGGCTCCGCGGGGATGCTGAGCGGACGCGCTGTGCGCGCCGAGCAATGGGACTTGGAGGTTTAAACCTGCAGCGCAGCACATCCAGGTAGTTTCATCCTCCCCATCCTCCTGTCAGTGCCTCCAGGGTAGAGCGGGCTTCTAATGTTTTCAAAAAATAAACCCTGCAATCTGGTAGGGTCATGTTAGCCTGTAATGCCCCTCAATCTACAGATCTAGGCACCAGGGGCTTCATTCTGGTTTCTTCAATACTTTTAAATGGACTGTTTCAGTGTTTGATGACAGCAGAAGTAGGGGACGTCTACAAAACAGGTATTTTTTTCCCACCTCATGGCAGCCAGGCCACAGTGATCTTTGGAGATGGCAAGCACCTGCAAATATACTGCTTCTAGCCTGTAAAACAGCATCAGCTGGTTCTCCTCTGCTAACTGTGGCTCAGAATGACTCCTTGGAATTCGTTGTCAGAAAAATGGTCAAGCCGCCACCTGCTTAAAAGTCAAGAAGCTTTAACTAAGTGCCTGCAGACAGGCCAAAGCTGGACTGTGAGGCACTCTGCTTTTCTGGAGCTCTAGCATGTGTGGCTTGTTCAGAGCACTTGACAAAATAAAGATGACCTTTATATGGTTTCTCCTTTAATCCTGTGTATAGGATGGAGTTTTTCCATAGAGGTCATCTTCCCACAGTGTTCGAGACACACCATTGCTTTTCTGTACTGTTGTACTGTACCACAGATGCTACTTCTTTCAGGCACTTAATCTGACTAGGAGGCAGCAGAGACAGAAATAAAATGTGTCCTGAAAAATTATTCTCAGCAGCTTGGAGGCTAAGTTGCTTCACTATCTCCTAAACATTTCTTGGACCTATCCTGAAAATGTCAAACCCAAAATGGAGCCCCTCTAATAAGAAACGCCAGTGAGCCAGAGCAGCTTGCTGTTAATGCTGTTCTAGGCTTTGCCAGAGAGGAAAGGATCCATAAGAAGTCATAAGTAACCTGAAGTAAACCCACCTGGCCAGGCAGGGTTTAATAAATATTTGTTATGGGTATTGGATTAGAATATAACTGAATAAGGTCATATTAGTAAAGTGATGTCCTCCAGTAGGTTCAGGCATGGAATAAATGGATGAGGAAGGACTAAGCGAGCTAGGCCTCTTTAGCCCTGGAGAAGACTGAGATATCTTATCAATATGTACAAATGCTTGAGGGGAGAATGTAAAGAAGATGTGGCCAAATTCTTCTCAGTGGTGACCAAACAACAGCACAAGGGGTAACGGGTACAAATTAAAACACAGGAAGTTCCATTTCTATAAGAGACTGTGAGGATCACTCTTTACTGCGGGGGTGCCAGAGCCCTGGAACAGGCTGCCCAGAGAGCCTGTGGAGTCTCCTTCTCTGGAGATCTTCCAAACCTGCCTGGATGCCACCCTGTGCCACGTGCTCTAGGTGTCCCTGCTGGTGCAGGGGGGTTGGACTAGATGATCTCTAGAGGCCCCTTCCAATCTCAACCAGTCTGTGATTCTGGTGAGTAAGGGTATTCATGGCCACTGCCTGCCCAGAGCTGTAATGAGCCTGGCTCTCAGCGGCTCCAGGACAAAGCCCTGATGGGGCATGCAGGCACTGGAGGCGCCAAGTCCAAGGCCTCCAGGAAGGAGGTTTCACCTGCGCTCCTTCCCCTAATCTCATCCAAGTCATCCTCCCTTCTTGCCCCCAGGTTCTCACTCAAGAGAAAACTCATGACCTTCTGCTCAAAGTAAACAAATAAATGAATAAATCACGGTTGCTTCACCTACAAGAGAATATCTGTCTGCTCTTAATTGAATCTGTGTGTTCAGAGCTGCCTCCTCCAGGGCAAATTTCTTTGTTAAGCATTAATTCCATTTCATTTTCTTGAATGTGTCTGATATTTTCTCCATTAGAGGGCTGTAGAGCAGTATGTTACAGTATTTTTGAACACTACAGGATTTAAACGTGCATATGTACTTGGGGTCTAATTTCCTGCTGTATAGCTCTCCTGAACTCAATGGGGTGTAAAACTGGTGCAACGCACTGGGAAAAAAAAAATACAGCACCTTACAATATATCAGTGCTTAGGGTTTTGCTGGCAATATTAAGAGGCTGAGAGATCCTAAGACAGAATTTTGAATACACGTGTGACAGGTGAGGCAGGGGAGTAAGTTATTGCTACTTGTATGTTTGAACACCCTGTAATTGGTCAACAGGGTATGTTTTCAGGGAAGAGTAGTGAAGTGCATGAGCAAAGCACAAGTAAAGCTGTAAATCCTTCCTTACAAGCCCCACATTTATTATAGGCAGAAGCTCGACTCTCAAACACTTAGAAGAATCATAAAGGTTATATTCCCCATTATGCCCCATTTTCATTGAATTGTGGCTTTGGCGAGCTAATTGCTTGGACTGAAATTGTTTACGTGTATGTCTTTTTATTGGAACTTTCTTTGCAAACTGAAAAAAAGAAAAAAAAATAATAAAAAAAAGCTTTTGGTGCATTAAATTCTGGTCCATTGTGGAGCATGGATCTGAAATATGGCAAGGGGGAGAATGTCCTCTATGCTCTACATCTGCCTTTAAGTGTGTCCAGATAATGTGACCCTGAAGGTGGAGAGGGAAAAAGATCAATTTCTAGGTGCTCACCAGACTTCAGCTTAGCACTCAACAAGACTTCAGCAACAATGCAGAGAAGACTCTCGAGAGTCTCAGTCTTTGAAAAGCTGAACTAGACCTGGCTGCGCAACAAGATATAGGTGAGCTGAACATGGAGAGGAGAAAGTGATCCCACGAGAGACATGGTTCCTGATCTGAAAGATGAGGTACTGAGACCAAAAGAAAATTGTTTAATGACTCAATCTCCCCTCTAAGAATTTCATTTTGAGAATGGCCGGGAGATAGACAGTCTAGAGGAAAACATTAGCACTGAATAAACTGCATTGAGGGAGTTTGAGCTGCGGTGGCATGGGAAAACCTCAGTGTTTCCTCCTTGTTGCTTGTTGTGCATTAGGTGAATTAAATTCACCTGACTCATTGAGATGGGGCTTGTTTGCTCGGTTTTGATGCAGCACTTGCCACAGTCATGGTCAGCGTCGTGGTTTATGAGTAGCACACTCGCATGCCGCAGTAATGCAAACATGGACTAGCACATGCCAGGCAGTCTATAGCAGCAGACAAATGGGAATGCTAGCAACGGAGGAGACCTGTTTAATGCCAAAATGCTGGGATACTATTAGATACACCAGAAAAAACATGAAAGGCAAGATTTAGGATGAGCGCTGGCCAGCCTTCCCATACACAGTTACACTGGTAGCCTATCGGGGCACCAGCAGAAGTCCCCCCTCAGCTGGGACCCCACTGAGCACTAGGCAGATCTATTCTGCAGTCCAGGGGTTCTGCTCCGGCCTCAACTTCTGTGATTCTTCCCCAAAAGTCAGCACAAAGGAGTTTGTCAAATAGAGCCATGCATATTCATGCACATTTCTTGAGTTGAGAACTATGAAAGGAAATCAAGTAGTTCTCATCCATGAACTAAAATTGAGAGCACACTCTAATCCAAAAGGATACCAGCTTGCAGAGTGGTGTATGAAAATCTTATAAAGCGCTGCAACACTCCATAAATAATTTTCAAACAAGGAGCTTTTTGTTTCAGTGATGGCAGTGCTGGAAAGGAAAAATGGCAAAAATGAGTCAAAAGAAGTCTGAAACAGTCTTCACTCTGTACTGATGGTAACTTTAATCAGTGTAAGCATTACACATACAGCTATCAGTCATTTATTAGAAAATGCAAATGATCATTGCAGAGGTTTAGATTAATGCATACTAAAATCTGGTATCTTGCCAACAGTACACCATGTGATGGGCAGACCATGGAATAAACACTCCTGCGTGTCAGAGTGTTATAAATCCTACAAATGAAAGAAATTAAAAAGCCAGGAGCAATTTTGAAAGCAATTTATGATTGAAGATGCACTTAGGAGCACTTTTATTGTCGTAAGAGCATCTCCTCTCATATCCTGACGGTGACAGGAGCGCTCGACGTCGCGCCGCGTTCCTCGGGATGGCCCTGACTGCACGAGGTGCGGAGGCGAGAGCCGCAGGAAGACGCTGGCCGCCTTTCTGGGTCTGAGCACGTGAGCAGGGCTCGGCTGGCTCCGAGGGTTAGCTCTGCACAGCCCGCGGGTGAGAGAACCGCAAATCCATTCTGACATTTTAAGTATGTGAAAAGACACTTTTTTTTTTTTTTTTTGGTCTTTTACAGCTATACCATAACCAGCTCCTAAGTGCACATATAAACATTTTATAACATGGATTTGGAATAACACTTGAAAAATAACTGTATGAATAGTTCTTAAGCAGAAGGTATTCTTATCAAAATAGCAGTCTGTTGCAACTCAGCCCTTTGCTCTGTACGCAAAAGATAAAACAGTATCTGTTAGTTCAGTTCCAGTGTAAACATTGCTAAGATTTTACTAAAATACAGTCTTAGTACTAATATAAATATTTTTCTTAAACAAAATGGGAGTTCACTAGAATTAAAAGGCAAAAGATTTCGGATTCCAGGCACAGCAGTCTGCTGTCTATCTAAAAAACAGCAGTGACAATGTGAGTGAAGGCAATTAGCCTGAATATGGGTGAGATGCTTTATCCTGCTCCGAGCCAGTGTCAGCCTAGGCAATGGGGACAGACCTGGATGAAGTGTGGTTCCACCCAAGTTCCTCTCCAGCTAAGCCATTAGGTGCTTGGCCTTGTGCCTCTCCTTCTCCTGGGTTGGCATCTCCATTCCCACCCCAGTGTCCCGCAAAACATGGCCAGCGTCACCTGCGGGTACCCAGCAGCTCCAGCTGGTTTCAACATCTGCAGGTCTTCACTCTAGCAACAGACACCACTCGGATTAGCAAGGCTCTCTGATGTTACTGTTCCACAGCTGGAACAGAACTTTTAAAAATCTAGTATCCATGGATGATTACTAAAAGGCTTACCCATCTCCCACTGTTGCCTCACTTCTTTAGGAGACCGTGGATACACAAAATAATTGCCTTTGCAGCAAGTGTTTGTGCAGCTGATCCTCTCTTAGGAAGGGTTAATTCTGAATCTAGCTATTGATCCTGCTGCAGTTCCCAGTCCTGGGGCAGCATAGCAAGACAACTTTAATAACTGGGCTAGAGGTAGGTTCTTCAAGGCCAGCAATTCCAGAGCTGTCTTATAATTATATCGTGCAAGTGTTTGCTGAAAGTGACTTGTCCTTTGCTGTCCTTTAAACTCCTGCAAGCTTCTTTCACCCCTTTTGAGAGGCAAAATGGCCAGGAGATCATGAGTGATAAGATGGTAATGTGAGGGTAGAGTGTGTGAACAGGGCACCACCAAAACACTTTTTTGTCTAAAATCCAGTAACACTAAAGAGAAAGTTGCCCATCAGCTGGATTCACTAGTATCCGGGGAATTACCAAGAGACGTGTGAAGAAAGGAAGGTGTCAGCTTGAAAAGACGAATAGACAACGCATGAAAATTTGTAACAGCGGGGAGTGAGAGGGGAACAAAAAGGCGTCTGTCAAGCGCACAGCCTGGCCTGTCTCTTGAGCACACAAGGGGTGTCCTCACCCTCCTGGGGGCACCTAGATCGGCGGATGTGTGCGTGTAGAGGCATGGGTTTAAAACGTCGTGGGATTAGTTGTATAAACCATTTCTTACACTTATTGGCGTTCTGGAAGTGTCCAGTATTGTGGTTTATCTTGAGTATTGCTACTGACCTCGACCGTATGGCTCCCTGATTGACTGTTAATTACAAGTTGTTAATAAATCAGTAAGCCTCTTTAATCCTGATTTTCTGCACACCATAGGACCAGAGCAGTTTTCCCTTACAACAGCACCCATATTTTTCAGGTGAGATCTTAGAAACAAGCCAAGGAATTTGTAAAGTACCCAATGTTAGCACAAATCCTGTCAACTTCTGCCACACGGGATAAAAAACTTTGAGGGAGTGGTTTCCCATGGCCCTGGCTTAGCTGAGGTCCTCCTAGATAGGAACAACTTCAGGTAGCAGAGAAGACCTCACAGCACAGGGTGATGGTGATGGGCACCTGCAGATCCCTGTTCAACAAGAATGAATCTGAGAGAGATTCTCCACCATTTGGGTTGATCTAGAAATTTTAGGTCGTAACTGAAACAAGGCAGATACTGCTAGAAAACAACAAGTGATTTAAACATTAAGTTCTGTTTCAAATGAGTAAATCCACTAAGAATATCTGAGGGCTGATCAGCTTCGTTGCGAGTTCATTATGCTAAGGGTAGAGGAAACATCTGAAATGGCGGCCAGCAAGCCAGCCATATGTGCCACAGCGAACTGGGCTGTAACCCATTAATCCCCCCTGCTACGAGCCTGAGCGTCCTTTCCTCCACACCAGAATTTTAACTATCACTGTGCAGAGCACCCGCGTGTTTGTGAGGGGGTCTGCTTGTCGTCGCCCACCATCCACCCGATGTCCGGATCCAAGCTCCCAGGGGCCCGGTCTCCGCGCTCGCAGAGGGATCGCACCTTCCCCGGCTGCAGGCGTTTATGCCTTGTCTCCTGGGGCCTTTCCCCCCTTCCTCTCTCCCGCTGCTACCCACCCATCAACACTCCCGCGTGCAGACAGGGATGCCATCCGGCGCAGTTATTAATACATAATAGACATGCCATGTGGGATCGGCTGCGAATGTTCCAGTGTTTTATGTAATGCAGATTTCAGAGATTTCATTGTAAAGCCATTTTAAACTCTGAACTAATGGGTAGTTTGGCAACAGCTTCTAAGTATGAAATCATTATTAATTCCTCTAGTACCATAATAACATTGATTTAGATGAACTCTTATAACATAGAAATTGTATAGTATTTAGCTGTAATTAACGTCCCCTAATTAGGAAGTGTTGCCAAGTAGTTTTCTCTGCTGGCTCTGTTGTACTTAAGTGCAGCTGGATGAAAATTAGCCACAAAGGGAACAGCTTGTGTTTTATGTGAAGTTTGCCTTTGATTGATTAAAAAAATATTCCTTGGTACTTTATTTTATTATCAAGAAGGGTACATTGGATTATCAATGTTATAGAGAGCCACATAGCCCACATGTCATAAACTAAACACGCACGCACGCACACGTACACATTTGTATAGTGTATAAATCCAATGACCTAGATACATATTTGGAAAAATTCAAAGATATATTTTGTATCAGTACCGCAAGGTACTGCAATAAAAATGAGTTGATTTTAATGTGGTTGCCATTATTAAAATCTGTACAAATTTAAGTGGAAATTAACATTATTTGAGGTCCACTTGGAGGAAAGAGTCATGCACTGCAAACTGAGAAGCATTTGTTGATGTGAAAAATGCTGACATTTTTGGAAATTCAAATTATAAATGAAATACTGCTGTCAGTTTATTGTGCAACTTCGTAGCATATGGTGCTTCTGCTGGTGGGTGTTATTTCAAAGTTTGCAAATCACACTATGAGAGTGTCCCTCTGGTGAGCTTTTGCAACGCTTAGCAACTGTGAATCAAAAGTGACAGTACAGAGGAAGAGGGACTAAAAAAAAATTTCTGTCTCCAAGTCGGTAGAACAAAGTACATCATAAGTTAATACATTTTTACAGGGGGGAAAAGAGGCCAACACACTAAAGCTAAAAGAGATTCGGAGCCTTCATGCTTGAAGAATAATGCACAAAGTCTTCTAAAATGTTAAAAAAATAAAAATATAGTTTCTCCCTCCCAGTCTCTTTAACTCTGGTATGACATGAGAATTAAAACAACCGACAGCTTGAACATACATTGGTTCATTTTCAAAATTAGTAACTTTGCTTCAAGATATAATGCAGCCATCTCGGAAGATCCAGATGTTTCTTTTACCCACCTCACTTTGAAAAAAGTCCATACCACCCCGAAATAGCATTTGGCATTTAAAAAGCATTGTCGCTCCAAGGACGTCAATGCTGAGAAAAGAAGTTGGAAAGATATGCAATAGCCCAGCAGAATGGGCTATATGAGAGGATTCCAAGTAGCCTGATACAAATCATGCACTGATTAGGTAAATTTAAATAGTCAAAACACCACACCACACCACACAGCACCATGCTTTTCAAGCATCTCCCACCCCGTGAGAAGTTACATTACAGAGAAGGAAATTAAAATTTGGATTCCTGATGATTTGCTCTGACCACGACACATATTCTTTGTTCTGCTCTAGGTAGAGATTTTTGGTACTGCTTTGGAGCCATAGATTTGAGCTACAGTTTGCCAGTCAAGCTTACTAAGAATAGCAAATGATGGAACTGTCACCAGCTGATCAACCAAAAGCAATTCTAAACTAAGCAATTTGGAAATTGAAATAGTTATAATGACCAAGATTTCCTAAGTTGGCCCTTAATTACTGAAATGTCAATTCAGCTCAAAATTGCCTTTCCCAGGTAATGATAATTCTCAGAAAAGCCTTTGCTTATACACCCACCCAAAGAACTCATTAAGTCAAGCTTCTTCCTTTTGTCTGAGGAGCTGTCAATTTTAGGTGACATCACCAATCATCTGCCATCTAAAAAATCTCAAGGCTGTCTTTCTGAAGGCAGGCACACTCTCTTTTAGCTGTAGTTCACTGCGTGGCAACACTGCCTGCTCTTACGGGCAACATGGGACCAAATGAACGTAGGGAGTTGCCCAGCCTTGGCACCACTAAATGGATCAGACTTGGTCCTTGGCAGGGAAAGAGCTAAATAAGAGGGTTCCTCTCCAAGAGGCACAAAGTATAGGGATGGATAGAATAAATTTGTGATGTATGAACATATTTCTGTTCAGTCTATATATTTTATATCCATTAATGTTCTATTGCCAATTAGAAATGACTGTATTGCAATTATTCATGTCAGTCTATGTTGCATGGTGGGTTGTTTTGTTTTTAACAGAGAAGATGAAAAGGAAGCAAAACTATCTCCTTAATCAGAATCCATATGTCATCAATCTATTGTTATTATAACCCATGTCAATAGCATTATTTGCTGCAGAATGCTGACAGCAATTTGCAATTGTAGATATGGAGCAGCTAGGCTCAATACACCTCCTGCAGTCAAACTGGAGCAGATTTTGCTATAGGCCCTCATGAGAAATACCAAACTCCATGGAAATCAAGAAAAAGGAAGAGTATCTCAGTCACATCCTCTGAAGAAAGTCTGTCACAGATAGATGGAATTCAAATACCAAGTATCTAAATTCAGAGTAGTTCAAATAACTTACTGCCTTATCTTGACAATGTGTCACATGCCCTAAGGCAGTATTGCACCTTTCTGGACACCATGATCAATATATGGAGTTGTTTCTATGCACATGAGGGGTGAAAAGAGAACCAGGGAAGGGACTTTACTATTGCTTTGGAAAATTTTTAATTTCTTCCCCATTTTAACTCTGCAACGGGGTCAGAGGGTGCGTGACTCCTTGCCTCGCACTGACCCCACCAGTGCCCACACCTGGAGCAGCTGCAATCACATTGCTGCAGTGAGAACTGCTTCTTACCAGTTTGGATACAACTTGCTCACTCTCTCCCCACTCCTGATTCTTGGCATGCACACAATGAAATAGTAGGGGCCTTAGGCACTTTAAAAAAAAAAAAAAAAAAAAACAACCCTCAATAAATCCCCTTAAGGGCCCATTTTAATTCTGCTTATGCTCTTGATGTGCAAGTTCTTACCCTGCTATCCCCCTAGAAGCAGTTTATTTCTGTCTGTCAGCACTGCCAAAGTGACAAAATCCCCTTTCCCACCCACTATGTAATTGCTCTGTTGTTGCCCTTCCCACACATGCCTGTAGAAAGAAAGCTCCTGCTTTATTTGTACTGCTGAAGTGAATAGCATCTCTTTCCTCCCTCCCTCCGTGTGGCTTTCAAGTAGTCACACTATCATTAGTTATTTCTATTCTGGAGGAGCTCCCCATCTGAGAAGTGAGCATATTCGATGTGAGACAGAACAAAGGTAACGCGACGGTTCTCCAGAGCGCCCAGACCCCAAATCCATGGCCTGAGGAGCATTGGGTCTGTAAGGAATGCAGAATGAAGCAGCAGAAATAAAGTGAAAATTAAAGGAAGTTCAGAAAAGGGCAATAAAAATGAGGAAAATCAAGGGATCTGGCTACATTTTGTTGCATTTCTCTCACTGCAAACTCTGTGGGGCAGAGCTGCTCCCTTTGTTCGCACAGTGCCGTGTTGCTAATTTTAGTCTATAACAGAAAAACAATCAATTACAACAGGATTATTTTCCTCCTCTAGTGGCTCTCTCTCTTTCCTTTTAAATTCTATTGTTCACAGGAAAAAGGAAGAAAAAAATAAAAAGGTTTTGGATTAAGCCTAAATCTGTTTTTCATTTCATTTGGGCTTATTTGTCCATTTATTTTAAAGGTGCACCAGTGATTAATTTCAACACCTCATTCCAGGGGCTGGCCATCCGGTCCCATGAAGACCACACCATCACTACTAATTAAATCATCAGAAAGCTGATGCTTGCCTAAGGAAAGTGCCACCCCATCTCTTGTTAGAACCTCAAAATTTACTCATTTTTACATGAAAACAAAAAATATAGTTTCAGAAACAGGTAGATTTCAGCTAAAGAATACACAGTATATTTCTTATCTTTCACTACAGTTTTCACACAGAATAGCTTTGCCTCATAGAGGGCTGTTTTTTGCTATAGACATGCTCAGGTGTTTTGTTTTTTTACTGTGTGTGTGTACAGTTTTGCTCTCTTCCATGATTTGGCAATGTAGGATGGGTAAATACATAGCTATCGTTGCGCAGAGAGCACGTAGGAGAGCATGGCTCCAATATACCTTGCTGTCACCATCCTATTGCATGCAGCTTCCTATTTTTGCAATGTGACAATTCTCTTTGCAAAAAAAAGGTCCACAACAGTGGTCCAAATCACACATTTGTTCAGCCTCCGTGTGCCACTGCTTGTACAAACCTGTTGCACAGCAGCAGGGGAACCTTTTAGACATATTCCAGTGCCGGCTCCATGCAGACAAAATGCACTAGAGGCCACTCGAATGGCCATCTGAACAACCACACAAACCTGCTCATGCCCACTGCCTGTGAGCAGTCCTGTAAATCACACCCAGAGGTCAGCTCTCCTCCTCCTTGGAGGTGTGGAGCGCTACTAGACACACAAAATACCAAGGACCGGTAGGAATTAATACACATTACTTCCCAAGCATGCATTTACAATATCTGAGGAGATGTTACAGAAAACAGGGCGAAAGTCCAGGTTAGGAGAAAACAGGGTAATCTAATTTAGCAAGAGCTTTACAAATAAACTTTAAATCCATCCTCTCTGTATTCCCAGACTGTTCAGTGTTACTGTTTCTCCTTAGCAGTCTTCCTCAGTCCTAGTTACTTCAACTTAAAACAGCCTATTTTTATTTAAGCATCTGTTTATTTAGAATTACTAAATTACATTTTTGATCAACCAAAACATCTCTGTGAAGGAGCTGCACCTCAACTCCATTTGCTTCCTGGACTAACCTGAAGAAACATGTGCCTTGTGAGAGCCTTATTACACGACCAAGAGTGACGTTCTTCGCATGATGACTCCATGCTGGATACTAGCTGTGCACTTTAGTATTTTGTTTCCAATCTCCCAGTCGGCCTTTTGATCCCTGAAAGGACTTTCTCCCTAGCTCAGGTATTATCAACTTTTCATAGCTGTGTCTGATTTTGAAATTTTGTAATCAGCTCTAAAATTTTCCATTTAAACCACAGCAGCACTTCTTTGTTAATGGCAGCCTGGAAATAACAGCCTTTGTCATAAAGCTTTACATTAAAATTTTATCTTTATGGAAATATTTATATTTAGTTTCGGAATAGAACCCAGCTACTCATACATAGAGTATGGATCAGTGCTCATGCTGTGAAAATCGAGGGGATGAAAAGCTTTAACAAAGAGGGGACTCTGACACATACTCCCCAATGATTTGCAGACCCCCTCGCATCAGCCCCTTCTATTTATTTTTAGTGAGTGATTCCAAAACTGAAATACAAAATTATTCCTCAAAGTAATTTTTGATTTCGTTCAGGGGTGATGTTTCTGTCAGTGATGACTTAGTATTATCCAAAGACGAAATAAATCCCATTAAGTGGGGGATTGTCCCAGTTCAGCCTTTAGTGTTGATGAGGGAATTTGCATCTTGCAAAAACTTCTGCAAATCAGTTATGCAGAGGCTGATTCAAAGACCATGAAGTTTTTACACTGAAAGGATCCCATCATCTTCAACAGGCTTTGAATCTAGTCCTCAGAGGGTTAGAGTTTCACATCACAAAATCCATGCTGTCGTGGCCTTCTTTTTTTAAAAAAAATCATTGAAGTTCTTTGTCTTCACATCTATTTTTTTGCCTAGTGTTAAAAGTAAAGCTTACTACACCATAGTCCTCATAATTAACCTTGGTATCTTTGCAAAAAAAGTGGAACACAAGTCACCGGAGCAGAAGAGCAACTGTTGGCTATATAACTTTTTACTTTGAAAAGTGAAGAACATGTGCGTCTAGGCAGGCAGCTCCAGCTGCATCCACACATGTATCCCTGGGTGCAATCAGCAGCAGGAGCATGCGAGCACACACTTGCAAGCCGCCCTCTTTGCCCTTGAATTGCTGAGAGGACAGTTCAAGTCCTAGGAATGCAGTTTTCAAGAAGAGGCACCCAATAAGGAGTTATAATACTAGGGACAAGGGTTAGGGCCCAAACACTTTGCGTCTCAGAACTGGTTCATGAGACGAGTGGTCTTGTGAGTGGGGCAGGAGATTAGCTGTCCTTGGCCACAGCAGCATTACAGAGAAGACACTTTGTCCTTCACAGGTTGCCTGGCTGTTTGTGGACTCTGCCTTAGGGACAAGGCCCAGGGTATCAGGTGCATGAACTGGAGTGGGTCCTGCAAGTACAGTGCTGCAGAGAGTGGACTTGATTACAATTTTTTAGTGTACTCACCTTATTGCAGATTTGCTGGTAGTGAGACTGCCCATGGGGCTAGGTTGCTGCCTTAGCAGCCACTGCTGGGAGATTGTTCCAGCTTCTCTCCTTGTCTCTTTGGCAGGCTTGGCATGGCCCTTAGTGGTGTCACTGAGCACGGAGTGATCACCCCTCACTGCCCCATGATGCTGCTGTGGAGAGATGACGTGTGCGGGAAGCAGCTGCACACCGCAGCAGCAGCCACTGCCCTGGTGCACCATGTGAAGATCTGCACATCCTGCATCAAGGAAGGGGCACCCGCAAAGGCAGCTGGGTTGAGTCTTCCGCAATTACAGTTTGTTTGTCTTCTGTGGGAAGACTGGGAGAGAGCTGGTTTAATAGGGCTGGTAATTTTTACAGTATCACATTACTGGAGCACCAAAACTTCTTCCGTCATTCACTAGGCTTCAGAGATGGATGTGCAGTGACTCCAGAGCTGCATGTTAGACCCTGTGTGTCCTGTTTAGCAATGAAGCATTGGTATCAGGTTTCTGGCTGATCACCAGCCCCTCTGATTCAACCTTTCTGAGAAACCAGACCTCTTGTCTGAATGCCTCAAAACTATGAAGTCTGAGAAGAGACTCAGGCCGCTTTGTGTGTTGGCACTGTGGTACTAAGCAGATTGAAAATGAGACCTTACCTATAAACACAATGTGTATCAGCTGTGTAAGGCAGGGCACATCCGCCTGTGCTCATTTGAGGTGGACTTAAACTAGAAAGGGATTTAAGAGAAAAAGGACAATTGTCCAGACTTGCTGGGCAACTCGTGGGAGTTGCAGTTTCTTACAGTCTGTGCCTGACACTGACATGCCTGGCCTCCCCCAAAAATGCCCAGGAAGTGCCCGGAACAGCGACAGCTAGCAGCTGCCACCCATAAAGAAGGAGCAGCACACTCAAAGAGAAGCTAACCCGGAGCCAGGTGGCAGAGGGCCAGCAGTATGGGAAGCTCATCCTTACTTGCTACTGCTCTATAGCGCTTTCGGTATTACAGCCCTCAAACTGCAACTCAGTAGTTGAAGGCCAGAGTCCTTCTCCACTCTAAGGGAACTCAAACCCACACGTCCTACCCTAATCACCCTAATCAGGCTACGGTTTGGTGTGGAGGACAGGCCCGCGTGGGCGCGCCTGCGAGCGAAGGAGGGGGAGCCTCCCACGCGAGCTCTCCTCTAAGAAGCGCCAGAGCCTCGACACTAATTGGGCCGGGGAGAGAGGAGAAAGAGGGTGCATAAGCAAGAGGGAACATGGCTCTTCAGATTATTATTTAGAGCATTCCTCTGAGAGGGAGAGTCGCTGGTCCCAGAGCACGCTCCTGGACTTGATGTATTTTACATTACATGGATTTTTACACAGATAAAATACAGAAAGAGCTGGGATGGGAACTCAGGACTCCCTCTTTAAAGCTAAATGCCCTAACCACAAGGCTAGTTATGCTCTCCCTCCCATCCTCTGGCACAGTTCACTGCTGATTCTCTTCTGTGCTACGGCAGAGCCTCCACAGGAAGGCCAGCAAATCCAAGCCCCATCCTGGCAATGCAAGCACACGCATGGCAACGAGAGGAAGGGGTTCAAGTGTCTTCAGGCAGGGGAGGTGACTGAACTCAGGATGCCAACTTTCTAACAAAATGGTCTAACACTGGCACTATACAGGACTGGAAAATTATGCTTTAAGACAGAATTTAAAGGAAAACAGATGCCTCCACGACATTTTATCCCATATGGTTGACACTCCCAAATTTTTCAGGAGAAACAAGTGTACAAATATATAGTTTGCAAACCTTTTTCAAGGTTTTCAAGTTTTTATCAAGCTTAGGCCTAATGACAGACAATAAGCTGTTCAGCCATTTCAAGACTAGGAATCTTCTCCGAGTGCAAAAGTAGAACTTGAGGCCTTTGGAAAGCTTGTATGAAGAAAACTATAAAAGATTATGTGACAAGCTGGGGTCCAGATAAGTGAGGTTGTGTAGGACTTCAGTTTAGGATATATATGACTGTTTTTCACAGAGGTGGAGTTCCATTTCACCGCCCATGCATCCCAATCCTTTTTGTACACTGCATTTTAGAGGCTGATACACCTCCACAACCATTCCTGAAACCTTGTTCAGATGACAGAGTTACTAGGTTTCAGCACAGTAACTCCATTGACTTTGACTCCCTCTATTTTAAGCAACTGTACATGAAATGCAAGACAAGCACGTGTTTCTTTGGCAATGACAGGCATTTAACTTTTGGCTTTGTGACACAAAACCAGAGATGCACCCAACCTACGAACTTCTCATCTGAACTTGGAACTCACTCTTTCTTCACAGCTGACATTTACCCTTATGCCAAGTCAAATCAAAGCCTATCCCATAAATACCCTCAAAACCAGATTCAGAACCAGGCTAAGTCTCTCTAGCCAACATCAACTCTTTACACAAGTTGAGTTTGGTAAAGTGCTTTTATTAACCACACCTGCTTTGGTTTACTAGACAAGAGCCTATTCTCATTTATAAGTCAGGCATAACATTTGTGAAGAAAGATGAATTATTGCTTTACGTAGTAACTCCAAGAGAAAAATACATCCCTCTACTCATGTAAGATAGAAAACCTTTTCTTTTCAGCTTTAAAAATCTGCTGCCAGCTCTAAGTTTGCACCTTCCATTAATTTAATTGAACGTTCTATAGGGTAAAATTTGGCTCATGATACACTGTGCTACTAAAATAGGAAGAAAAGAGGGGCCTTGTTCATGAAACATTTCAGGTATAATCAGGAAATGTTGGTTACAGATGCAATCCAGGAGCATTTTGGGTTGGTAACCAAGGCAACACTTCTTGCTGCAAGACACACTTTTTTTTGTTGTTGATAATCTATTGTAATGCCAGTAATTGCAGCTGACAAGGCTCTGTTTGTTGTGAGAGATAATTAGCACTTGAAATAAAGTAACAGATTTAAATAAATTGGGGGGAACCGAGTGGTGTGACCTGATCGCTTTAGAAACAAATGAGAGCTTTGGGGGCCTCCACACTGTGTGGTGTTAGTGGTGGCCTCCACAGTAACTGAACAATACCAACACTTATTAGACATTGTTTAATTGGGAATTATAGGCCCTTTCATGATGAAAACATTTTTTTCTTTTTCTCACCAGAGTTATATTTACATTATAAAACACACTTTAAAATATGCAAAAATCTCTACCTACCTTCTCAAACAAAGGCACTGATATTTACTTGTGCTTGGTTTTTAACTAGAACTTCATCTGTTTGAAAGCTAATGTTTTAAAATAAGTAAGTGTCTTGGACAATTTCACGGTTTAAAGACTCCTTATACTCTGCATAAGAATGCAAAAGGAGCCCTATACATTCAGTACCTACCAGGTATGTCCCTAGTGTCAGCAGACAAGCAAAGGGTTGCAGTTCGGGGCCAGTTTGCTCCAGCCTTGGTTTCACTGCTTGGGTTGTTCACACAGCTTCTTAGCTGATCTTTGTGTTTGTATTAGTTGTTGTCGTATCTCAGGCTAGAAAGGCAAACCTGGCCTACTGCCTGATGTAACATAGGGTCACATATCCAGCCGTGGGACTATGAACTGGAGAGCTGAGCTAGGGGTAACGGCAGATCAGTGAACGGAATCCACATCTGCCGAGGTCTACAACAGCAGCTCAAAGCACAGGCCACTTTTTCCTCGCTGAGAGGTCCTCAAGCTGTCCAGAAGACAAAGTCAGTGCTCTTGCAAGGTTTGTTTGTAAGACATTAAATAATTAACTTCTTTCTTTAACACTTTATCAATAAGACAGCACCTCTGTTATCCTTACAATAACACTCATTAATAATAATGCAAACTTCAGTCAACAATTCACATCAGCGTCATACAATCATTATACATTACTATTTACAGCGCTTGTGAGACAGGTAAGTAATGTTCTCCTGAGTCTAAAATTACCTTATTATTTACTTCCTCAAATGAGGCCAGTAGTTAAAGGTACTGCCATTGACTGTCTGTTCGCTAAACTCTGCTTAAGTTGCAGAAGGACTGGCCAGGGAGATCTGGCTGAAACTCAAGGTGTTTGATGCTTCCAAAGCCAGTGGTCAGGCCCTCCTCTATCAGCTTCCACGTTCCCTATTTCCCATGCAAGTTATCCAAGTGCAATCAAAGATCCTGTATGAAAACCACAAGCTCAGAGCATGGATTAAAATCCTTTTCTTTCTCTAATAATCAGCAATTTAGTTCCTCTAAGCAATGTTTCTGCTTTCTAAATGCTTTGAAATGCACACAAAAATGTTGCGCCTATATGTTATTTAAAAAACAACAGCAAATAACGATCTGCAGTGAGTTCCCTAGGAATTAAACATTGCTTACAATTTATAGTGTATGCAGGATCTTACTGCAAATCTCAGCCCAGCCTCAGTTCTAAGTAGCTCATAAAAATGGCCTGTTTATTTTCTAAAACGATCTGCATAAAAGAATTAAGCTTATTTATTGTAAAAATTAACATCTTTCTAAAACAGTAATGACTGTATCATCGAGGAATGTTCTTTCCCCAAATGCCTCCCTAGGCAGTGCTGTGCAAGGAGACCTGTGTTTATAGTCTCCTAGAATAGAGTTAATGCTCATAAGACTCTGCTGTTGTACGCCTACAGCTAAATCATGGTATCTAGCAGATGGTGTATGTGTGTTTCCTAATGCAATGTCTTGTATGTGTGTAGTTGTCATAATTAAATAATAACTCCCTACACCATCTCATGTAACAGGAGAGCCACAGCCATATTTCCCACCAGAGTGAAGCAGTCAGACCCGACTTGTGGGTAGATGAAGTAGGCTATAAGCAAATTAATAAACCAAGCACCCCATCACCTCCTCCCAGGAGTGAAACGAGTTCTTCTGTGCATAGCTGTTCTTTTTTAAAAATTGAACAAAAGCAGCTTGGTCCAAAAACTGTTTCATACTGTGGTCCAACATATCTTGGATGATAACGTTCTCATGAAAAAAGGTGTCTGGCCTTATATTTTGGGGATTTTCCCCTTTTTTTTTTTTATGGTCATCACTGTGAAAGAGAAGATATTGACATCTGTGGAAGAAATGTCTGTGAGACAAGGCAATTTATGGCTATCATCTTAAAAATGCAACAGCTGCTTTTTATATTCTCTTATGGATGGAAGACAGAATGATAGTTCTCTACAGATATTCATCCTTTCCTTGGCATAGAGAGAGAATTAAGTTGTTGATTATGCCCAGCAAGGAACATCTCTGATCAAATTGAAGACAAATGTAACTTATTTTAAGTGATATGAGTTTAATAGTTCTGGTATTATCTTTCACTTCATTGTAAAAAAAAGCTTTTGATAAGGATGAACACCTTGAAAAAGATGAAAGACATTGAGCTTTTATTTCATATGAAATTTTATTTCATATGAAAAATTAGAAGAAATTAAGAAAAACATCTTTCAGAATTGAGAGTGCAAGTTAAAGAGGAGGAATTGGTAGCTATATACCCCTTTTGTGGTTAAAAAAAAAAAAAAAAATACAAGGAAATTTTCTTTCTTGCTCTCATGCTCTTATTTGGCCAGACAGTGCCCTGCTCTCAGATCTTCCTTCTCTTCCTGCCCATGTAGGTTGCACCTCACAGTTAACTAATTCCTTTTAACAAACAAAACACTCTTCCTCTATCCTCGGGATTCTAATATCCCTTTAAAAAAGCAAAGACATCATTGAAATATATGGAAAATCATCTTGGTGTTTATGTTTCATACTATGAGCATTTTACTTCACATGTGTACTCAAGAAAAAGAAAAGACAAATTCCACCTTAAATTTCACATCTAATAGTCTAATTAAAACTCTAGGCAAGCTATTGCCACAGGAAGCTCATAAAGACAACAAACTCACTTTTTAATTTTTTTCTGAAGTTTACATTATAATAAATATTCATACCATACTCCACAGTGTAACAGCTAGAGAACACACAGTAATCTGTTTAAGAAGAACATGAATCGGACTGATAAAAATAATTGGTTGGATTTTTCTTTTAATTTTTTTTTAATGTTTTAAATAAAGCTGTCAAAGGTTCCTCTGGTAATGAAGAGCTTTGTTGTTATGACAACTGCTTATTCCTTTTCCTTTGAAGAAGTGTGCAATTTCATAGGCAAAACATCAGGAATAATTAAAACAAATGGTAAGTGAAGAAAAACATCTGCTATGAAAAATCCCCACTGAAATCTTAACAATCTCACTTGCGAAGTGACAAACTTCAGCTGGAGTGTATATATGTCAGCTAGCAGAGACACACTCAGCAGCTGCCAGGGGCTAGGGTAACCACACATCAGAAACTCCATCTCTTTATAAGGGGCAGATATATCTTATTCATGTGATTATTTCTCTCCCTTTCCAAAGCATATCATTATCAAAGAAAGGTCCTTTCAGAAGTTAATTCTTCCACTTGCAATATTTTATTCTATTCTTCCCTCTTAAAGCAGAGATCATTTAAAATATGTCCTCCAAACATTTGGCAACCAGGGTGAGCTGACACATTCCCCCCTTCTCTGCAAGGCGAGGAGCAGGGATGGCAAGCTCTGGCGAAGTGATGTGAATTAATAGATTTTGGCAACCAGCAGGGTTTCCCTTTAGAAGTTAAGGTGGATGTTGCCAGAGAGCTCGCTAGCCAAGCAAGACGAAGCAATCCTCAGAGCATTGATTGTGGACTTGCCGAGAGCCTTCGTGGTTTTAATAAACCTTCATTGCCAAACCGCTAGGCCTGTCCACAGGTGACAGCATAAGCAGACAGCTTTGGTGTTGAGAGCCATATGCTCACAAGGGATCCTGAGATGCATATATCAAAGTGAGTGAAAGACTGTTTCTGCTGTCTGGGACTGCCATCAGACGTGAGCGGGAGGCACGCCGTAGCAAAAGCACTGAAAATTTGGTTAAAATGTCCCCAGAGCAATGCTTTTTCTCATTGTTATCTTATTCTCCTGGGCTGTCCTTCCCAGGACACATGTGACTATCAGATTTTAGTCATTTCTTATGTATGGTAATTAATCTGCTCTGCGGAGTTTTACTTTACAAGCTGCAAGACTTAACCCTGTAGATGTAGTATAACAGAAGGGATATAAATGCATTCTCCTGGCCCTAAAATGCTTAATAAGTGTGATGTTTGATAATGAGCTATGATGATAAGCACTGCTCGGAAAATGGACTCACAAGTGCCAACATTCTTGCTGTGCTTCTGACTTCACAAGAAGTAGGATATTTTGCAATAATTTCTGTTGCTTTACGTGCCAGCTAGCATTGCCAGGCACACCGTGGTCTAATTTTACAGTTCTTTGCAGCACATACTGCTCTCCATTGCTCCAGCCTCCCGGAAATAATCCAGTGCTCTTAACCAGCAGAATTTTAACCACTGTATTGCCTTGCCACCTGCATTTGAGAACCTGCATTTTTCATGAAATCTTTTCTTGATACCTCTGTGCTCCTCATTCGTTCTGCCAGGATACATCAACTGAAAGAGAAAATTTCAACTTTATTCCCTACTGAGGGAGCATGGTCCCCACCTGCTCCCCCGTTTTACATGGAGAGACTTCAGAAACCCGAGCAAGACTATCTCGCTAAGAAGATGGTAGGATTTGGAAATCAAAGCAGTCATTTTGTAGCTACAACTGCAGGGCTTTTTTAGAAATTTCTGTAGGAGTCTTATGTCAGCTAAAGAAACGAAAGCAAATCCCTGCATTTTGTTTTAGCTCCCTCCCTGACTCGCTCCCCTTCCCGAAGGCATCCGAGCGGCCAGGTTGGACACTAGGTGGTGCTAGGGCAATGGTTTGTCACAAATTCAGTAGGAAAACTCAGAGTGGAAGAGCACGGTGGGCTGTAAATGATCGCTTAGAGTAAAGCATTTGCTCTAGTATGGCTAATCTGTCTCTGTTACAGGAACCCACACCACTGGACACTGTTAGCTGGCAGCAGGCACATCTAATGCTGTCTTTCGCCAGCACTGCTCCCCATGCTGTCAGAGTTACAACGCTTCTATGGCCAGTCTGTCACCCTTGCCCTCCCTCTGCTGCCGCCTCTTGAGAGGATATGGGTCTGTGTGCCTTGAATATGGAGAGATGGGCTTGAAGAAGCTTGAGAAGCTCTTCTGAGCTAAGGACAACCCTTGACAGGGAGAGGCTGCTCCCCACAGGCATCACTGCCCTCAGCGCGCTGATAAACGGTGCCATGTGCCAGGCACGAGGCATCTGTTTCCGCGCAGCAGACTGAGGCGGCCGGCAAGCCGTGGGGTCACACCGGTTCCCTGCACTGCCGGAGTACGAGAGCGAGCGCACTCTGCCGTCCCACTCAGCCTTCCCTGCAGGGACCTGCTGCTGCTCCTCAAACACATGGGACTGGTCTATGGGCAGAAGCCCTCCGCTTGGCCAAGGAGATGACCAGCACCGTGATCTCCTCCACCTGCTGGGCCAGGCGGCTCCCCGCCACTTCAGGGTGGTGGGGCTGAAGCCCACGCTGCTGTGAGTACAGCGGTTCCTCGCCCTCCTGCACCTCCTCCCTGCAGAGAGCGCTGTCGCTGCCTCAGTGTCCGTTAGCGCTCGTCCTTGGAGCCCACTGCTCCCCCAGCGCAGCGGCTGGTTCCACACAGAGATGCTGCTGGTCCTAGGACATTAGAGCCTCTGATATTAAGGGCATACTACGCCACCAAGGTCAGGGCAGTCGTGGAGCTGCATGGACGCTGACAGCACATGCAGAAACCTGAGGAGGCTTCTTGCAGGCATGTGGCAGCTCTCTGCGCTCCTGAAGGTGCAAGCATATTTGGCGACAAGACGAATGAATAACGCTTAGGAAACAATTAGCAGGAACGGCTTTCTTTCTCTAATCTGATTTTGACACTCATCTAAAGTATTTCTCCTTCCTTCCTTAGTGTTAAGCAAGTGACAGCCCTCTTGTGGTACCTTCCTCCCTCTCCTCTCCCCTGTCCTCTGGGCAAATCCCACCCCCATATTTACAAAGAACAAATTAGAGGAATTCCCTAGGGACATAGTTTTGCCTTTTTATAAACACATTTAGAGAAAAAGAGGAGCCTGAATAAAGGAAAACCTGCAGTCTCACAATGCAGTATACCTGTGGATTGGTTGAAACTGAAAAAATCAGGGTTTCAACACAAGTGTTTTCACCTGTGGAATTAATTTCCAACTAAAACAATTAAGCATTCACTGCTCCAACTAAATCCCATTACCCAATACTACAAGTAACAAAGTGAAGAAGCCCCAGGGATCCTGTGGTTGGTGCTTTCCATTTTCAGACGGCACTATTCAGAAAGTCAGGAACACTTTTAGGCATATTAGAAAAGAAAAGAAGAATTGAAAAACAAAATACAGTTTCAGATTTAACAGCATCTGATAAGTAAAGACACCTATCTGTGAGAGGGACATTGAACCACTGGATGATATCTAGCTTAACTGAACATAAGACCTATTCCCAGACACAAGAAATTATTCATTATAGTATATGACACAAGGAGGTTTTTCTGTTTTTGACAAAGCAATGAATCGTGGCAACTGGAAGCTGTCATGCAAGAACATTCCAGTTTTGATATTTATCTGGATGAAATAGCTAGATTGAAGCAGGTAAACAAGGAACTGAAACTGAAATTCTAAGTAAGTATCCAACATGTACAAGCATAAGACCAAACTGGATGAGCTTTTGAGCTTTCCTGAAAACATTTCCTAAATTGCTGGCAGATGTCTTGGCATGAAGTGGAAAAAATATCTGAAATCTAAAAATTGCACAGAAGAAAAAACCTGCTCGCACCCAGGATAGGAACTTAATAAATTCAGGGCTTTGACCTTTCTGTGTTTGGTTTGTTTTTTACCACTGGACACCCATCACATCCTCATTCATCAGTTACCTTGGGCAAGACAAACATCCTGGCCCCAGCAGGGCAGCCCAGTGTTCATCAGATAGCACAGGAATTGGGATTTGTAAGCAGGCTGTGTTCATCCTGCTTCAGTTAACCAGTAACTAAGAAAAGGGTAGGTTTTTGTAACAGTTCCCTCAAAGGCAAATACTGCTGGGGTCTAGGTACATTCTCCCTGAACCAACGCACTGTACACAGACAGACCCTAACAGCCTTAAACAAAAACCTGGGGAGCCACAAGGACTAGTTGCACTGTCCTCTTCATGTATGCTTGTATTGGGAAAAAGGTTCTTTTCTTATTTTCTAGAAAGTAGAAATCATAGAAATACATCCTTTTATAATAAATATATCCTGTACATTTGCACATAGAAGAATTCTAACCAGTTATTGTGATTTATAGTTGTGCCTTCATCAAGCAAAGCAGCTTCCATGGACAAGGAAACCTGCCAAGGATCCAGGGATGACATCACATCGAAAAGTCTCAAAGTCTTTAATCCTACTACTTAATACTACTTAAAAGGCCCTCACACACTAAGCATATATTAGAAAAAAGCAATCATGACCCAGTGGCTATTTTGCTATCTAAAGGAGTAGTCTCAGATGACCATCTTGTTAACACTCACAATAAAATATATATTATCTCTGCTTGCCAAATGTAAAACAAATGGAGATTTGCAGTGTTTGCAGTTACTGCTTACTCAGTAATGCTATGTGTCTTGTCACAAATAGAAAACCTAGACTTCTCGTACATAAATATTTCCAGCTTCGCAAATGATTAAAGAGAGGATACCCGTTTTCAGCTATCCAAAGGTTAAAAAATGAAAGGGACAATACTAACAGTATTTCACAAGAGAACAGAGCAGAAGCCCCAGAGAGGATTTTATTCATTAGCCTTTGATGGCCGTGGCTTGCTCTTCAGTTGGCTCTGAGAAAAGATTCCTACTCTTGGTCCAGCAAACCCATGTGCTTTACCAGGAAGGACCACTACTTTCCATGTAGGTATGCAGACACAGAGAGACAGTAAAAAGCTTAGAGTGCAGCAAAAATTGCAAGAAATGACTTCCCAGTGCATGTCAGGACATAGCAGTTGAATGGCACATAGGAAAGTTGAACACATAGGAAAGTGAGTGACTGGAGATCTGGAGAAAAAAAGAAATTTTTCACCAAGGAATTGGTTGCAAAATGCTGCTAGGATGCCATGTACTGCCATATACCCTCCTACCTCAGTGCTAGAGAGAGAACGAAGGTGATTATGCAAAGCAACGATAAAATTTCTAGCTCTTTCAGCAATAATTAGTGAAATATCTGCAGTCACAAATGACAGGAGCATCAGTGCAGAGCTGGTGAGCAGAACTTCAGGGCATGAAACTTGGCTCCTCAGACGCAAAATGTGGCAGTGAAAATCGAGTGCCTGACTTGCTGACAACAGCAGCCTCCTGCGTGCATGTTTACTGGATTGTGTTTGCTTACAGCAGTTGACTGGGGCTACTGTGGGTGGACACAGTATCTACGGGCTACTTTTTTTGAAGCCGCTTAAATGTCTACAGTCCCCACTTATTTTATCGCTTCTTTTTCAGTGATTGAGTGCAACTATGCTGCCACTCACTGACCCCAAGGGATATTCATGAGACAATAGCCACTAAATTATCTCCATTATAGCAAACAAAGCAAGGGCTGAAATGATGCAAAGGCCTTTGGAATTTAAGAGTATTCCAGGAAAAAAAAAGAACAGAAAGTGAGGGTGAATTTAGTTTTGCTCTTAGTATACTGTTCTCCCTCAACATTCAAGAGCTTCAGCTTGCTGGAACCAGACTGCTGAGGCTCCCCATGGATGCATGGGCAGGCAGAAGACAGGAGATGGTAAGAGATGATCAGAGGGTAATCACAGACACAGCTGCTTAAGGATCTTTCATTTTCACCAGGTGATGGACCCACTATGCTAATTGAAACAATATCTGCATCTACTCCTTTGATTTCAAACCGCAGAAGCTCCCTTCTGACACAGGCACGACAAAAATAAAAGTCTTCTTCAAAAGGGTGGTAGTGACCTTATTCAGGCATGTTCATTTTCATGGAAGGTAAATACGGCAGACAAAGTAGTGATGTTAGCAGTTGTTCCTGCAAAGTAAGACAGGAGGGAGAGGGAAAAAAAATCATCACGCAGTTTGTCTTTCCACCAGGCTGATTTCCTTTAGCAGCCTGAATAAGCAATTGGCTACTAGCCAGCTGGGGTGGATTTGTCCCATGTTTGCAAGATCAGTCAGTGAGCAAAGCTGTTTTCAGTTAATAAATATTTGATTTACAAGGAACAGTAAGTAATAAAAAGGGAAGGGAGTTTAGCTGCTGGGAGATTTGTTTAGCACTTTAGTGGGGATAACTAACAACCATCTTGGGTTGTTTTTCTCCTTCGCATGGCCAGTGGGCAACCAACTTTATCAGTCTTGCTGCATTACACCTTGTAGTGAGCAGCACTAACACACTGAGCAAAACAGAAGTGGACTGGGACATCCACTGTGCCTTGACAGAAACACAGCTGAAGGGAACACTCTTAGATTCTCCTTTCTTCTTCTCTGTGAGTAACCTGTGATAAATATTGCATTTCTCAGTATCATTGGGAAAATCAAAACTGTTTGATCCTTTCCATATGATAGAGGTAGCTCTATATGAGGTGGGGGGGGAACAATATAAAGGAGCAGATACAGAACAGCCGGCAGCATTTTATCAAAGGAGCAAAGACCCCAGAAGACACCAATCTGCTAACTACGTATTCCCAGGTATTTTGGTTAGAGCTGGAAAACAAAAAGTGGGCATGCAAAAAAATAAAATAAAGGCATGCTGAAAAAAATAGAAAGAAGAAAGCAGCTATAATGTAAAAGGTAGCAATTTTTACATTTTTAATCTATTCCTGGAGTGCTGAGGCCCTAGGTGGGGAATGGCAGCAACGTGGGCAAACCAGGGAGCAGTGTCAGCAGACGGACGTGCCGTCCTGCAAGGTGCCGAGGGCAGGGGAGCACATGCCGGAGGAGCAGACATCCCTGCTCTCAGACCCTGGAGGGCACCAGACATCCCACCCAACCGTGAGAGGATCACCTAGTCTTTCAGATCCCTGGTTTCCCCCTCTCTGTAAAAAGAAAGGCAAACCTATCCACTGTTCAGATGTATCAGGGTTGCCTCATTGCGTTTCTGTGAAGCAGTTTGGAGTTCTCTTATGTAGCAGGCACGATGAAAGCGCAGAATATTATTGTTAATGTTGTGGCTGTTCATTGCAGATCAAAGCCTCCAACAGAAGAGTAATAGCCTGTTTCTAGAGGCTCTGAACAGCAGTAAGGATGTTCATACAACTTCACCAAAAATACTGTGCATACACAGAGTTATTGATTTCTAGGATGTGTTGTCAGTAGTTGCTTCCCAGTAACTACAAGTAGGACAGAACTAGAACAAAGTGTTTTCCTTGTCAAGTATGAATTAATATATCTGAGTTCCAACTCTTCAATCTACACCGCTTTAGATTATCTTATACTGCTTTACATTTTTCCCAGAAGAAAACCTCAAGAATTTGATTAGTGAGAGGGATAGACTACAGGTTTTACAAAGCAGGCTTTGATCCCCTCCCCACGCTCCAGCACATGGAGAGGATTCAAATCACAGCACCTGGAGAGGACAGCAGGCAACAACCCTAGATGCAACCCAATCACACCTTGCACTGCCATCTCTGTGCATTTACAGAGCAGCTGAAATCACACACGGGAGAACTGCAGCCTCTTCCAAGCTGCCCTACAGGCCTGCTCTGAAGGACCATACCAAAGCTCATTCTTTGCTTGGTCTCCCCATGGGAATTACCAGGCAGCTGTGGGAAAAGCAGCTTTTACAAGGCTGAGGAGTTAACGGGACCTTCTGCAGTCACCAAGCAGCCTCGTTTCACGAGGAACTGACTTGTGATGGCACCCGCTTCTCAGCTCCAAAGCCGATGCCATAGCAAAGGCTTAAGGAAAATAAACTCTTGGGGGAAAGGGGAGCGTGGTGGGATATGCACCAGGTTCTTTTAAAAATTTGTGGGGAAAAAGGTGCAACACGGCACAGGCTCAGAGTTTAGGATGTTTGCCTGAGCAACTAGAGAGTTCCAGGTCCATATATTGCCCAAATCAAAGTAGAGGAGCCACCACCAGGCTGCGCATTTTTCCACTTGCCATGGACTGACTAGTGTGGTGACTTGGGCACTTTTATAGGGATGGAGGGATGGACCCATGCTCATACTTCTGTGCACACACAGGAATTCTGCCTTTTAATTCTATTCCAGACTTAAGGAAAAACTCTATGCCAGAAGTTCCATCAAAGCATATGCGTCTGCAAGACAGTTTTAATGAATCAATGTTTCCTGAAAAGAAACAGTTTTGCCAAAAATACTGTCCAGCTCTACTACTCCATTACATCCTCTATCTGCAAAAAAAAAAAAAAAAAAGTTACTTTCTTTATATTAAGCACATTAAGATCTATTGGTGAACAGCTCACAAAGTAAGAGCTATTAAAATGTGATGCTTTCACAAACTGAAAGCTGCCACACAGGTATTGGACAATAAGTTTGAAATGGGACAGTCAGAGCAGTAATTTTGGCATGAATGGTCCTGCTCCATATTAAGACATCCATTTGTTCCCACTGCAGAACTGGAGTCCAATGGTGTTACTAAGTGGCCTGGAGAAAAGAGGGAGGGGAGCATTTCTTTCAGATTGACTTATTTAATTATAGTAGCAATTGAGATATTTGTTAAAATAAAATGCAAGTATTGGGCCCAAAAATGTGTATTGTAAACAATACACAATAAACAATATGTGTATTGTAACAGCAACGTTATAAAGCTGATCAGCTCTGTCCCTCAGAAACAGGTTGTGTCTCTGTTTTTCTGCCGAGGAAGGAAATGTCCCAGAGGATCTCCCTTTGGGAACCTCTGTTTCAGCATGAAATGAGTAACACGATTTATGTAGGCACTGCCAGTTTCTTTCCCTCCTCAGACAGAAAATGGCTTTATCTAGTCAGGTAATGTCACAATAAAGTAGTACAGTAGAAATTTCATCACTGAATGGTCTAAAAGAGACAGATCACCCAATCTATATTTCCACAGGCTTTTTAAACAGTGAGCTGTGCTCAAAAGGCATCAAGGAGTAACAAGGGGGAAAAAATTGAGGCTACAGACTTCACAGATTTTAAGCAAAAGATTTCACTAGGGACACTTGCATCATTTCACCAAAGTTGGATAAACAGAGAGGGACAATGGGGTGTTTAACAGATTTAAGTGAATAGACCCTATTATACTGGCTTTTGGAAGGCTTTTCAAAACAACTCTTGATTTATCATGTGTTTAACTAGGGAGCAACTGGAGGAAGCGGGTAGGCTCCAACACGGCTCACAATCCCCTTTAACACTCTTCGACAGGGTGCTCCCACCTTCTTATCATACCCTGCATCCTCTTCCTCACTGGCACCTGTTCCCCGGCTAAGGTTGGGGCTGTGTCCAACTCTGAATGCATAGATTTTTAATAGTTAATTTTTAAAGAGAAATATTCAGCCTTAAAAACAGTCGACAATCATATTAGGTATGTAATGCTGCTGTCGCTTAGTGTCCAGAAGCATCAGCTATGATTTCAGTGTAGCAAGTTTTTCAGTCTACAAAAAGCACAGGTTGCTTTGTTAAAACACAGAAAGCAGCAACCACCACCACCACCACAGATTACTCAGTTCCAGCCACTTTTGCTCTGTGAAGGTAAGACCAATTAGTGTCTCAAAAAAACAAAAAAAAATCAACAAAAAAGTTGCTTAAAAAAATCCATACTTACCTTGCAAATCATATGGATAACATCATACCATATTGTCAGTGCCAGACAGGGATGTGAATACAGACATTGGTGACAGGGTTTAGTAAACAGAGAAAGGTGTGTCACCACCTCCAGAGATTTCTACTGGTATTCAAAAGGAGAGTGTTTACAAGCTCTCTTCCCACAAAGGTAAAAGCAGATCTAAAACAAAACTATGCAAGTCACTACTGTCTCAACTGATTTAGCAGCTCTTGTTGCTGATGGTATCTTTGCTTCTCAACATTCATAAATAAATTCCTTCATCTTAAAACTTTAAAAAAATATAAATTCATGAAAGAACCCACATGATTCCTTTTCCTTTTTCTTTTTTAAAGGAGATTGAATAAAATATTCATGTCCCTCTGTGTCCCAAATATCAATTACTTCCTTCACCAAAAATGTATATAAGCAATGTGATTAAAAATTTACCTTACTATGAAGTATTCTTAATCACTTGAGCTTTGGAATTAAATTTTAGAGGAATTCAGACAAACAGACATTCTGACCATTTTCAGTGTAACTTCCAAAATCTCACTTTAACAAAGTTTTTAAGTCTAAGCAATTACACAGATGACTCTCTCTTTATCATGACAGCATTCCTCTCAGAAAAAAGACAAAGTAAAAAAAAGCTTTATTGTAGTAAAGTCTTTAAATTTCTTTCTTTCTGGAATACAAAACATGAAATCCAATAGAAACCTTCATTTTTAACATTGTATTTTGTGTGTTAGATATGAAGAATTTAAAATTTTACTTAGAATTAAGCAATAGTTTCCCATAGTCTATAAAAAGACATTCTACTGAATAGCCACACAATAATATGACCATGAAAACCAGTGACATTAATAAAATGCATGATAAATTCCTCCAGGATCTTAAAAACAAAATAAAATCGGCAAATCCAGCCATAAAATCAATGCTCGAAGTCCGGAACATTCCAGCAACGCAGAGCCTTTTTGTTTTTATTAAAACAGACTCTTCAAAACCTTTTATTAAAAAGTGTCCTGAATCTCTCTAAACTACAACTTTTGTGGGATGTTAATATTCAGTCCACAGAAATAGAGAAAGACAAAGGGGAAAAAAATATATTTATAAATAGAATTTTAGTACCTATTTAATGAGTGATCCTGTAGCCAGATATGCAAAAAATGATATTCTGCACTAGCAAATAAATTTGAATGCTTTACATTATTAAAGGAAAAATCATTACACCACGATCAACCATTAATTGGCCACAAATAAAATGGCATAAAGATGCCTTGTGCTGTTGTAGAGTTTCCTCAAATGCGCAAATAGTCGTACTTGGAGAACTAACATCGATATCTGTGGGGAGATGGATTCTACTACTTTAGGAACAGGCATTGAAAGTCCTACACATTTTGTGCTCAGAAAAGTTGCAAGTTAGCAAAAGGAAAGATTCTTTTCAGATATTAAGTGCCATCACAATGTGAATAAGTGACAGCAGGAAACTTTCCATCTTTCGTCAGTTGCTTCTGCTACTCTTTCAGATTTAGTGTTTTCAATTAGTAAGGAATCAGATCAATCTAACAGGACACACATAGTTCTTATTCAGAGGGAACCTGAAAGCATGAGGAGAAAGGAAGTTGCGGATCGGACGTAGCCCAAGGCAGAAGTAAAGCTCCTTCTTACATATTTGTGCAAGACTGATCACACGCTTCTTGTATTGACGTTTGGGAGACCTCACGGTTGTCCACATTTCCTTATTTCTAGTGTTTTACAGCCTTTGCTAATATAGATAGAAGGACTTTCCCACCTGGATGGGTCTTCTGGCAAGTTATATCATCATCAGACTCAAAGATTTTTTTTTTGCAGGAATACAGTAAAATACACAGTAGAAAATCATATTTGAATTCATAATTTTTATAACTCATTTTCATTCTCATTCTAAAAAATCATCTGCAGAAATGAATATGGAGATATGCAGAAAAATTCATCTGCACTATTAAAAATTATGGTGGCTGAATCCCAAAAACCAAAGCCAGTTTCATAATCGAAGCCAATTAAATTGATTGCTAAATGATAAATACTGCATATTTCTTCAATGGGGTTACTGCTCTTAAATAAGCAAACTGTTTTTTTTTTTCCTGTTCACGAATTTAAAAGAAGCACCATATATCTCAAATATTCAGAGAAAAGAAACACTTATTAACAAGGTCTTTTTGAAAGTCTCACACATTTAAATAGCTCATATGCTAATAGCCGGAGAAGAAAAAGTAGACTGAATTCTTAAGGAAGAATATCGATCATTACTATCTATTACAGATAGGAAAAACTACTGCTGCAGCTCCAAATGATCTAAAGTTTTCCTTTCGAACTATCATCTTCAGGAATAAATATCTTCCTCAGAAATCTGTAGGTTTATTTAAGACTTGAATGAAAGTTACTGTGGAAAAAAAAAATTATATCTCTGCATACAGTTAAAGGAAACACTTTGTTTCTCAGGTACGACAAGAACACATATGCAACAAACTGATTGGTTTATTTCCTTTGTCTCTGTCGTGTGAACTATATAGATTAAGATTGATCCATTATTCTGAGAAAAAAAAAGAAGGAAGGAAATATGAAAAAATATCACCCTCCCGGTCTAGGAATTCAGATTGAAAATAAGTAAGGATTCTAGTTTATAGATAAGCCTTGAAAATGCATGATTTTGGAAAAAATACGTAGTATAGTTAAATCTGCAACAGAGAGCATTTTTGGAATTAAAGTCAGGTAACAGTCTGGGGCTGTAGTTTTAATTTGCTGATCCCTGGATTTCTGCAGCAGCAAAGCCTTGAATGACTGAACGTCACACTTGACTATGGTTTGGTCATCAAAAACTAAATGTAGATCTTAGCTTTCAAAAACCATAGACATTTAAAAGACAATGTAGGAAATGTAATAACAGTCATAAATTCCTTCATGGCACCTTTAGTGCCATAGTTCTATGGCTGAAAAACCATAGTGGTAGCTCCACACACTTAGTCATGCAAGCTGGGCACAATTGAAATCCTCGCTAAACACTTTGCCTAGTCAGGCAGCAAAATGAATCCAGCTTCTATCCTGAGCAAGAGTACGCTCAGTCACGATTTTCATGGTTTAGAAATAGTTGCGATTATGCAGCAACAGTTGAGATGAAACTCAAACCACAAGAAACGATGTTATCAAAATGCATCAACTGACCAATAGTTTGAATTGATTGGAATATGTGATATTCCTCTCGCATTCATCAGTATTTTTAAAATGTATTGTTGTTTCAAAATACACCAACAATTCTAAGGGGCCAGAGAAGCTTAATCTGTTGTACTTGGAACAACACATGCAGAAATGAACCCCAAACATAATCAGAATTTTGGACACAGAAAAAAAAAAGTGAGGTTTCTTAGCAAGCTACTAAGAAAGAAGCTTGCTTGTCTTCAAATCAAATTTGTGCTGGACAGGCCAAGGTTCGACTAATGATAATACAAAATTATCAGAACTGTATCTTTATAATGGGAAAATCTTTCTCCCTTCCATGCCTTTTTTTTTTCTTTTCTTAATTCTTTCTCTCTTTCAAGACATTGAGTTATGTCTTTAGAAAGAGATTAAATAAATATTTTGGAAAGCCATAAATGCGGAACGGAACAGTTATGTGGGAAGTAGTGGAGAAGCTACAGCGGCTACTATTAGAAAAGTGCTATGTGCAGAAATACAACAGAATAGTAGACATATACTCCAGCTCCAGAACATACAGATCCCACAAGTCAACATGACAATATGATCCCTTTTCATGTCAAGCAATCTCTAGAGTTTCCCCAGGAACCCCTGGCTTGTAGTTTGTTGCCAAAAGGGTTCCAAGTGCTCACTGCGATGTTTCACCAGTATTTTCAAAGCATGCTTCTGCCCCATGCAGATTACCTCTCTTCAAGGGCAACTGAAATGGCAACTCTAACTTCAACACACAGTCCCAACACGTGTGACACGATGCCTGCCCCCCTCTCTGCTTCTTTAGCCAACCTACTGCAGAACTTCTGGGGCAGATTGGTGCCATTAGCACATCCCCTACACCATTCAGGCCTTCTTTGAGATAGCCCATGGACGATGAAATTGCTTTGATTGTATTTAGTATAACCAGCTATAACCCTTTATAATATGCATCCCCCTCACTATATTTCTGTTTCAGCAGAGACTAGATTAAGCTCCTGGAGAAATTCTTAAAAGACGTTTTCGCTGCTGGATAATTAAAAAAAAAAAAGTGTTTAATGTCCCTGCTTGATATGACTCAGCAGTCAAATATTTTCATTCAGAGACAGTTGGCATTAAAATTCAAACAGACTCAGGTATCATTAGCTATTTATGAGGAAAAGATTCTACAATTAAATATTCTTGATTTGTTAACAATTCAATTTACAATGGGGCTTTTATTTCCTTTTAATTGTAAGCAAACAATATTATTAGTACTTGAGGCAGACAAAACAGCAGTATTATCATGATTCATCTACCTAGAAAAAAGGGGGGAAAAAAGAAACACACAAAAAGCCCCCCAACCTTAGTCTCTTCCTCCACCCCTCAGAATATCCTTTCTAATCCGATAAAAGCATCTGTCTTTGATTTCAAGTGGAGTACCTGCTGTGCAGGATGCAATGCCAATCCAATTTGCGTGCAACACAACCAAATGGGTTGAAATGAACTCTGCATTTTAAAGATGTTTTTGTTTAATCATTACCGTCACTCCTCTTTAATGAATGCATTAATCAAGCAAAACTTCAAGCAAAAACGGAAAGGCTCATCTCAAGAAATGAAAAAAACAAACAAAAAAAAACCCCCATCTTCACAATATCCGCTACTGTCAAACACTGTTACATTTTCCTTTGGCAGAACTTCAAATGCATATTACTGTAGGTTATTTGGAAATGCTAAGTATAAGCGGCAGCTCCCGAAAGAAAGAAGGGGAGGAGGAAGCAGGTGAGCTGGCTTGTAGTGTTAGTTCTGCTACTGAACTGATTTATGATCTGGTACGCATAGCCATGAAGTTTCCTAAGCAGTCCCTCAGATACCCTAGAACTTTATTTTAGCTTAAAGGAACAACGAAAACAGCCAACGTTGCTTTGCCAGCTATATGTAAAACCTGCATACATAAAATTTATTCAGTATTTAGAAACTGTTTTTTTCAGAGATGAGTAAGAATCAGTAAGAACAATCCAATATTCGGGTGATTTCTATAGGGCAAAAAAATGCACATGGCTGGACGAAAGTGAACAGTGTTTTTAGAAACAGCAGGTATGTATGTGCTTGTTACTTACATAAAGCCAGTCACTTCCATTATTTATCTTACTGTGTTTATCCAACTTTTTGAACCAAGGATTGAAGATGAATTTACATGGGAGAACATTGACAAAGGAAATAAAAGGGAGAACACTACATTTTTTTCGACCTTGCATTCCCATCTTTTTCAGCCTCCAGGCAGAATTAAGGATTTGATGAGGCTTAACCATCATGATACAGTGGCACAAGGCAAATAGATACAAATAAACTGCAGATAATTCAAGGCAACTCCTTCAAATGACAAATCATTTTATATAAATGTGTTTCCTTTATAAACATTTTCCATATTTATCATCTTTCATCAACCTCATGTTTAAGTTCACTATTTCAATCTTATTTCAGTTGTGCATTATATTTCTTTCACTCATTTAAGGTATTAGTAGTGGTCCCTGCCACCAAGGTGCAACATACAAGCCTGTTGAGAGAATCACTAGAATTCCGTTCTAAAATGTTTCTTACAGAATTAGATGCTTTGCAGAAGAAACTATCCAAAGCTCCTCGGAAAGGGTCATAAATTTGAAAATAAATTTAATATATTTTAAAAATATTCTTTTTTAAAAAAAAAAATGTTTATAATTAGGTCAGAAGCCTATGCACAAACTCCTTCCATTGATTCTATTAATATTATCTCAACATGGACAGAAAAATGTAGAGGATCAATCAGATTTTACTTCAATTATTTTGCAGTTTCTCAATGAAAACATCACATTTCCCATTATCAAATAGGGTAAATGGAATATAGCAATATTACTGAAAATTATCACATATTAATCTTTTGTTTTTCCCAAAGAGGGGAAGGAGGAAAGGCAGATTTTCCTGTGTTCTCTTGATCTCAAGGTATTTGTATTTTCATTTCTCTGAACAAAAAAAGGAAGCGAAGTTGGAAATACTGAGGCACAGAAGCTAGACATTTTGCTATACTGATGCTACTAACTAGAATATCAGTCCGTGCCATTTCTGGAATTGTATTAAGTGGGTGGACTCATCTGCACAACCATGCAACACAGCCACTAAGCAGAACTGCTCAGGAAACTTCTTCCATCCTATGAAGCAAGTGTCTGAAATTCCTCAATGTTCTTATTCTGTATTATGACAACTACATAACAGCTCAAAAACTATTTATCTAATCTGTTGGGAGTTATTCCAGAAGAGCCCACTCAGTAAAATGGAAAATTCAGATCCTGTAATGAGCAGTGCCTCAGTCTGATCAACACCAGAATCAGAGAGAAAAGGCAATGCAACCACTCCTCTCAGTCTCACTACAAACTCCAGATGAACCAATGTATGTCTTGCACAAGATAATTTGAAAGAGTTGTATAAAAAGTTTCAGTTATGATTGTTATCCAACATTTTTCCCAAAAAATGTTCCTTAGCAATAGCATTTATTTATGGCATTATGCATTCAAGATGATGGCTAATATTTTCCTCATTTTTTCTCCCACATTCTCCTTTTGAAATGTAACTAAAAAAAAAACCCATTTTCTTTGAGAAAGACCCAGTTTCCTGATTTCAGCTGTTGATAGGTATGAAACAACATGACATTCGGGAGGAGGGGGAGGAAGAAAAGGAAAAGAGAGAAAAGTCATCCCAACCTTCTGTCAGGCACTTTACAACATAATGAGCTATGATGAAAAACAAGTCAAATGCTGAGAAAACAAGAAAGCTTGGAAATCTGATCTTACTGACGGTATCTGGAGTAATTAATTATAACCCATGTGACCACTGGATGTCCCCACTGTTCCTCAAATGCAGCAGAGACATCATCTAAGTAGCAGTTGCAAAAACAGCACATTTGACAGAGAGCAGTGAGCATGCAAGGACAGTAGTGATGATTCCCACAGAAATATGTAAACAAATCCCCACGGAACGCAAGCACGCACACCTGTATGCACGGAAGCAAATTGGGGAATAGTTCACAAATACTGAAAAGAAACACTCTTTGAAAACAGTTTCTATCAAGTTCTTCGTTTCTAGTCAATGCTTAATAATGCAACAGTGAGCAAGGTGACAACTCCTTTCAGGAAGCCTGGGAAGCAGAAGTGCTTTTGATGAGATGTGCGGGAAGCCAGGGTTGGGGAGCAGAGCGCAACGGAGCACGTGGAAAAAACTCTCGTGCTGTAGAAGATGAGGGGAAAGGGGAGCAAGAATAAGGATGTCAACGAAGGACTGCTGAGTGCCAATCAAAAGGATGCAAAAGAGCTGAACTAACAACAGAACAACTGAAATGCCGTGGAGCGCTCTTCAAAACAGAGGTCTGAAGGCATACGTGAGGTGAGAGTTGGGTGAGACAAAGAAGAAAAAAAGAGAGTGGGGGAAGGACTACTTCACATACCCTTATTCCAGGTTGGGTGAGATGAGAGGTTTAAGTTCATGTGAAGGTATAGGAAATTGAGGTGTTAGCATCAACTCATCTTTATTTATTGCTTTGCCATGTGACAAGAGGTCAGTTCCAATTCCTCCTCAGAAAAACAGCAAGTGCATTTGCTTTACTGAAACAAGAGGAACAAGACCATACTATTTGTTATAGAAAGAATTTCCTACTAAGAGATTCAAAAGCAAATTTCAAGTCAACTAGGTGCCCTTTTTTGCACTTAGGAAAACTCAAGCTTGCATAGCCCATGACGTATCCCACACTTAGACTGAGAGGCTTCACCTTGGAAAGCTCTGGATACCCCTTCCACCCCCTCATCCTTTTATTAGCACAGTTCACTAATGTTAATTGCTAAACTACCAACCCACAGGAAAGGCAGCAGTTGCTCCTGCAAAATTAACTCCTCAGATATTAAATGTTTTGTCACTACTTCCTCTTCATCCTTTCTGGCCTTCCTCCTGTTTCTGGAGGGCTGATCAATGAAAGTCTACGCCACAGCTGACTTCGTCTTAAACCGCAAAGCGAGGCATAACAACAAGCAAGAGGACAAGTACTAGCAGAGATACGCTGAACACAAATACAAACAGAATATAAATATCTAAACTGAACATTTAACCGTAACATGCTAAACTGGCAATTATTAACAATTAGTTATAGAAGCCCTTCAGACAAACAGAAACACAGAACTGAGGATAATTCCCAAAGCCTAAATGCCTGGAAGTATTTACCAGGATATTATGTTCTGCATTTTTCCCTTACATACTGTAAAGAGGATCACTGATCTGACCATAGCATTGCTATTCTTTTGTTCAGATTTCACATGTTCACAAAACAGAGCTGCACTGAAAAGGCAGATATTTAGGGGGAAAGCCCTGGGGGAGAGAAATGCATGAATATATTTGAATAATAAATTGAGAATTTCATGGTTTGCAATTATTTAATTAGGTACTCTGAATTATCTTTTCAAGCTTGTTCTACTTTGTTTGAAGCAATGTGTATATATACATATATATGTATATATATATGTATACATACACACACATATACATACCAGTGCATCAGAAATCCTAGGCAGCTTTTAGTCCCTCCCCTAGATTTCTTCTATACTTCTAAAATCAACAACTGACCTGAAAGCCTATGTTTTGTATGAAGAATACAATGGCTAAAGTGATTTGCTGAGATTTAATAGTAATAAAAATAAAAAAAATCAATACCTGTTACGCTGACTTCTCATAGTTAGTACTTTTTTTAGGCATGTTGTCTGACAGAGAGAATTCATTGTGTATACTTCAGTGTTCCAAAAATAAGAGTCACTATCATGACTCTTCATCCAAAGATCTGAGATTGCTTAAAAATGTCAGGCATGCTTTATGACAGCTGTTCAAATTCTGAGCAGGTTCTTTATGGCTTTTGGCTCTTAAGGAGGATAAGCAGAATTTCTAATCCCAAGACCTGATTACTTTCCCAGTTTTAAACAGAGACTATGTACTCTCATTTTCAGACTCTTTGTTGGGAAGCTAGTTCTCTGGTTCCTCTTATGCTTGCAAGATGTTACATTTCCACTTAACTCCAAACTTAAGTCAAGTAAGGGTGCTCTGCAAAAGCACTCTCCAAAAAACAACTGAAGTCCATTAGGTCAGAGATTTTGAGTCCAAAAGTTCAAGCTGTCTTCAAAGTTCATGATCCCATTCACTTTCTTTGCCCAAGAGCCCAGAGAAGAAGAGCTTAGCTATTAGTCTTAAGACTGCAAAACTAAAACAGATCCTTCATACCTTACCTGATTGCTCCAATTTTCATATTATTTTAGTCTGAAAATTTTAAGACTTCATATTTTGCCACTGAAGGCACAACTAAACCCTGTTAGTGTTTACAGAAAATTACCAGAATGACACCTCAACTGTATTTAGGAAAATATGAAATGGGGGCGGGGGGGGAAGGGCAGTTGCTGAAAGGCAACTGATTACAAAAGTACTCAGGCATCCACAGAAGTAAAAATGTCTTAGATCAAGTTAATTCATACCTTATTTCTATGGCATTTGTTTCATATTTACAGTTAGCTTGACATACAATTTTGTCCAGAGTTGCTACAGTTAGCTCTGATTAAGGCAGTTTTAGCTAGACTTATGTGATAAAAATGCATCCTGAAATCACTGTGTAATCCAGCCTGAAACATTTGCAATGCTTTGATAGAGTCCTTTAAGCATGATAAACTAGAACAAGACTACAGAGTAAATCCTGTATCGCACTAAAGAGCCTCACAAATTCAGTTTTAATTTTTATAAACAGATTGCTTCTTGGGTTGTTATTATTAGTGTGAGCTGGACAGCTTGAATTAGAGAATAATTTATTCCCTGTGCATTTCTAATTACAGAAAAGAGGTTCACTCATTGACACACTTGTCCGTCTTGTTCTTTCCTGTCTTTCAGGCATGGCTGATTGCAGCTAAATAGACAGACCAGCACAAACTGCATAAGAAACACAACTCTGTCAAAAAAGGACTGAAGTGTTACCATTAATTATTCTGGACCATGTGCTCATTTACAACAGATCTAACATGAGAAATATTCTCAGAGGTGTCAAACAGCCTCAGTTTCATAGGTGCATGGGGGTAGCACTGACTAAATGTTTGAGTGACTGGTAGGATGTGACCTGCCAGAGACCCTAGAAGCTTGGGGATTTCATGTGCAATTTCTGTTTCAGCACTCAATAGATAATTTAAATTGGGCCACTCTGAGCATTTCTGAAGGATCTACATGCCTGAGCCTATTTTGGAACCAGTGAGGATCTTAAAAAAAAAAAAAAAAAAAAAAAAAAAAAAAAAAAGAGAGAGAGAGAGAGAGATAGAGAGAAGTGCACCTGCCCAACTGGTTGTTTGAGAGTCACTGCTTCTTGCCAACACTTATGCGAAATGAAAGTGTTGCTTTCTAAAGAACGTCAAAAGGTAGGCGTATTAATCGCTGAAAACACAGGAATTTCTTGAAAATGCTATTAGGAATGGAGGAAAGAGCTAAAAGAGAACCGCTATGATTTAGATTTAGTTAACAAACTCTACAGCACGATTTGTTATTTCAAATAACAGGAATAGTTCATTTAAACCATTAATCAAAAGAACAAATTTTGCAAAGGCAAGGATCAGTTGACAGTAGACTGGAGTTAAAAAAAATACTGGAATTGCTAAATAGGTTATACCCTACAAAAATTTCATCAGGCACTACAGTAGTATTCTCTTTGCGTTCAATTTTAAGAGAAATAGATTCTTTAGGGTTTCCATAGTGTCCATTATTTTAAATTTTTTAACATCTATATATTCTAACGGATAAGATTCTTATAAGATTTACTTGATAAGATTTATCAATAAGATTTGATAAGATTTACTCTCACATAGATCATAAGCATGAATGTCCTATTTCAAATGAGGAATAGCAATAGAAAACAATTCTACAATGAATTACTTCTATCATTTAAAAATAGGTATTATTGCCCTATCTTCCCTATATAACAATTTTGTCAAATCCTGTTGTGGAAACCATCATCTTATTTTTGTAACACCCACATAACATGCACATTTGGATCTCTGCAATGAAATTTCCTCCTCAAAGTCATAGACATTCCCCCTGGTCCTTTCTCACAGAACACATTCGCAGACCTCTTGTCATTTAAAGTTTTATGTAATATTCCCACCATTAAATTTTAGTTTACAAACAGTCTAAGTGTAAAGAGCATTTACACTAAGTGAGAACTCTTTACAAACAATGACAAAACTTGCTCAAGGGGTTATTGTCTATCAGGAAGATTTTGAAAATAAAAAATGGTTTTAAATCGCTCACATTTCTACAGTTGTCACTAGACATATTCGATACTTACAAAGCAACAATTCAAGACAGTAGGAAGTCTCCCTGAACCAATGTAAAGAATTTCAGCATTGCAAGTAATGCTGGATGGCTTACAGCACCATTCCCTTCCAGTCTTTACTATTCAACACTTGTTTTGGATTTATGATTTTGTTTTGTATCAAAGATTTCCTCTTTCTGCTAGCTAGATAAATTGGAGTATTTTCTACTCATCAATCACACAAAGAGCAAAGCTTTTCACTTAGTGATACTCGACTACTACCCCCAACCCCATCAAAATTTTTGCTTCTGAAGTTCAGATGACATGATAATAATGAAAACATTCAGGATTTTGTTTCAAAAAAGATGCTTTTTACCAGGCTACAAGGCCAATATAATCATAAGTCGACTGCTTTGGGGTTTTATTTGTCTGTTTAAATGTTTCAGGTTTTGAAACACTTCCTCTCCTGATTTGATCAAAGAAAAAAAAAAAAGAAAAAAAAAAAGATGTGTGTCAAGGAGACATGCGCCTTCAAACTCCATCCAGTCAGGACACCATGCTGAAACAGGCACAAGAGATTTGCTTTTAAACCTCAACTCAGTTTTTCTATGCTAAGTTACTCTGGATGTTGTAAAGACAACATATAAACATTAGGCCCCCACATTAGAGGAAAAGAGCCTAACTGTACAGCTAATATCTAAAATATTTTCTAGAGATGAGCTTTTTTTTTTTTGAAGTTTTTTAGACAATTAGAATTAACATATAGTGACTCTATACAAAACCTTGTGTCTTTGAAGGGAGGAGAGCACACTCCTGTTAATCTCTAGGTTAAGTAACTCTTTCTGTTTTAATCCAAGAAGTATGAAAAAGATACCAGTCATACATTATCTAATGAAGCTTTCTGTTATTTTCTTTCTGAGGGCATGCACACCCCAACAAAACATGCAGATTGTGTCTACAATTTGACAGCCATCATGTGCATTATCCAGTACTCTGCAGGGATGAAGTGTCTTCAGAACACAGGAAAATATACCAGATAAATTCCTCATGGACTGTCAGCAAATGTGCATAGCAACTGATTAACTAAGTTTACAAAGTCAACCAGCATCACTGTTAGCAGCCTGCATAAGGTTCAAATGTCAATCCTTCCTGAAACAAAGAAACTCTTATTTAGCGATGTAGAGAAAGACTGAATCTTTTTTTTTTTTTTTTTTTTTTTTTTTTTTTAAGGGGGGAGAGAGGGGGGAGAGAAAGAAAAATCACAATACTGAACAAAATATTACTTCTATGGTAAGATTTCCTAGAGAGCAAGGAGGTATAAGAGATGACAATCTTTATTCTATTGAAAACATAGACATCATGTGCAGACTAGTAGACTTAGTTTTTTAAAGAAAGATTAAATAAATACATTCTTTCAAAAGTTCCTGTGGAAGGTTATATTTGTCCTTGCTAAGTAAATATATATGTTATAGTAAGTAGACATCAAGCTGAAATGTGAAAGCTTTAGTTCTGTTCCTCACTTCTGCTCTAGCGCTTTGCGAAGACTTTCTTCTATATAATCTTTCCAACTCAGATACCCTGCAGAAGACAGCCAGGACTGACGAACTGAAGTTGACTGATTTTAATATAAAATGGGTCATCCACCTCATTCTCCTGTCAGTGGAGCAAAGCAAGTGATTCTGGAAAAAGCACAAGAACTGTAAATCTAACAACAATAGTTGAAACACTAGTTTAATGGGAGCAATAATAATACCAACCAAAAGAAAAAAGAAAGACAACACAGAATCAGAGCTCAGTTTAATGCTGCAAAATTTCTTGCAAAGTATTTTAATCTGATGCATTCACAGTTCTTTATTTAAAAAAAGAGTTTTGAATGTTATTCTTCCTTTCACAGGCATGGAAACGGGTTCAGATCAAATAACTTGCACAAGGATACTCATGAAATCTCTGTAATGTCTGATCTGGGTTCTGTCTTCTGACTACTACTACTGAGTCTTAACAACTCCCTCTTTCCTCTGCAAACCCGCAGGCTTCAGCAAACAAAGCATTCCTTATAGCTAATTGGTATTACATGGAAACTCAACTGCTCTTATTTACAAAACTACAGATTTATGTCAAGCAAAGCCAATTATGCTTAATGTTTAAACTATTGCAGGTGCTCAATGACATTGTTGCTAGGCAGTAGAAGTGAAATTGCTCTTTTAATGCATCTTGTTCCAACTGGGAGCATGTGTTTTATCATCAGTGCAAACTTAACAGATGGAGATCTTAATCCTTACCAGTGAGCTCTTTTCACCCACTCTCCCCTCAAAATGGTGTCCTGTGCATTTAAACGTAACAGAGGTGCTCAGTGAGTTGTATGGGACAGAACTTTTTTTTTTTCCTCTATGTGCTTACAAAAATGCAATATAAAACACATGTCTAACCCTAAAAAACCATCAAACCAACTCACATAACACCAGCAATACACATGGCTATTCAAAATTAATAATGACCTCCTCACAATGCAGCAGCTACCAAAATAGCTTGGACAAGAGTTGGTCAACTGGTAGACAGCTGATAGACAGCACGTAACTGAATGAGGATGTCATCTATTCCTGGCAAAGGAACCTCCCTTAGGAAGTGATTTTTTTCCACACACTATTTCAAAACTATAATGCATTATGAGTGAAAACACATGCTACACCTTGTGCAACACAACACAAACAAGTTCTGAAACATAGGCAATCTGAATATTTTGTTATCTCTTATGCAAATTGTCATAGGTAAACAAAATACTAAATACAAGAAGGCTATCTTAACATTTTAAAGCTGCTTGTTGCTTTATTTCATATGCACACACATCTCCTTCTTTACTCTGTCCCTCCTTTTTTAATGTATTACCCCAGATGCTTGAAAAATCATCTTGTCAAAGACTGAATCTATAGAATACTTCATACCCCAGCATACAATGAAATTGATAAGATTTATAAAACTTAGGCAAGACTACAGGAAACTAGCAGTCACCCTTTCCTTTTGCCATCCATCCAAAAGTCCACATGCATAACTAAGGCTGATAGGAAAAGCTTTTCTCCAGTCAACATGGTGAAGATAAAGTTTTCTACAGTTAAATATTCACCCCAAAGTCCATTCTAACCCTTCTTATCATCCAGCATACATTTTTTGTGATGTCTGCCTAATTGCTTCTTCCTCCAGGGCTGAAGATGCCTGTCACCTTTCCCTCTAACACTATTAGTGTACCAAGGCCTGGCTGCAAGTTGAACTCAGCACTGGGGCGTGATTGTTACCACCTTGAGAAAGAGTTTCCCGACAGTGGAAAACACACCAAATGAGTCTCTTGCAACAAGAGCAAGTTCAATCTTTACCTTAAAAAGCCAGATTTTTTGTCCTCCTGCTGTCCTAAATTCATGCAACTTTTGTATTTTGGGGAAAAAATAAAGTGTTAAAAGGGTCTGTGCCTAATTATACTCATTAGCTCATGTTTCATTTTTCATTTGTACATATCTCATGCTCATGAGAGCATGGGGAAAGAGGGTGCTTCTCACCAGGAGGGCAGGAGCCTGGGTTAGGCAATCAGGCAGCCCTCCTCCCACACATCACTTCCCACAGAGCAAACAACGGATTAGAAGATCATCTCTACCATCAAGTCGCACACATTCCCACACCAGTAAGAAAGTACATCTTGGACACGGAGGATAATTTCAGATGAGCTTGTACCATGACTGTGTATGAAAACCAATGCTGCTTCCATTTCCATCACTGCATGCTATAAACACTTGCTCTTTTTTTCCCATTATAAAAGGTATTAAACGCATTCCACACAAATAACTCCCCTTTCCGCAGTATCTATCGTCATATAGGCTTGAGCTAGTCTCTTAGCCATCTTCTAGTTCTTCTGCTGACCCTCATCTACCCCACCTTTGCTAGTTATTTCCCATGGGATGCATGTCAAATACTTTTCTGAAATTAAGGCACATTATTGCTACCACATTTTGTTTAGAAAATGCGTTCTCATTAAACATAAGCACTGAAGTAGTCTGGCAAATCTTCCTTTGATATATTTGATGTATTTTATTCCATTTTCCTTATATCGCACGACTTTAAATATTCTCTTTTAAAATTGTACAGAAACCTTAAATACAGCGAGATCAAACTAACAGCTCTGAGCTGTCCTGAAGGCCTTCCTTCTCTTTAGATACAATTGCTACATTTTGTTTCCCCCACCTCAGTTCTATAGCTACACCATTAAACAGAGAGGTTATTACTTTTACTGTCTTTTTCAGCACACAAATGACTTCTGTGTCACTTTGGTGCATAAAAATCCTTAAATGTAGTTTCCCCTTTAGTATAGCATTGCTCAAATCAATAAGATTTCTCACTTGACCTCCATTTTCAATATATTCACTTTTACATTAAAGGGTTCCTTTAATTTTTGGATTCAATGTGCACCCTCATAAGTACATTTTTTTTCTCTCATTCTCATTTTAGCAATCTGTCTTGAAAAAAATCAATTGCTAGATTAACATCATTCACAATACTCAAGTTAGCTAATTTTGGCAGTTTACTTAGATTTTTAGATTCAACATTTTTCATTAATAATTTTTCCCCTCATTTCCAATTGCACCCATCTTTTCCCACTCTTTTCCCTTCAACCGCTTCAGCTTGGCTACCAGTAATAATTTTTGTCTCCAGTTCTCCTACCAGATCTACTCTATATAGCATCTTTCAGTGATGACAAATCCCATGGTGTTTCTATTGAAAGAAAGACTTGATGCCTCAGCACAAATATTTCAAGACACACTCTATGGATTTGTTCCCACTATGTAATTTCAAGTGTATGTTTTGGTAGATTTCAGAGCAATTTGCAAGGAATGTTAGTCTGGCTGTGCCTGTCTCACTGAAACAGAAATGAGAGTGACCTGTTTAAGTTCAGATAGCAGATAAGTAACAGAGCCAGGAAGATGTTGCCAAGTGTTTCCCACATTTGCAAGTATCAACCAGTCAACACCGTCTGAAAATTTTTAAATGCTTCTGTCATGAACTAATTTGCTAAAGAAACATATACAAGAGTTTATTCATTTTGAACCACTATTAAATACAAACATATGTGGATACCTATCTCCCTATACAGATTAAAACGGTTTTAAAGCAACCATGCCAAGCAGTGAGCTCTCATGGGCCCCGATGTGCATTAAGGCAGCGCAGCAGCCTACAAGAACAAATCCTATGACACTTATATTACTTTGCACACTTACAAATAACATTATTATTGTTAAGGTAATTCATAAGCACATTGGCAGCTTCACTGAACTACACCATGAAATTTATTGCTAGGAAGCCGGTTAACTAGATTGATTGTATTTCCTAAAAAGGGTGAAATGTTATCAGGTTGTCTCCATAGGAGACAAAATGGGAGAACGGTCCAGGACACTATCATAAAACTTGATAGCTTTTTCATGCTGCAAAGGTTTTTCTTCAGGAAGACTTCCTCTGAACTCTTTGGTGTACTCCTGATTCAGATCGTTGTATCTGGAAGGAGGATGGGAAGACTAATGATTTAAAACAAACAAACAAAATGAACAAAACCAAAGAAAACCAATAATCTTTTTAAGGATTGATTTTTCCCATGGGCTTATTAGGTAATATCTTGAAAGTTATAGCATCTTCCGAGTCTTGAGTTTCTAGCAACCAAAAAAAAAAAAAAAAAAAAAGGGGAGGGAGGGGAAGAAACATTTTCCTATAATTT
>NW_010581251.1:91758-108246 GCF_000705375.1 Tinamus guttatus | reverse complement strand
GGAATTAATGTATGGGATGACACTCCATCCCTTCATCCATTCTCCTATGATTGAGATTTATGCTCTTGGAGACAATAGCAATTGAGTTCATTCCATGGAGTGGAGTTCATCCATGACTAAGAAATTTTGGTGCTATGGTCTTAGTTCCACATCAGCATATTTATGGACTTCTGAAAAATCTTCTTCCTTCAAGACTTTTTCATATTAATAAAACTCCTTAAATATTTAAGGCTAATTACACATCAGGTTTTCTTTTTTTTTTTAGTTTATTTTTAAATTCTCTTTTTAAGGCAGAAGAAAAATAGTGAAGCTTAGAACCTGAATGATAATGTCAATCTATCATACCAATTCTTCATTATACACTAGCTTACAGGTTGTACAGGAATTTCTTTCCATGTCTGCAAAGGAAACCAACTTTCATTTCTCACACGTACCTGTGTGCAATGGTCCACATCCCCAGGGTGTTTGCCATCATTAAGGAAGCCAAGAAGAAGAAGAATCCCTCTAATTTACCTTCATGCAACAAATGTGGAAACCAGGTGCCTGGTAGAACAAATATTTAAAGCAGAATTGGTTTACCTTGAAGGATAAGACATGGTTCACATGAAAGACATGAAGATAAATTTGTGCAAGACGACAACAGCAGGTGCTTTGAACACCCACGACTATTCATATAGACTTCTGCATTATCCTGTGCACATAAGCAGATGAATGTCAAAAGCATAAATTTTAGGAAGAGCTAGAATTAGTGTCACCCATAGAAATACTTTTTCACTCTCTCTTCATGCTTTTATTATTTTTCTTAATTTTTTTTCCAGTCCCTTGAATGGTACCGAATTACAAAGATGCTCCCTTGAGCATCTTATTTTATCCCTTATTTTATGTTTCTTAATCATTATCTTGAACACTGCATTCCTTTTTAAGAATCACAGACATTTTGCTACCAAAGCTTTTGCCAACATAGCATCCAAGAAATTTTAGCAGCTTAAACTCCACTAAGTGGAGGACATCACCACCCATAGATAACCAGAATCTTTCATGTCTATGTTCCTTTGTGCTTCAGATTGCCACTCTACTGCTTTCAGCATGGACCACTGCAAACCCTCATAACAAAAACTGCAAACTCTCTCATAAACAATGAGATTAGATGATAAATAACTATGGAAATCAAGATTCTTAAAAGAAAAACAAGTCCCAGTATCTCTGCATCTGAAGACTCAGTACTTGAAGTACCATAAACTACCAGAGCAAACACATAAAACCAAAGATAAAAAGAAATTAGAGTATACTGCGATATTTTGAGAGTGAGACAACAAGCTCCTATACTATTTAAGAACACAGCTTGTGTATCAACTTGAAGACAGAAAGATAGGCTATACAGAAAAGCAGTGAAGTGCAAGCATGCAGCATGAAAAGGATGGTGCTCAGAACCCACTGTCCACACTAATATGCTACTGAAGGGCTTTTACATCAGACTGGTTCCCACTAACAGCTAGAACACATCAGCCACGAGGTTTTGATTTGTTGAGTTTCATCCAGAAGGAACATACTTTTTTTGCATCATATGGTGATCATCATGCACATTGATATACAAATATTCAGAGATATGCCTTAGAATTGAACCTCCTGAACATTTCTGGTGTGAACTAAAATACTAATATAGATGAGCCCCAGAGCACTTTGCTCCCTGAAACTTCCACATCAAATCCTCCCCCATCTGAATACAGTTACTAGTAGTTATAGGACCTACTCGCCATTTGGATGGGCTGAAAAGAAGGGTAGGAAAAATAGCCTTCTTTGGCAAGGCTGTATGGTACAAACTGTGGTACAGAGGCTGTATAGTCTTAACTGATCGTTAATTGACCACAAGTGCCACCCATTGCTATTCTTAGCCCTTTAAGAATTTTTGATTAAATCTAAAGAGGAGAAACAATTTCACAGCTCGGGAGGGCCTCCAGTCAAAGGATTACCCCCAAGATATTTACATTTTTCTTTTTTCCTCCACAGCTCAGAGTTGTAAACACATTTCAGAGTGTTACCTTTAGCTCTCCTAGGATTAACAGGGAACAAGTGCACAGTGGTTTTCCTCAACTCCTCCGCAGTTTGTTCTGTGCCGCGTTACCTTGCTGCCTGTCGCTGAACAGCAGCACTTCACCTCTGCATGTGCCATTCCTTTTGCAGCATTATCTCAGAGAGGGTCTTAAAACGTATCATTTAACATTGTCAGTTGACTGAGCTCCTAGGTACTATAACTTCATTTTAGTAGCTTATAAACTTTTACTGTCATAATTCACAATCAGGTAGCTTTTCATTTTACATCCCCCAGTGGCCAATAGAACTCAAGGAGAGAGAAGGAGTGTATCTGGTGAAAGACAAAGCAAGCACGGGGCTCTACTACAACTTGTCAAAGCAGAGTTCATACTGTCTGTTGGATTATTTACATCGGCTGGTCTAACTACAGGAGCAGCAGGAGTTTCATAATGGGACTCTGTTTGCAATGGGATCTTAACAGAAAATACATACTTTAAAAAAACCCCAAACCAACAACAATGAAAAAACTAACACAGCTCTGTACTAAGAGCTTTTAAGAGAAGAGAGTAAAACAGACCTTTGAAACTGGCTTACTGTGAAGAAGGACACCATATTCAAGCACTGAAAGTGGGAACTGTTGATTTCATCAAGATGAAATGCTAGCCCGGGAATCTGGAGATCTGGCCTCTACTCCCCACTTCTACCACCAGCTTCCTGCACGACCTAGGTCAAAGATCATTGTTCTGTTTCCTCTTTTTTTTTTTTTTTTTCTTAAATTGTCAGTATTTAAGTATTAAAACCGGGACAATCATATAAAGTCTCTTAAAAAGTGGTATTACAGTTCAGCAACAGCATAGGCAGCAAGCAAAGATGTATTTAAACCAGAATTAGTGGGCACTGTAAGATTCCAACTTTATATCTAGATTACTGCCCTAGTGAAAGCAAAAGGCAGAAATTCTTCTTTCTCTTCTGGAAGGGATAGCGATGTCATGTGGACGCACCTTTCTCTACAGACACAAGGGTGACAGCAGTGCTGAAGATATCCAGATTCTTCTCCTATTGTCAAAAATGTATTTCCATGAATGGGTACAGAAAAGATTCACTTAATCATTTCCTAGTTTTGGAGAAAAAATACATATATACATATATATACATATATATAGGTCTCACTTTTTTCTTTTTAAATGGAAGTTGGAATTTTCCATTGAAGTAGGAACAGCATGAACTATGTTTCCTTCTATTTACATTTCTGGCACAGAGAATCCTTTTGTATTGAGGTTTATAGGATAGCAGCCACTGGTTACTTCAACAAAACCACAGATATCGGGCAGTGAAACTCCCTTTAGACACTTTAATGCCTTATCCCACTGCGAGGCAAGCTGACTGCAGACTCCAGCATCTTTGGGTTTGGTTCACATTTTCAGGTTTTAACTTTCAGTCATGACCACAAGGAACTTATCAGGCCAATTTGGTTTTGATGGAGTAAGATGCCCTGGGCACTACGGTTTTGAAGAGTTCCAAACTTTCTCATCCTTTAATCAGCATGCAATATGCTAACAATTCAGTTTTCCCCAAAAGACACCGCCTTTGGGTTCTGTCAATCCTTTCCTTTGCTATGGAGATTGCCAACGGAAGTGCCAATTACAAGCTTGGTTTGTCACACAGATAATTGCTCACTGGGAATTAACTTTCTAAAACAAGCTCCTGATTTCCATTTTTATTCCAACAATGGAAATACTGCATGAATCACCACAGGGAATCAGAAATTTCCTTTAGCTGTGTACATTTTAAAGAACTTTTAGAAAGCCTTTTTGCTTAGAGGTGAATTGGCTGTGCTTTTCATGGCAAATTTAGAACAGATTAGGAGACAAAGACCAGGAACAGCTTAGGTCTTCCTTCACCTTGCTGCCACACACTGCCAAAACCAGGCATTGGGTGAACTTCTGCTGATACTGTGCAGTCCCATCAAAAAATGCTCAGGTTGTATGAGAAGGAGCAATATTATAAAATGTCCAGAAAAAAAAAAAAAAAAAAACACACACACTTGAGCCTACAAACACGGACAAAAAGATACGTGAGGCAGCAATCCACACAAAGGTACAGGCACTTTCCTGCAGTATGATTGACAATGGCAGAATATAGTGACCCTGTCCATATAAGAGGGTGTGGAAAGGACTGTAAGCCAATATTTGTACATATAGCAGGACACAAGATATATATTATTGTGATGACATCCTTAGAGTTCTCAAGAGATACAAAATGAAGCCCAAAGTTGCACAGGTTAATATTCAGTTTGCTTACTGTTACCTAGATAATACCATAATATTTTACCCTGGGGTAAATAGGTATGTACAGGAAGAACATTATACAGGTAAGCTTATTTGTACAAATCTCACATTTTATAGCTAAACCTGCAACTATAGGCCACAGTTAGAAAAATCAATTCAGACCTTAGCAAAGGATTGTATCTCCTTCAGTCACTTCAGCAAGTTAAAGGATATATAAGTGTTTAGTCATCTTCAAACTAGAAGTACCAGCCTGCCTCTAATCCTTATTAGCTAAGTAGACACTGGTGGACACTACCATCTGGACTGCAAGAAATATCCTTTAGCTTTATCATCTTTGGAAAAAAAAAAAAAAAAACCACACACTCCCCACTATTTCCCTGAAAACCAGCATGAAAACCTCAATCTGATTTTTTTTTTCTTCTTCCTTACATATTTACATTAATATTTTTAGAGAAACATGTTCTGAAATGATTGGCACAGGAGGACAGGTTTTGCATTGCATCTTCTTCAGTTAAAATGTTAGGAGAGGTAAAACCTAAAAGAAAGCAGTTTCCCAGCTTGTACCGAAAATATCACTGTCACCCATCATCTGTTTGCACTCGTCAGATTTCAAAAAAGTCTTATTTTATCATATTCACACCATCCTCCATAGATGCGTTAAGAGTGATTAATGCAGCTTAGAGTGTGACTGATATCTGATCAACTTTGCCAATAAAGAAAAAAAAAGTAAAAACAAAATTTAAGCTAGTGACAAGAAACGGGATACAAAGTGGTTTAAATAATTTCGTCAACACCCTCAGTGCTTCAGCACTTCACAACGGACATTGGAGGGTCTACTTTAGTGTATCCTGAATTTACTTCAGGATAATTATGGTCCCATTGCATAGAGCTGGGAGAACCAGAAATAGTCTTGGCTTAAGTACTGGACAAACAGGATTCTCAGAACACACCAAAAGCACCATCGACAGACAGCCACACACTGAACCTTGTTGTATTTCCCAAAAGCATTGCTTAGGTATTCTTGTTTCAGCAAAACCAAAGGAACTTTGATCATCAGGTCTAATTGAAGAGAATTTAGCTTCTAAGGGAGGGGCTAAAACCAAATAATAATAAAAAGCTAAACTAAAAAACAAAACAAAAATAAGAAGCTTCTCCCATAAACAGTTAAGGTTGGTTTGCTTTCCCCTCAGTTCCATAAATTGTTTGGATACTGAGTGCTTTACAAGCTCCTTAGAGTTAAAAAAGAAACAAAAATGAGCGATGAGAGCTTAATATGAGCCACTGCCTAAGAGATGTCACCATTCTATCCTCTGAAGTACTGTCATTTTTAGAAGGTTCAATAGGTAACCACCTGGTTTTATCAGTTAAAATAGGATTAAGTTGCTGATTTTTCCCCCAAATCACAAGAATACCATTTGAAAACAAATATGTTCTTTCTCTAATATGAAACACTGTAACACATAACAAGAGAATTTTGCATAAAGTGTTTCCTTTCAAATGAGGAAAACCAAAACCAAACAAAAAACACATCCCACAAAAAGACAAGCCATAAACCACTTTTTTTGTTTAAATAGCCTATACCCAACTTCACAAGTCTGACCCTGAGCCTACCTTTTTTTTTTTTTTTTTTGGAATCATCATGACCAAAGTATGGCAGAAGACACACAGGTAGAGGATAGAAGTATTCCAAATCTTCAAATTGAAGACTTGGAATTATAATGCAAATTAATATAGAGGAGCATTTCCTTATTTACAAGCTATGTACTGTGCAAGTTATGGTAACTTGTAATAATTGATCTATTTCTAGCAGCAAAAACTGAGAAAGAAAAACTAGTAGAAAAAAGTGTGAGACCCAATAATACTGTTTACATGCCAATACAGAAAGTAATATCTAAGAATTCTAGCTACAGAAAGTGTTTTGTTTATTTCTTTTTGTTTCTTTTTGCATGCTAGATTTTCACTACAACTTTTCAAGCTTTGCATAGAAGGCCTTCCTCAAAAAGCTTACTCGCACCAAACACATCAGCCTGTCACTTCCAAAATTGCCATCTTTCCTGAGCAGAAGTCACTGCTACAGTGTGGTCAGCAACGTGCACAGGACTGACAGTCTTGCTGATGTAAGCAAAGATAAATTAAGTCTTTTCTTCTTCTTCCAAACTACACAGAAAACTTTGCCACACAGCCTCTTGCAAATAAAAAGTACTTTAGCCAGAAAAACTTTTAGTCAAAATGGGAGAGAACATGGCAACATTTGTTCAGGTTTTGGGAGCATGGAATAAACTTTCTTGTCATACTTTCATATTTTTACTTCTCTGTTTTTCCTTTATAAACAGCATACAGAAGAACTGATGCGCTGTGAACATTTCCAAAATCCTGCAGCCATTGTAACTGCAACTGTCTTACATTATAGCCAGTAGTTTTGTTGTTTAAGAAAACTTTTCTCTCTGAAAGACAGTAACAATAAAGCTTCTGAACTTCAAGCATCTTTAGGAGTATTGCTTCAACTATGTTTTATGTATGTAAACATACAAATTCACGACTTCTGCTTAAGGGACTCCAGTGCTTTGTTTTTTTCTAAATTTATTTAGAAAACATATTCTTTATGTATTGAACAAATATTTATTGGCAGAGAAAATAAATAAAAATGTTAAAAAGAGGAAAATCAGACTGACTACTCTTCAAAGTTACCTTACTGGTAACTTAGGCTTACATAATGTGCTCATCAATAGATTGACTACAAAAAAATGTTTTGAAAGTCTACAAGTTCCCTGAGAACTGCCATATTTTTCTAGAAAGAATGAAACTACAGTATAGCTACTTTGAAACTCTCAATCCAAGCTCCTCTCCTTTACAGAAAGAACATACTTTGCCTTCAATTTCATTCTTTAAAATATTAAGCTCGCTCTCACATCCAGAGTATTTCATATTAACGTGCATAAGGCATGCACATTAGACGTCTTGGTGGGCAAAAGCTACTTCTTGTCTTTCAGAAGAGTACAGAGACTGGAGGCAAGGCCTTCTTACAACAGGCCCTAGGCCTTTCTCTAATTACTCCAGCTATCAAAAGCAAGAGGACCCATTGAAATAATGCAGCTGCAAGTCCATTCCCTATCTTAATTCTATCTTAATTGTGAAAGCAAATCAATAAAACTTTGGCATCCTCTCTTATTCCACTGCATTCTTTTCTAAATCAATAATCAATAGGATTAGAAACCTGCTCAGGAACGCAGCTCATGGGCACATTCTTACCTTGAGTGCCTGTATGGACTGTCTGGACAATGAAAGCTCCTATAAAGCAGCCAGCTCCATTGAAGAGAGTTAAAAAATGCATGGAAATCCCTCGAATTCTTTCTGGCACAAGCCGGAATGACAGTAAGGAACCTTAAGAAAGAAAACGGATATAGTCCCATTATTATTATTATTTATTTTAGAGGTAGGCTTGGCAGAAGACATTATAGGGAAAAGAAAAGCCGAATGTTTTAAATATATAACATACTTGCTGCAGAAGGGTAATCACGCTTGTTAGCATGCACCTTGTTAACAACAAATTCTCTAAACTATTTAAATGAACCTCAGTAAAAATAAAACCTACATAAAACATCCTACATAAAACCAGTTATAGTCCACAAATATGTAATATTCTTCTATCCAGGCAGTTGCCTTCACCTTTTAAAACCTCAGGCATGACAAGACAAGAAAAAGACTGTAGCCATGAAGTGTGAAGAAAGCAGATGTGATGTTTAACAACTGCAGGACAGCGGGAGCTCATATGCCAAATTCTGTGCATCAAGGCCACTAATGAATACTTCTGAAGTTTAGAACACTGCCTTAATCTGCTTCCGTCTGGACAACATTCCTCTTTCCCAGAAAGCAACCCTCAAAAAATCACCATCTAATACTGAAGACTGGTTGTCTCCACTTCCTTGCCAGAAGACTAAACCAGAAAAAGCAAGAACACAGGAAAAAACAAAAATGAAGCTATGCTTAAAGCAGCAATAAGTGTAATCCTACTAGTTGTAATTTAACCAACCCATGTGCTGTTTTCTGTGTTACTTTCTCAAGTAATCAAAGCCTGCTTTTCCTAATCTTGCGTCTTTAGCTCTCATCCACATGACTTCTCCAAGCTGCAGCATCTCCCAGTCTGCAGACTTTGAATGACCTCCATGCTGAGAAAGTAGAGAATCCCACTGGAATACCGACCACATGAAGCATCACTGAATACCAGTCAATCTGCAACAACCATCTCCCATGCTTTTTAACCTGGAGATCCAAATGAGGGCTTTGGAATCATAATAAAGAAATAAGAAAAAAAAAAGTCACTCTGTTTTTGTCCCTCATTCACTGTACAAACCAAAAGCCAGGCAGTAATAGAAAGGAGAAGAACACACTGTAAATGGAACAGCACAGTTTGAAGCATTGCGAAGTCTGAAATGTTATACAGGCAGTGCCTAGCTCCCCTGCATCACTAAGGACTCAATATATGTATATTTCTTTCTAAGAACGGGGGTGCAAAGTGTGCACATTGGCCAAATTCCGCCTGGGTAATTGCATCCTACTTACCTAAATTACCTCTGCTGTTTCAACTGCATACTCCATCTCTTATCCCAAATTGCTGCTGTGATCTATTAAACAGCTGCTGAATTTCACCCTGGAGATTACTGCATTTCACTGGTGGGTGAAGTGATCCCCAATATATCCTTTAACTAAGAGAGCTGTTTGTTACAAGGCTTCTTATTTCACTTTGATAGGCAAAGAACATTTTTGCAATGCTTTAACAGACACTGCAAATCTGCTAACCCTTTGTAGGGCAAAGCAGTGACACTATCAGGTCACCTGTTCACCAGCAGTGTTAACAAACCTGCTGGGGTTGGTAGGGTGGCTTCTCTTCACCCACACATTCATGCATTGCGTGGGCCTATGTCTGCTAATATCCCACTGAAATAAAAAAAAAATCTGTAAGCACTAGTCTTTTAAGGAGTAATTTCCTTCTTTAAAGCAAGCTAGAGTTCAAGCTGTCAAGGACTGTGCATTCTAATATTGACCTTCAATTCCATAGTAACATTGTGGGTGGAGCAGTCATTATATTTTTTAAATAAGGCTTCGTTCAGTGCCCGAGAAATGTTAAATGCTGCTGTTAATTATTTTGAGAGGTTTCTACCACCTGAAGCAGGTGATTCTGTAAGAATTCAAGCAAAGATACAATGAAATATACTGTATAAATACAGCTGTAAGTATCAGAGCCTAAAAGTAGATCAAGAGTTCAATAGGTCAAATGCAGCTCTTATAACCAACCAATGCAGAAATGAGATTGTTTCTCTTCCCTCTAACATACGTTGAGATTTCTGTGTTCAACTCACATTATGTACTTTCTGGTCAAGTAAATTATGATGATAATTTAACTTGACCTTCTGCCTAACAGACAGCAGAACGTCAGCAAGTTGAAACAACTGTTTAGATATCTAAATGTTTAGGTTTAAACACCTAAGTGTTTTCACAGATGATGAAGATTCACTGACTCATTCCTGATCAGCAATCAGTTCAATCTGAAGAGGAAACCTAGACCTGGAGTTCAGCGGTCTAAATAATTTTGAGCAATGCTGGGCATCTGTATTGACCGACAGGATGCAGGACCTATGGGAGCACCACCCTCTTCTACAGCAGCAGTTGGAAGCCAAGCAGGCACCTTGCAGAGCTATGAGTGACCTCTCTGCCCTGCATATAGGGGCATATGCCTTAGATACTCAAACACAAAGGGCTCCAGACACCAACATGTGGGAAAATGGAGACCAAGATCTCCAATGATTATTGCAGGAACCTGTGCTTTTTTTTATAGCTACTTTTAGTTCTCTACATGCAAATCACACTCAAGCTTAGCCTCACCTTCTTGGGTTCTTGAATCATGCCTGTTAGTACAGCTCTTAATAAGACGTTTTGAAGAGAGTCTTTTCCATTATTTGACACATTAAAATAATGACTCTCTCAGGTATTCTAAATATAATCCTTCTTCAAGCAAACAAAGTTGAGCTTTCTTTTCTAAAGGCTAATGCCATCTTCCAGTCAGTGAACTTTCATCATGTCTCAGAGTGCTGAAGAGCCTTATTCTATCAGACATATTCTTCTAATGCAGAAGCATAAGAAGGTTGTAAGAAAGCCACCTCTTAACAAAAAGAAAAGAAAAAGGAAGGTTGTAAGAAAGCCACCTCTTAACCTTTTTCTTTTGTTTTTGTTAAGCTAAACAGACATGGCCACAGCTTTCCATTACACTTAGCCTGTAACCTAGAAACCACATAAACTGCCTAGAAACCTGGCTCAGCTAAGTACTTGAGAGCTATCATATGAAGAGGCATAATGAAAGTGCTAAGTATTTAAAACTAGGGAAAATGACCTTTTTGTGACAGACCATGACCAACAGCTCTTAGTAGCCTCAGACTGTAAGAATGAAAGTTGAGACACTGAAGTTATTTCCAGCTCTTAAATACCTGAACAATTCTGGAGTTGTACTGGAATGACAGACACTCAACCTATAGAATAAAGTGCCAGTAGAATCAGCTAGTCAGCTACTTTATCTGTTTCTTTAAATGAACATTGATTTGATTATTTTTCTAAAATTAACATTTTTAAGCTCTAAAAGGTAAAAATGCAGGTAAACACATTGGGTATTCCTCATCAGAGAGTAAGTCTCATGCCACTAGTGAAGTGGAAAGGTAAATTATGGAAGGGACAGAAGGTTCAGACTCACATTCAAGAATGTGCCTACATTTTTTTGGTGTTTTGACTAAAGAAAAGATCAGGTTAGAAAGGACCTCAGGTGGTGATGGACCTTGAGTCCATCAGGTCCAGCCTCCTGCAGGAAGTACATTCAACATTAACTGCTGTCAACTGGGCATCTGTGCCCAGAACTCCCCTGACCTGATTATCTCCTTCCCTGCTGAATGGTGGATTAGTGAGCCAGGTCATATAACCAGGATGTTTCATGTTCTACATAATTTAGGACATCACTGTCATCATGTATTACAGCCAACAAGACCTGCTCCTTTGATGCAGGTAAAGCATAGATCTGCTCATTAATCCTGTGGAAAACAGCCAAAGATAAGACATCAGATTATCGTTTAACTACTTTTAGGAAGTGGATACCATTCTGTGCAAGTTAGGATGCTTTCACTTTAGTCTGTTAGATATTACTTACAGGAGGGAGTTACCAAGGCTTCAGCCACTCCAAGTAAAATGTACTGAGGAGCTAAGTGGAAACAAGGCATGGAGGAAACCAGGAGAACCTCCTTGGAAAGAGTCTGTTCCACCTGAGGAAAACGTTTTCTGTGCATTTCAGAGAAGCCAGCAACCATCACAGAAAGTGCAGCAGATAACTGACCTACAACTGGGGAGAGAGCACAGACAGCGTTCATCAAGGCTGTAGTTAAAGGATTACAGTACATTTAGAAGTAAACAAAGCAGAGTCTCAGTACATGCGAAAGGCATCCTATCAAAACACATCATTTCTGCACACATAAAAAGGGATAAAAAGTACTTTCTACCCACAAACTTAACTCTGCATACAATTGCAAACAGAGACCCGCTCAGCACAAGAAGAATTTAGGGATGAAGAATATATGAGAAAGAAGTTTTTCAGAAGAAAGCCATAAATAAGAACTTCTGGAGAAGGGTGGAGAAATATGGGGAAGGAGACAAAAGATTACAGCTCTTGCAGAAGATCATCTAGGAGTAAGACTACTGAAGCCAGCAGCAAACAGTCCTATACAACCACCAATAATATTCTGAACTACACACATGCTTTATGCTTTACCTGTTTGTTTTCTATGCATGGAAAAACAGGTGACCCAGCAACAACCACTGGACACGCATTTAACATTTCTTATGAACCAGGTGATATGAGTAACTTGGTCATTAAGGCTGCACTGAGCAAAAGCTCAGTATTTAATCGAGTCATGATTAGGCTCCAGCTGTAAAGCAGTGATCTGCCCTTACCCACTGAATTGAGGAATTTTCTTGGATTTTTATCACACACATGCACACACAAAAAGAGCAGCAAGTTTAAATTCTTCAGTCCCAGACAGCATGCCAGACTGGCATACTGTTAGTGTTCAGTGCAAGTCCCACCCAGTGTAAATAATAATACCAAACCAGCTCTTTGGTTTCCTAGAAATTAGACTGCAATCATTCACCAGGTGAAGAAGCCAAGATAGCTTAAGTCTATATTTTTAAAACTTCATACATGAGAAGAAAAGAGAGATCACCACTTAAAGTAAAACCTTAGTACATGAAGCCTTCCTCTATTTTTCCTTTCTGCTCTATTGTAGCATTATCCTGACCTACTTTTGAAAGTTCATTTGCTAGATGGTAGCATTTGCTAGTTTGCTTAACACTTTAGGATTAGATGAGGAGCCTTGCTGGAAGCGGTAATCTTCTGCTTAAAAGATTTTTTTTGTGATATTGAAACAGGATTCTCATTAAAAAACAGACCTTAATTTTCTTCTCACTTCCTGATGAGGGAGAAGTGGCATAAAAGCCATGCTGTGAACTCTGGAAACTTGCAGATGCAATTCTATGCACTTCATATAAACCACTAAATGATTACAGTTGGGTTTGACTAGATTGTGATTCCTCAGCATTTCTGAACTATACTGTACAAGGCACAGGTGCAAGAACACGTGTAAGTACAGGTGTGATTTCTTTTGACACCTTTGGCTCAAATACCTTGAGTACTGTGTCCAGTTCTGGGCTCCCCAGTACAAGAGGGATGTGGAGCTGCTGGAGAGAGTCCAGCGCAGGGCTACAAGGATGATCAGGGGCCTGGAACATCTGCCCTATGAGGAGAGGCTGAGGGAGCTGGGCCTGTTCAGCCTGGAGAAGAGAAGGCTGAGAGGGGATTTAATCAGACCTTACCCTCAAGGGAGGGAGTGAGGAGGATGGGGGTGGCCTCTTCTCCCTGGTGACCACTGATAGAACTAGAGGAAATAGCCACAAACTGATACACCAAAAGTTCCACAGAAACTTAAGAGAAAAGTCTCTTCACAGTGAGGCTGAAAGAGCACTGGAACAGATTGCCAAGAGAGGCTGTGCAGTCTCATTCTCTGGACATCTTCAAAACCTGCTTGGACGTGACCCTTTACCACATGCTTTTGCTGACCCTGCGTGTGCAGGGGAGTTGGACAAGATGATCCTTAGAGGTCCCTTCCAACCTTAAGGATTCTATAAGTGTGCATGGGTTTCTCCAGGTCTTAAGCATCCTCATCTTACTTCATGACTAATAAATGCTTTACTTATTAGATGTGACAAACAGTCAAAGGGTTTCAATACACACACACTAACAGAACTGAATTTGTGCAGATAACAGACAACAGCTGGAAAATATCACCTATGTTTGTGCTATCAAGACACCTTCCCCTATTAGAAACATAGAGCACTCCTTGTTTCTGGCTGCTTGTCCAGTAGAAAGAATTCTATTCAACTCCAATTAAAAAAAGATTTTTTTTTAAAAAAAAAACTTTAGACTGATTTTCTTGTGTTCCCACTGAGATCTTTCCTGAAATGTTTTACTGTGACCATTAAAAACCTTCTGCTTTCTTGGTATTAAGGTATTCACGGTATACCCATTATTCTGTATCAGTATCACTGCTAGGTTAGAGAAGTTTTTTGTTTTCTGCTGTGTAAGCTTGAAGGTATTCATAGGCAACAACTACAACCTTTCTGAACCTCTACTTTGTTGTCCAAGTTTCCCCTCACAGAATAAGTTTCCTTGTGTGCATCCAATGATCTGAGTCCTTCTGATCATGACTGGAAACATGGGCACAGCTTGTTAGAGGAGAGTTTACTAGTTCCTCAAGAAATGATTTTATATTCATTATTGTGGCTGAAAAATACCTCATTTAATATATATGCTCTTTGATCATATTTTTTTCCTTGGTAGTCAAAATAACTTCTAATATGTATCATGCAAATCTCTCATTTCCAGCTGATGAAGCCCATAGTTCCCGTAACAGAAATTACACGAGACTTCCCACTTTGTACTCTAACATTTCATCTCCTATTTCTTTTTGCTTTCTTTTTTTCTTCCCCATTTTTCTTTTTAACCTGTCCGCCTTCAGAGTCAGCCAGCCTTTTCTGCCTGCTACTCAGAGAACATTTGCATCCTCACTTACCTCACACTCCTAAATTAATCACCCTTTTCCTTTATAACTTCAGTAAAAATACCTCTTCCCATAACTAACTCTCTGTGCTGTCACACAAGCACAAATGCTGCTTGAAGAGAAGGGCTGAAAGGTATGGCTGTAGGAAGAGCAAAGTTGAAGTAGCCCAGGCTTCAGTGGTATTAAACTGCCAGACAAACATCACATCTTGTTTACAAATAAGTCAACAATTATTAAAGTAGCAACATCGGTGACAGATTTCCTGGAAATCGTAGCTACAGTGTGATCATACTTATAGTTCAGCACAGTCTATATGGTTCATCTTTGAAAACTGATATTCTTTACACACTGAAAATTACCAGACAATTACTAAAATTTCTTCCTATTACAAGACTTCCATTAAAATATAGCTAGAGGCTGGCTTAATACCAACAACCTATTTATACCTTCATTTTTGTTCCTGAATATAATTGTGAACCTAATTAACTGTTGGCAAAAATATTGGTAGTTACAGGTTTACCATATTTGCAGGTACAGTCATATACTTGAATATCTGAATCCATCGTCTGTACTCAGCGGTATTTTTGTGCCTTAGGTAATTTATTACTCCTAACAGGAGGCTATTTTCATAAATGAAGCTATTAAGAATAAACCACTGCATATATTCTACCGCTGTTCAACAGGATAGAACATTAATACTAACTTGAAATTTCCATGGTTTTAAGGAAAATTATTATCTGAAGGTGTTTTTTGTATTTTAATGCAGATGTTATTTTAAAAACTAGGGTAATTGCAACCTGCTGAGTTATATGCATCTGGTTTATATAAAACTTAATAACACTCTTAATTAGGCTAATTTAGTCAGATTAATACCTCTGTGCATGTCAGTACTTACCGTGCTGCTTGCCATGGGGCACTGAGTTAATAGTAGCACACAGAGAAAATAGCTGTTTATAAACATTTTTGTAATGCAGGCTGAATGATGCAACATATATGAAGAGTCGTTCACTATTCTAATGGGAATAGTGAAAGGAGGTAGTTTTATAGTAATATAGACTGGAAGCTGCTTTTCTGGTGTTATTACATATGTCTGGAATCAGAAGCAGGCTGCAGAGGAACCTTCCAGATCACACAGGAGGTCTGGAAGGTTGTCTGGGAGGGTGGCGGGGTCAAGGGGGAGGTGATGTCAATGCAGGGCCTCCAATTTCATGAGGTCAATATCTGCTAAATCTTTCATCACTTCTAGTCTATGAACTTGTCACATAACTTGCCTCAATCCACAAGTCTGAAGTCAGATGCTTACTGCTCAAAGTGTCCAAGCTTATGACAGAGAAGGCTTGTTTGTTCCACTTTATGAGAAATAAATACTCCAGTTTTGGAGATCCTTCTTGCCTTCATTTTGTGTAAAGTGCCTTAGCATATGTTCACTTAGAATTTTAGTAGGCAAGGTAATTGTCCATGTGTTTTTTGTGTTTTTTAGTTTTATATTTTGAAATTTTATATTATCTCAGTTTAAAAATGTAATACTAGAGAAGAAACCTGCACCTCTCAAAGTAGCCTACTTCTGCTCAGCCTGCTCCCTGAGATAACTGGTCCTGTGATACACATTTATGCTTTACATAGTTGTCTACATGTTTTCTTTTGCTTGTTGTCAGTTCTAGAAACACCTACTGCAGACAGAATACATCTATTTCACATTGGCTGCAACTAGAGAGTCTGAAATAAACTATATTAGGGACAATACACAAATTCTTTTATAAGCCACATGTCTAATCTAGATTTAATTACAGCATACAAATAAGAAAATGTATGGTCTATATTTTTGTTTTTAGCATTTATGTCCAAAACCACATTTATGTCCAAAACCACTATTTTTAGCAACAGAACATTTTTCCATCATTAGAGAACCACTAACTAGAGGGCTCTCCCATCCTAAAAAAGAGATTTCTGAATTAAATCAACTTTGAAAAAGTTAAGCAAACATATAGTAGATAACAAGGTCAACAAAAGTCCCAAGCCAAAGT